>CM063501.1:38612702-38635202 GCA_032207245.1 Pardosa pseudoannulata | reverse complement strand
TCGAATTTTCATGGAACTTTGCATTTGTTTTTCATTTCACTGAATATAGATGGATGAGAAGTAAAGGCCATATTTATATTCTTTAAGGAATTTAAATGCTTTGGAAGAGTTTGCCAAATTTTATGACATAAAGGTATTTATAGCATAAAGGGTATTTACTTCTCAATGACTTAAATGTACATATAGTAATTTTCATATGTTTTTAAGGCATACTTCATAGATTAAATATAAAGTGTTAATATGTTAAGTATATATAAATCCATAATATATATAATTAGTAAAGTTATCTATGTTGATCTAAATTTTAAGTCATAATATAAGTAACAGTTCTTAAAATAAATCCAAGGCATATTTAACTTCAGACATTTTTATCAATAAAAAGTGCATTCAGTTTTTAAAATTTCAAAAAGAATTATAATTAGCTGGTTTTTAGGAAATGTACGACATATATGTAATTACTAGCATATGGCCCGTCATATGACGGGACCAGTAAAATTTTTAATTTTTCCTGAATTGTAAAGTATCCTATGAGGCAGGTAAAAAAATGTTTTCTTTTTGGCCGAGAATTATCTGGTATAATAGTCTCAATAATTTATTTATCTTTACTGACCGCATGTTAGTTGCCAATTTTAATTTATCTTGTCATATTAAGTAATAGGATGGACAGCAGAGGTTTTAATATTGACAGTGATTATTTGGAGGTATATATGAATGATGTCCAAAATTTAGCGAATCGATTGCAAACAGTGTGGTTATGTATAAAAAACAAACACACAAACGAACAATCTTCTTAATTTTCAAAGATATATAACTTAAACGCTAGATATTTATTAGTCCATGAAATAGACTCCTAGACTTTTATGAAAAGAATTTGTTGTTAATACCGATGATAAAATTTTCATTGCAACAAAAAGTAATCGATGATTAAATTTAAAATTAGCACATATGTACCTAATCTATTATTTAAGCCAAACACAAAAGAAAATTATTTACGTAATATCTAAGTTCAAGGATAAAAATAATGCAGACGATATTCAAATAATTTAAAATAAAAAATTATTAAATGAGATGGTTAAAAGAATGACGTCATAATGCTAGAAAAGTTATTTTCATCTACTTATGATGTGATAAATTGATGGATTTAATAGGCAGCTATTAACCGGGGAAAGTAGGGCTTGAATTAATGACATTAAATAATCTAAAAGGTGGGAAGGGGTGGATTTCGAACGTATTCGAACTCGCTTTGAATTTTGCTAGTGCTAACTCATCAAGAATCTAATATAGATGCCTCTATCTATTCCAGGTCCAACCACTTCATATATTCGAGATGGACGGACAGACAACTTAGGATATTATCTAGATGTATAGGCGAGGGGGGGGGGGGGGGGGCGGGAGGGGGGATGTGGGGGGTGGAGGGGGGATGGTGGGGGGGGATGGGGAGAGGATGGGGGGGGGAGTCGGATCTTGTTGATCATACTTAGTTAAATAGATTAAAAATAGTATAATACTTTTATTAACACAATTTTAGTAGGAATATATAATATGATCACATTCAATTACCTTTATGATTTCTATAAAACAAAAATAAAATTACAGCACAGGTCAGTATAAAAATTAGAAATGATTTACAGAATTTGAATACAAAGATCTTGGTGACTACAAAGAACTTGGCGTTCGAACTAAACATCCATGAAAGTTGTTGATTTGGCATATTATACTTCGCTTTATAATATATTTGTGAAATTTATGCCTTAATACCAAAAAAATCAAAACACTTTGCAAGCAGTTGTATCATTAGAAAAATTACGTATTAGAGAAGGCATAATCTGTTTTGTGCTACGGTATGCAATAATAAAATAATGTACTGTCATCAGTCGTTGACTGGAATTGTGTATATATTACAATGTAATATCAAGTGAGGGGATGGAAAAAGTATTTTAAACCGACAGTGACTGTCTATAAATATCAAAAATTGCTTGTCCAAAATTCGATGATTCTATAAGGAACGACATTAATTTCCATAAAAGATACAAATGCAAATACATAATCTTTTACATGTATAGCAATTCAATTTGCTTACTTAACACAATGCTTAGTAGTTTTTAAACTAATAAAACCTTCATTGTAATAGCCTATATTTTATACAATGTAAAATAAATGTTATTATCTGCTGTCAGTAAAATATTTTAAAGACCATTAATAAGTATTTAACTTCATTAAAATAATTTAATTTTATTATACAATAGAATACATTATAGAAAAACTTAAACCTAGTTAATACTTAAATCTAGAGAAAAATTGGTAAATCCACTTACCTGCAAAATAGCTTTAAATATGTGTTAATTAGAAACTAATTTTTAGATTAAATAAAAAGCTAATTTTTTTCTATGAACTTCAGTTACGGAACTCCTGATATATTTTTAATTTTTATAGATGCTAAAGGCTATTTTTGTTGCATTTTAAATTCATTAGTAATGTGAATTTTTTTTTAAACTTAAAATGACATATACATTCTAAGTTTTATCTTTACAGAAAAAATAATTTACTTGATTTTGGTATAAAAACTTAGTATTTTTTTAATGTTAAGACATCTTGTGAGTGAGTGAATTTCATTTATTTTTCATTCAGTGTCGTATGTTTTCTTTGATAATCTAAAAATGTGTTTTTAGAAAGAACAAAATTAAATATTCTTTCAAACCTAGAGCGTTATTAAAAATCTTATCAACAATTTAATCTAAACGGAGGAAAAGTTTATTTATGAACAATTAGTTACATACATATAATTGATATAATTTTATACTTAGTTGATCTATAAAGAAGTAAACGCAATTAAACATATCGTCATAACATTTTAACTATATGTTATACCGTGATGGAAAAATTTTTGTTAGTATAGAAAGTTTAGTTAGAAAGTATTTTGTTAAGTATTTCTGTTCTTTATTCCAAAAATACAGTTGAAACAACAAATTCATTTAAACATATAAAAACAGCTTTCTATTCATAAATATCAGCAAATAGTAAATATTGACAGATTAAGACAGCAACCATAAATAGCAATCTAGAGTGGAACGTTCACAATAGTCTGTCTTGGTTCTTATTTATATATAGTCTGCTGATGTAATATAAACTAAAAATTAATTTAATATTTGAAATGATGTAAAAGACCTTCTATTTAGAGCCTTAAGCACCCATACTGCAGACATACCATAAAGCAACTAGTTTAATAAATTTCTAAAGCAATTTTTTCTGTGGAAATTTATAAAAACTAAATTATTTCAAATGTATTTAACTTTAATGTAAAATGAAATAAATATACGCAATGTAGTAATATAATGTTATGATGAAAATATAACGTTATGGAAAAAATAATGTTAATTTAAAAATATAATGTTATGTAAAAAATGTTAATGTTAAAATATAACATTATAATCTTGCTTGTGGAACCATACTAAATTTTGATATATTGTCTATTCTTTGAAATACCACTTTTAAAAATTAGTTTCACCATTTTCGCCTCCTGATGTATAGTTTTTTTATCTCAATTTTCATAAAAATGAATGTATAGACTTTTATGTCAAACCTGTCAGTCTTGATGATAGTGAATACCTTACAAGCTAAAATATTTTAATCAGTTCGTTGAAAGCTTCCGGAGATTGCTCTCGCTATTTTCTGTCTAACTACTTTTTTTTAAACTTTTGATTATGTCAAACTACCGAGGTGTCATATTTGTTATTTCAATCTTCGTCAGTGAAAAATTGCATAAATTTTGAGAAAGAAGTCCCTCGATGTATATAATTTCTAACTTTAAAGTATAAAAATTCAAAATAGAAATGCGCATCATTTATCATAATAAATGTAAGCATATTTTTTTCAATGAAAATATTTATATATATGTAAGACGTAGAAATATATATATATATAATTAGGAACATTTAATATTTTGATATTGTTTAAAAAGTTTATTTTACAATAAATTGGAATGTTTTTTTTTATATTTAAAGTGTAAAGGAATTCATGTAATTTAGTGATGAAATTAGTGATTAATTAAGTGATTAAATTTCGAGAACGAAATACACCGTTGTACATAATTTCTAATTTTAAAGTATAATAAATCAAAATAGAAATGAGCGACATTTATCTTAATAATTTTAAATATTTTTTTAATAAAAATAATTACATACGTAGTAAGACATATATATTACGAAAATTTACTATTTTGATATTGTTTGAAAAGTTTATTTTACAATAAATTGGAATGTATTTTTTAAATTTATAATATAAAGAAATTCATGTAATTTAGTGATCTTTTATACATAAATTAACGTTTTATTTTTTTTTCAAAAAATAATTAAAATTTCAATTCTTGAAATTATAAAGAATAAAGACTGAAATTGTAAAGAATAAAGATTGAAATTGCAAAGAATAAAAACTTAAAAATCTAATAAAAATATGGTAAAAAAAATTTAAAATGGGAACTAGAAGAGAAGCTTTTAAAATCTGAAATTCTTTTCCTAAATGTACCCCAGAATTTTTTATCTCATCAAAATCTCTATAAATCAATTTCATTACATACAATATACATGATAAAACTCATTAAAATATATATTTCTCTCTGTTTAAACTTCGAAAATATGAATTTGATTAATAGGCTGAAATAAATATTGATATTTGGTGTTTAATGCTTGATTTCAATCAATCGTCTTCAATGTTTTTTAGTTAAAAGATTATTGATGTTACCAATTATTTATTTTTGTTATAGTTTCCTGAACTGCAATAACTACTGACTAATCCCAAAACGGAATCTTTCACAAAACCAATCATCTCTTCTGCAAATGCCTTTTCCTTTGTGACGGGAGTTACTAATTTTCTCATCGTCTTCGGCTTCCCTCCTAGGGGGAGGGGGAGCAGCCAAGTTATTCCCTGTATTTTTAATGGTTCGCTAAAAGTCCCGGGGCGTGAAATTGCTTTTAGGAATTTCACGGCACGTGAAGTTTCTGGAAGCTCAATGTGGTCATAAAACGGCATACTAGGCGAATCACAATTTGAATCTTGGTGATGGTGGATATACTTAAATTCAAATTTCGTTGTAGTTTACCAATTTAAGAATGCGAATTTTGTTATTAGCGTTCATAACTGAAAAACGAACAGTGGTAGAATGTTGGAATTTTCAATCTAGTATCGCGGTAGTGTGCATTTCACTTTTGGATTGTACCCAGCACTTTATGTAATGAAAATTGTAAATTTAGCTGATATTACTGCAACTGGTCACCGCCAGGTGGCAATACTCAATCTCTAATCGGACAACGCAGTTACCTTGCAAGAGAAAAATAACTCTATTACTAACGAGAAAACTAACTTTATTATTAAAGTGTATAAAAGATCGTAACACATTTTCAAATGCAATGATTTTCAATGAAGAGCATGTACTGTCCATATGTGATTTTAGTTTGTTAAAATATTCTTTAGGAGAACAATTCATTGTTTGGCAGATTTATATATTTCGAAAAAGTCTTTCACATGACAGTAATTGAGCTTTACTCAGGTTACACTGTTATCTTGAAAAATGAAAGTAGCTGTAATAATAAAAAATGTGATGATCGTGATTGTACCTTAAACTCAAATTATACAAACAAGTCAGCAAACCATATCTATAGTTCATGAATGTACAGGTCACGTGGAGTCCACAGCAGTTGTTTTAGTTAAAACGATAGTTACACGTGGACTGCCAGACGCATTTTTGATGGTTTGCCCTAGACTTCAACGTGAACTTTTCAGTGCATAATGGCAAAATATTATTTGAAGCAGATAAAATGAGTTATAAAATCAGGCTTGAAGCCTTTTTCGTGTTGGGGCTTATCGGTGACCCTCATGGGGTGGTAAGCAATTGTGACGGTTGTCCTTATTTTCAAACGATTGTGTTTCGATTGTTAAGTGAATACCTTCATTATTTAGCATTCAAAGTAGCTAGGAATTACTAGAGAAAATAATTTGGCTAAAAAAGTGATGACATATTGTTCCGATTGCGTTGATTCGCCTTTTCTTTGTCTGTGATGTTTCAATCTCACTCATCGCAATATGCACTGATAAAATGTATATTTTCATGTACTAATAAAACTATTTTTGTGTGTTCTATATTTCATTAATTTCTTCAAACTATTGTAATAACAACAGTATTGTTGAAAAATTTATCAGTATCCATATTTACTATAATTATGTACTTTAATTATTTGCTGCGTCGCATTTACCGGGGACCCCCCCCCCTCCGTAAACGTGTTAAGGAAAGCTGTTATTTGTTGCTATTATATTTTTAAACTGTTAGAAGTACTGCCAAATCTCATAATAATATCAACCAGTAATCCCAAACAGAAATCTCTGCGTTTTCTCCGTTATCGCGTTAGCTTCTAATTTTTTTTTATGGTTTTTATCTTCCTGTATTGTGAAGAAAGAAGGTTTAGAGAGTTCTGATGTCTTAAATGGTTTATTTTCCAAAAGTCCAGTGGCGTATTATTACTTTAAGGAATTTCACGATATGTCAACTTTTTGGAAGTTGAAAGTGATTATATGAATTCCGATTTCTTTGGTTAATTAATTATTAACATGCATATTGTAATGAGATGTAAACATGATGACTTTTTAGAATTCAAAGTATATTTTAAGTTGTATGTCAAAATAATTTTTAAATTGTCTGTCCATTATATTTTAAAATGTATTGTGAAATATTAGCTGAGTATTTAATAACAGTTGGAAGTGCAATATTGCTAATGTCTGAGAACACCTTGTAGAAATGAACTAAAAAGCCTAACATTTTTATGCTTGATTTCCTTTAATATAAAAAGTTATTTTAAATATATATATGTGTACATAATAATACTGACAGTTCCACATTTTTCTTCTTTGCCCGGTTGAAAAAAAGTCTAAAAAAATCCACTAATGAATCATGCATTTTCGAAAAGTAGCTTGAAGAGCATACCAAATAAGAGCTCTTCCAGGGAGTATATTTAATAGTGAAAATTCATTGTTAAAAATATGCTTCTTCCCAAAAGATCCTATCATAAAATTTTTCATTGTTTATTGCGTTATTTACAATTTTTCTTCATTAATTTTTTAATTAGTTTTGATGCAAAATCTTGTATATAAAAGATAATATTAGTTTATATGTCTTTTATAAAAGTTGTTGCCTTTCCCACCGATAGCGCAGAGTGCAGTTATCTAAATGATAGCATGGGAATTGACATTTTTGACTGGTGCAGTATAAAAAATATGATAAGTCCAAAAGGCTTCGTTAAAACAGTTTATTTATTATTTAAACAAAACATACTTCTCTTACTTACAAATTAAAGCATTGCCGCGAGGAACACTTACTACAGTTAACCAAACAATCACCGTACTTACATTCGATCCGCCACCTTCAACACACAACACTTGCTTTTTATACGGCAGTGAAACTCAAAATCAACATTAAAAATATATTTGCATAAACACCATTTCATTCTGCCACGTTTAAAATAAAATTAAGACGAATGCACATTTGGATGGAAAGAATAAAATAAAATAAAATAGGGTCAGGTACTTCACCTTGCTAATACAAGTCAACAACTTTTGAATCCACAACAACTTGTACAATAATGGTTTTCAATACACTAACTTCAGAATAGACATTCTTTGATACCTCTAGATCACAGGTTCCCAATGGAACTGGTATCGTCATCCCCCCTCCCCAGTGGGAGTGAAAACCTTCCATGGAAGTGATAAATAGGGGGCAGTAAAGTGTTTAGAGGCAAATAAGAAGCATTGGATCAGCTTATAAGGGGGGGGGCTATTTGATATAATATCTAATAATATACAATATACGTCTGTAAGAATAGACATTGAATGACAGAATTGACAATAAGAATAAACGATAGTGAATGGAATAATACTGTTTTTTCTTTAATAAATGCGATATTTTTTTTCAGTTATAAATTTCATTAAATCCACACGCGACCGCCGTTTATCCCCTCCTGAGCAAGAGTGCAGAAATTTTAATTGTATTTGGATGAATGTGAGCAGGATGAGTGCAGTAGTTGTTTAGCTATCTAAGAAAACGAACATCTGTGAACGTAATAATTTATAAATAATGTGAACGATACTGGAACTCAATATTGAAAATTTTAAAAAAAAGTCCACCACTTCAAATCATCTCATTAATATTTATTAATGTTTATATGATTTTAAGCATAGAGTACATACTAATGCTTTTACTAGATTAGATAGCTGTTTTAATTTTTTCTTTAACATATTTAATACGTAGATACCATACAGGTCAAAATACATCACATGCAATACTTATCATATACATTCATATATATATTTGCAACGTGTATGATACACTCTGTGTTGTATGGGTAGGTTCATAATATAGAAAATCATAAGATGAAAAAAATGTTATAATTAAGAATTATTGAAGATAGGGGGTCCAATATTATTTTCCTTGTAAAGGGCAGGGGAAGATGAAGAAAAGTTTGTTAGTTTTGCTAAACTTGGTCTTTGCCGTTGTTGCCTGCCCTTCCTGCCTCGTGATATGAAATTATAACGGAAATTAACCGTGAAGGTCATCGACAGATGGAAGTACATGAATTTAACTGTTGTATTTTATATCGTTAAAAAATGGGTTAGTAGTTTCAAGAGGTAACAGAGAACTGCTTGGCATTTTTAATTTTATTTTATGAAATACTTAAAACAGTTAATGCAATTCTAATACAGGACACTCGGATAGTTTTCCTTTGGTAAATTGCAGGAATATATCACTAATTATTTTCTAATATACCATCGTAAATTATAGATCCTTTATATGTTATAACTGATTCAAAATTAATATTACTCTCCAAAGTATTTTGAAAAGATCCCACGTCATTCCTACACTAAAATTGAAGGCTGGTCGCTATGCGGCTAGACATATGAATATAATGTTTGTTTTACTTTTTTGTTTAAATTCTAATCGCCTTTACCTGCAAACATCTTATATGAATACTTCAATTTTATAAAATATAATCATATGGGACAATTTTTTCTGCAAAAATCTAACATATCATTTAACCTATAATAATTAATAAAATTATTTTTTATACACATATAAGTTGCATACTTAAAATATATAGATATTTATTATAAGATATTTACTGGATTTATATAAATAAACAAGAAAAATCCTTCCAAAAACATATAACAAGATTATATTGAACAAAGATAAATTTTTTGTAAATCTTAGTCATGCTAAAAAAACTTTAATGATTTGAGTACTATTTTTACTTTTCAGTTGTCTCCCTTATATGTTGTTTTAAGCCGATTATATATATACATCGAATTTTTTTTATAAATTTTGTAAAGCAGAAACAGTAGAAAATCATTCTCATTAAAATTGCCTTGGTATAATCATATATAACGAGCTGATTTTAAATTATCTTAGAGAAGAATTCTTGTAAATATTTGTAAATGATATTCAAAGATAGATTAGGCAGATTATTCAAGTAAATTTTCAAAACATAACGGAAAATTTAACTTATGATTAAAATATAATGCTGACATAAATTGTAAGTTTATTTCCTATGTTAACTCGAATAATTTATCAGAATCTTTGAATTTAACTGTATCGCCGTGATTTAATGAAATCTGTCTTATATGTATGAATTCAACAGAGTAATAAATTATAGATTGACTATAATGAGTTTGTAGTGAACCAATAAAACATCATGGAAAGTGTAAAATTTCTCTTAATGATATATGGTACCTCAAAACTTCATTATTAAAGTATTTAAGATTCATCATAAAATATTTTTTGTTCGTTTTAGAAAAAAATTTATAAGTGCTTAATGAGTTTTAAAACATTCAAAAATGTTTATTGCAATCTATGACTTAACGAAAACATACGTTAACGGGGTTAGTTAAAAATGGTTAGTTTAGTGTTAAATAGACTATATGTAACTCTTTTTTTTATGCGATTATATATTTTTATGCGTGTTTAGAGCGGATAGCTTTTCATAACAAACAACTCTTTCCTACTGTCACAAACGCTTACAACCAGAAAACAGAGAGATAGAACTAGTTATATGTGATTCAGTCTTTTATAATTATTGCTTAATAAATAAGAATAAAGTCTGCATTATGATTGATATAGTATTATATTTATTAATAATTACTTTTTTAATTAGTCTGCAATATGGAATACGTCCTAATTCTTAAATGAAGAAAATTTGTAGAAATAAAACATCGTCAAAATTCATAATTCAATCCAAAAGCTGAAAATCTCTCCTATGTGTGTCCAAAGGAATATTTAGAAAAATACAAACATTCTTGTAATCAACAAGAATTGTTGGTAATGCAATCTGAAAGAAGATTATTTTACGAGAACAGTTAAGATAACAAAAAAGATTTAAAATCAAATATTAAAATAAAAATTTGAATTTAATTTTAAATACCTTATGTCCCTTGTTGTAGAAAGTGCCGAATTTAAGGTAATTTTTTAATATTCAATATACAACTTTCGTATAATTTTTTCACGTACCGTACTTTTCCTTTTCTTTGGATTTTACATGAAATGTAAGATGAACGATTTGTTTGATTTTTACTTCCTGTGTTTAAGGTATACAAGAAGTGTTTAGTTATAATTTATTTAATTGCACTTTATATAGAGCTACGGATTATTGACCCGGATAGCATGCATACTTGCAGCAAGTTTGATTTTTTCTGGATAATATCTTGTCATAACAAATTTGATTCAACAAACTTGCAGCAAAACTCCTGCAAGTTAGACGGAACATTAGCCACCACTCCTTTGCAACGCAATTTTGCTGCAAAACTGTGGCAATCTTGTTATGACAAACTTGGAGCAAGCGAAAATTCCCATCATTGCATGAGAGTTAAGATAATGAGCGCATGCGCAAACGTTTCCCGGCCAAAGACAAGAATGACAACATGGCAGACGCGCCATTCCGCAAGCTGCTATGGATCTTTTAAAAGGCATTTATTATTTTAATTATTCAAGTGTGGTTATTTTTTAAAGTAGCATTTCTCTATAATTTGCAACTATCTAAAATTTCTAATAAATTAAATAGATGTGTTAATTCTATTAATTCATTAAGCAAGGTTTTCGTTTTCATGCACGTGTATTGTAATTTGCATGACAAGTTTGCTGCAAGTTTGATAAGACAAGTTTGCGGCAAACTTGCACGACAAGTGTACTGTAACTTGCATGACAAGTTTGCTGCAAGTTGGAGGTATGGTGACTTCGAAGTTTGCGTAGACTTGCTGCAGTCTTGTTTCAAACTTGCAGACTTGTCATGCTGAACTTGCTGCATGTTTGCAGGCTTGCAAAGCAAGACTGCTGCAAGTTTGCAGCAAACTAAATTTGCTATCTGGGGATATTGTAACATGTTACACGGCTGTATAAAAAGTTTATATTCTAAATCGTTGTGTTCGTGGAAAACGAATATCTTCTGAATAAAACTGATGTCATTGGCATTAGAAGTTTAGGGAATCTTTAATAAATGAGTCTTCACATGATCCAGGTGAGGAAACTAACTTTGAACGCAGTTTGAGAAGATTGCTTCTTTCCAATAAAAAGTTTTATTCATTTCATCAGTTGATCAAGTCAATGTAATTATAGAGCAACCTGTTTTTCGTTTTTTTGGGGGGGACTCGGCTCTACTAGCATATAGTTATACAAAAATTTTCTATGATTTACTGACAACATAAGATATTTAAAGCAATGGAACCTCTCTGGAATATGGCCTAGCAGGAAATAGAGGACCATTTTTGATATTGTCTTCATTTTATATGGGCTTCTGGAAATACGTAAATTATGATACTTTTATAGCATTGATGAAATTTTAGTACTTTGATAAACTTTTACATTTTGTTGTATCAAATATACTACTCTATAGAGAATCATTAAAAATTAAAAATATTAGAAAACAAAACAGATATCTATTTGTGGGTACCTAGAATCACCTTTATCAGTATAAGTGTCGAAGGACAACACACAACAAGCTGACTCTAATTTTAAAAAGTTATGTTTGCAAATAATATTAACACGTTGTTTGTAGGACACGTAAAGTACGTTTTCTGAAGATTGATACTTGAGCGCGGGAAACGTACTAGTACGTTTTCTGACGATTGATATTTGAACGCGGGTCAAGTACTAGTACAGATTAGTGTAATAACATGGTTTGTTTGTGGGTACAAAAATAACGGCATATACATCAAAAGGAAGCCGAATGTTCTTATCTACTACATAGATTCTGGAAAAAATCAGACAAATAAAAACTACATTTTACATCAGTCAATGCGGAACCACAGAACGGGAAGGTTGATTAAAAAAACCAATTTAGATTTCAAACTAACTTTTTATTTAACCTAAATTAAATTCTTTATTGTTCCATTCTAAATCCCTCTGTATAAAAAGCTTCTTAATGTTTGTTTCAATTTTAGTTGTTATAAAAATTCTTTTAATATGTTTTTTTTTATCTCATGTAAAATAGCTGTTTGAAATATAATCTCAAAAAATGAATTTTAATTGCATTATTTTAAATTTTATATAAAATGCGTATTATTGCGGTAATATGGTAGAACTAATTTTGTTAGTAATTTCTAATAAACGTAATAATAACCTTATATTTGAATAGTGCTTTTAACGGAAAAATTCATTTTATTGTACGGAAAACTGAAAGAAGAGCTATAAATTGTGATTCTTTTCTTTATGCTATTAGAAATAAAAATTAGTTTCCCTTTCTGTCCATTTCTATTCTAAACTACGACAATTTCATTCCCATTATCCAATGACGTAAAATATTTCAGGAATTTTAAAGCGGAGTCTAGAACAAATGAATGATTGCAGGCTTTCATTTTTGTCGGAAGACATATTCGAATTGTTTGAAAAATTGAATGTTTGTTAGGCATTTTATAGAGTGTAAAAAGATTCATGGAAGCTATGTTTTTATAAATTATTATTTTGATAACGTATTATGTTTAAACTCTAATAATATTATTTAAAATTCAAAAATTTTATTTATTTTAAATTTTATTATAAAATATTTTATTGCGTTACACTAGTAGTTTTCTGTCGATTGTCTTGAAACTCGAGACAGGTACTATATGGGTTAGTGTAACATTGCTTTTACAAAAATAACTGTATATACGGAAAAATAAAGCCGAGTGTTCTTGTCTACTTCATAGAATCTGGAAAAATTTTGACAAATAAAAACTAGATTTTACATCAGACTATGCGGCACCACAGAATGGGAAGGTTGCTTAAAAAAATCAATTTAGATTTAAAATTAACTTTTTATTTATTAATATCATAATTGAGAAAATGATATTATATATATTTATATTTATACATTTATATATACAAATATATATATTTTTTTATATTGTATATATATATAATATATATTTTTTTAAATATATATTTATTAAATATATATATATTTATTTTTTATATATATTATATATATATATATATATTTATATAAATATATTATTTATTATATATATATATATATATATATTTTATTATTTATATATATTTATATATTATATATATATATATATATTTATTTATAGTTAATAACATATTTATTTAAAATATATATATATATATATATAAAAATATTATATTTCTATATATATTTATATATATATATAAATATATAAATATAATATTTATAGATTTTATATATAAAATATATTTAAAAAAATCAATTTATTTATATATATATATATTTTATATATATATATATATATTTATATATATATTTATATATATATATATATATATATATATATATATATATTTGTTTGTTTGTCTATGTATATATTTTTTATATATTTCAATATAAAATTCGGAAAATTTGGTTAATAATTAAATAATTTTCGATCTATTGAGATTTAACTGAATAAATAAATTAACGTGCAAAACGCCCACTCCTGGTACAATTCCGCTGAGAAATGTACCCGCATACAATGTGTTATGCAATTTTTATTAAAATGATTATTGATAGATTTTACAGCATATATATTTAAATTTGTAGAACCAAAATTAAATTCTTTATTGTAACATTCTAAATCCCTTTGAATAAAAACCTTCTTAAAGTTTCTTTAAATTTTACTTGTTATAAAAATTATTTTTATACGTTTTTATTATCTTATGTAAAATAATTGTTTGAAATAGAATCTCAAAAAATTAATTTTAATTGCATTATTTTAAATTTTAAATAAAATGCTTATTATTGCGTTAATATGATAGAACTAACTTTGTACGTAGATTGTGTAAACGTAATGATAAATAGTGCTTTTAACGGAAAAATTCATTTTATTGTACGGAAAACTGAAAGAAGAGCTATAAATTGTGATTTTTTTACTTTACGCTATTAGAAATAAAAATTAGTTTCCCTTTCTGTCCATTTCTATTCTAAACTACGACAATTCCATTCCCATTATCCAATGACGTAAAATATTTCAGGAATTTTAAAGCGGAGTCTAGAACAAATGAATGATTGCAGGCTTTCATTTTTGTCGGAAGACATATTCGAATTGTTTGAAAAATTGATATCATTGGTTAGGCAGATTTATAGAGTGAAAAGATACATGGAAGCAGCTGGAAGTTTTTTAAATTGAGGTTGTTCATTTGATAACGTATTATCCAAGTGCTTTTCTCCGTTTCAACGGAAATATATATATTTTAAAATTCATAAAAATATATTTTTTTTAAATTTATTAACACATTTTATGTCTGATGCTTACTAGTACGTTTTCTGACGATTGATACATGATCTCTAGTCAGGAATTAGTACCGGTTAGTGTAATAACATGGTTTGTTTGTGGGTATAAAAAAAAATATATACAGGAAAATGAAGCCGAATGATCTTGTCTACTACATAGATTCTGGAAAAATTTAGACAAATAAAAACTAGATTTTACATCAGTCGATGTGGAGCCACAGAACGGGAAGTTTGCTTAAAAAATCAATTTAGATTTAAAATTAACTTTTTATTTATTCTTGAGAAAATTATATATATATATATATATATATATATATATATATTTATATATATTTATTTACATATATATATATATATATAATATATATATATATATATATATATATATTTGTTTATTTGTCTGTGTATATATTTTTTTATATATTTTAATATAAAATAGGAAAAGTTGGTTAAAATAAATTTCGATCTATTGAGATTTAACTGAATAAATAAATTTACGTGCAAAACGCGTACTCTTTGTATAATTCCGCTGAGAAATGTACCCCCACACAATATGTTAAGCAATTTTTATTAAAAGGATTACTGATAGATTTTACAGCATATTTATTTAAATTTGTAGAACCAAAATTAAATACTTTATTGTAACATTCTAAATCCCTTTGAATAAAAAGCATCTTAATGTTTGTTTTAATTTTAGTTGCTATAAAAATTCTTTTAATGTTTTTATTATCTCATGTAAAATAGTTGTTTGAAATATAATCTAAAAAATAATTGTAATTGCGTTTAATTGTAATTAGTTTAAATTTTATATAAAATGCGTATTATTGCGGTAATAGTGCTTTTAACGGAAAAATTCATTTTATTCTACGGAAAACTGAAAGAAGAGCTATAAATTAAATTTTATTACTTTATGCTATTAAAAATAAAAATTAGTTTCCCTTTCCGTCCTTTTCTATTCTAAACTACGACAATTCCATTCCCATTATCCAATGACGTAAAATATTTCAGGAATTTTAAAGCGGAGTCTAGAACAAATGAATGATTGCAGGCTTTCATTTTTGTCGGAAGACATATTCGAATTGTTTGAAAAATTGATATCATTGGTTAGGCAGATTTATAGAGTGAAAAGATACATGGAAGCAACTGGATGTTTTTTAAATTGAGTTTGTTCATTTGATAACGTATTATCCAACTGATTTTACCCGTTTAAATGGAAATATGTTTTTTTAATTCATAAAAATATATATTTTTTAATTTATTAACACATTGTATGCGGGACGCGTACTAGTACGTTTTCTGACGATTGTTACTTGAGCGTAGGACTCGTGCTAGTACTTTTCTGACGATTGTTACTTGAACACGTGTCACGTACTAGTACGGTTTAGTGTAACAACATGGTTTGTTTGTAGGTACAAAATAACGGTACATACAGGAAAACGAAGTCCAATGCTCTTGTTTACTACATAGATTCTGAAAATATTTTGACAAATAAAAACTAGTTTTAACATTATTAGTTTTATGATTGCTTTTTTTAATTTTTATAATGTAAAAATACTTATATATAGCATAATTCGAAAAAATTAAAACTATATACTACTATTTCTATTTAATTTTTCATATTTACAAAAATCTTATGGTTGTTATTTATATATTTTTATTAATATATTGGTTTAGATATTTCAATATAAAATAAGAAAAGTTAGTCAAAAAATTAAATAATTTTCGATCTATTGAGATTTAACTGATTAACTAAATTTACACACAAAACGCCCGCTTCTGGTCCAATTCCGCTGTGAAATGTACCCGCACACAATGTGTTAAAATCGATAGCTTAATATTTATAGCCAAATTTTGTTTCTATTATGCCACGAACTGTATAAACTATAATAAAACTTTAGAATGAAATAAATAGAATAATATATCAAACATTCTCGATTAAGAGTTACCAAACGATGGCCGAATTGTTAGGGCGTTGATCTTCGGTATCAGAGTTCGTGGGTTTGAATCGGCTCAATTGTGGCATGGATGTTCATAGCCGTTCAGAATCTGCTTAAAGAAATAGGGTCTAGTTTCTTTAGATCCCATGTTGCAAAACATTAGACTGTAGCGCTCCAAATCAAATCAAACTTATAAGAGTAGTTTAACATTGATAATAGTCGAAATCTAAGTGTAATTTACGTATAGATATAAACATGTAATGTGTCATTTGTAAGGTGTAAAAATGATCGTCTACATCGTGATCCTATAATAAAATTGTCTGAAAATCACTTAGAAGTTGAATAAAGACTTAAAAAAATTGAATACTTAATAGGCAGAAACGTTAGGATATTAAAAACTATTATAATACTCATTTTGTTCCAAAGAGAAATAACTAATAAAAACTTTTTGTATAAAAAATTTAGCCCGTAATACAAAGACCTGGTAGAATCATTTATATTTTTAGAGATTTTACAGGTTTTTACGATATGTATTTTTATCAAATAAAAAATAACTGACCGTTTCGTTTTATATTCAAGATCCTGTAAATTATTTAAAAGCATGAGTTAAAAATATATTTTACAAGGTAGGTAGAAAAAACGGTACACATATGTGGGCAGTAATTTTAATGTAGCGAACTGCTAGCGATAAAAAATTACCAAAAGTAAGACTAATGTTCTGTCAAATTCGGGGAATACACTAAATCAAAATAAAAAAATTGTATTTTATGATAAATGACTATTATTTAAGGATGAATATCATAGTAAAAACACATGGCACTTGTTACAACTGCTAATTTTAAAAGATTAACTTTATGTCATGTAACATTCGTTTCTATTTTATTTATAGTATTTTCTCTTTAAATAGCATTTAAAGAAACAAAAAATATAGTAAGGGGTAGTAATATCGTGTTTTTCTATTAAGATAGATACAGTGTAAGCATTTCTATTAATATTTAAGTGTATTTTAGAAGACATAAATCGGAAGATCGGCAAAGGAAGTTCATTTTTACAATTCTACATGAACGTATAATTAAAATAATTTTCATGCTAAATCATACATAGCACACAAAGAGACTGCAATATTTTAGTAACAAATTATAGATGGGAATTCAAATTATAGATGAGAATTAAATATTTGTGTTTGGGTATAAAAATTTAAATATATTTATGAACTAGATCAAGTAGAAATATAATAAACAAATACGTCTACTTATTATATGAGTAGTGAGAATTAAAAAAGTGAAAATTTTAATGGATATATAAAAGAAGGCGCGTGCATATTACAAAATAAACATGAAAGGAAAACCCAGATAGCCTATTTAGTTTGCAGCGAACTAGCAGTCTTTATTTGCAAGCCTGCAAACTTGCAGGAAGTTGAGCAGGGCAAGTCTGCAAGTTGGAAACAAGACTGCAGCAAGTCTAAGAAATATCGCTTGCTTCAAGGTTGTTATGACAAGGTTGCCACAGTTTTACAGTATTATAGCGTTGCAAAGG
Organism: Pardosa pseudoannulata; assembly: GCA_032207245.1. Taxonomy (NCBI): domain Eukaryota; kingdom Metazoa; phylum Arthropoda; class Arachnida; order Araneae; family Lycosidae; genus Pardosa; species Pardosa pseudoannulata. Next base: position 38,616,973 of record CM063501.1, on the reverse strand, counting down.
AGTGGTCGCTTTATGTTCCTTTTAACTTGCAGGAGTTTTGCTGCAAGTTATCGATTCAAACTTGTTATGACAAGATATTATCCAGAAAAAATCAAACTTTCTGCAAGTATCATGCTATCTCGGTGTTGATATGAACAATATTCGTTTCCCAATATATCGAGATATATCATCATGTGTGTCTTAGTTTACGGTATTTCACTCCTTCCGGTAAAATGACAAGTCTAGCTCGTCATTAGTTTTTCATTCCATGCCGCACAATGACGAGCTACACTCGTCATGCGATTAAAGTTACTGTTAAATATGATAATTCATTTAGTTTAAAATTTTTAGTGTACTGAAATTGGCAACACTTTTATCACTTGTGAAAATCACAAGTCACTATTGCATATTGTTTACTTGGTACAAGTCATTGCCAAATTAATAAATCAGAATAAAAGAAAACCTACTAAGGAATGCCGTGTGTGTTACAAGAATCAAATTAAAAGTGACACAACTTGGCGGTGTAAACAATTAAGAATTTCTTTGCACTTTGTTTTGAAAAGTAGCTTGAAGACTGAAAAGTAGCTTGAACCACTAGCTTGGAGACTATTATCTGTATACCTTATTAATGTTTTGCTTTGATATTTTCTTAATTTTACTGTTTCTGATATTATTTATCACTATGTAAAAATTGGATTTTAATTAAGAATATGTAAGAATTGTAAAATGAAACAAGTTTTTTAAATAAAAATTAAATGGTTATTTCATGCACAGTTTTTCATTATTAAATCATACCGGAAGGGGTTAATATATTGCTCAACCTCTCTATTTAATATTACGATAATGTTACAGATTTCACCGCTCATTGAAACTACAATGAATTTCTCACATTTTAAAAATACCAAAATGCGAATTAAAAGAAAATAATTATAAGCTTTATTTAAAAATATCTTTAAGTAACATATATTTATATAGTTGATTGAATTGCGATTGTAGATAAAACTCATATTTAATTTAAATAATCAATCATTTTGGATATGTCTATTGCAGGCTTCTGAACAATACGTTCGTTATATTATCCTGATAATTCTAAACCACTCACGTGGAATTTCAATTACATCTCCATCACCTCAGATGCCAATTTCGTATTCAGCTTTTTGGGAACATTTTCAATATTTGAAAGAAATTTTTCTCGGTTGTTTCAAATAACTGCAAGAGTATCTCTTTGGGGGAAAGTTCCGACATTTTTAAAGAGAGAATTCTCTTAGAAACTTCGCTTTGAATAACAAGGGATTCTCGAAGTGTTTAAGAAGTGAATAACTAGTCTAAATTTATGCAGAAAGCAGTCTTGACGGTTTTAATCAAATTTAAAATATTCCTTTTAAAACGCCTCCGATGAATTCCCTTACCGTAAATGAAACGCTTTACTGGAATTTATTTTAAACAATGTGATATTAAAATATCCCAGTATATTTTTAAATGAAAAAAAGGAAGTTCTGGATAATTACTTAAGCATCGTTTTATTGATTCTTTATCCAATTTTTTCTTATTAAAAACTAAATGTTTATGAACAAATAAGTATCCTTACATTTTGTAATTATATTAAGCACATTGACGGTGAAAGTAGAGATTCCGGCTTTGTCTAACTTTGTATAAATATTTTGCTATTTTTATCCTTATAAAATATATTTTTATAATAAATGAAAAATCGGGGTTATTAAAGCACATATAGTCTAAATAAGTAAAAGGGTTCTTCTTGTGATGAATATAATTACTAAACATACTGTGTGATTATTATTAATAATACTTTTTAATTATTGTTTTTATGAATATTTAGATTAATGCACATTTATAAGAATTCGAATTCTGACATTAGAGCTTTTTAACAAAAATATTATTTTAAAAAATGCTTTATAGATTTCAAGCAAAATGATTCAAAATCAAATAAGTAACACCTTATGTAAATCAAGTTATGGAGCAAATACTGACTGGTTTATTTTTAGAAATTAAAGGAAACTTTTCTTTTCCGGAATTTTTAATAAGAACGTTTTTTGTACTACCTAATATTTCAAATAATTATGTTTGTGGTACAGATTAGAAAACCAAAAATATATAATAAATGAGTGTTGATGCATCTACACTGTTTTAATAGCCTAATGATCTTTGTACCAGCACCAACGTATTCTTTTTTAATATGCACTCTTAGTCCTATAAAGAAGAAAAGCAAATTTCGCAAATTTAATACCGTATAAGCTCACAGCAAATAGAATGTAGTTCCTTTATAAAACCCAGTGACCAGTTTAACAAAATGTAGTTACGAATATATATTAAAGTTATATTGTACATAATTTCTTCTTGTCTCAAGTTTAATTTTAATTCCTATTAGAACGCCATTACTTTGTAAGGAAAACAGCATTATTGCTAAGAAGTAAGTGGTAAGTGAGATGGAATTATTGCGAATTTAATATTAATTAGTTAAGTTAAAACAGCTATTTTAATCAATGCACTCTAAAATTTAAAATGCATAGAAAAGCTTAACATACATTTTAATTTTATAAAAACGCTAGTTTTTACATTGGCAGTTATTAAAATTAAATTAGTCATTTTTAGGCAAAAATTATCAATATGAACAAATTATTAATCAGAATAGTATATTAAATCATGTTCCATTATAGTAGAAAATAAGTATTTAAAAATATTAAAAAAGAAATTGGTGGTAAAAATTGATGGTCCTATTTCAATGAGTTTTTACGGTAATAATTTGGCAAAAATGTCTTCGGCTCAGTATATTAGAAATGACATATTGGTACTGGTACATATTCGGTCATTCAGGGAGTCTGGCTGCTTCACCAATATAATTGCAGGAAAAATTAATTGAAATCTATCTGGACATTAGCATTGAAAGTCGGACTTATGTAGAGAGCACTTGTTTTCCTTATTACTAATTCTTACATTTCTCTTCACTTCATATGCATACTACGTTTTTCTATAAGTAAACGTTTACTCATCCAGGAAAGTTTAATCGGAGATATTCAAGTACCGCTGGTAGCTTAGGATGAGTTTTGATTAGATATATGCCTTAAATGCCCACTGATTAAATGGTTTATAATTTTAGAGCGTTTGGAGATGCGGTTTTTCTGGCGCCGTGTATTCAGTCTGTTTGATTTAGCCTCTTGATTTGTATTTTAGGAAGATAACCATCACCGATTAATTTTATAGGTGAGTGGTCGTAATATTTGCCTTTTCCAGTCTCCCTTATGTGTCACATATGTTAAAATTTTACTGTATATACGTTTGTGTTTTCATGTTAAAGCTATTATAAATTTTCCACGTATATTGTGGGTTTCCTTGTTCGGTCACACAATGAGAAATAACATGTGTCCTATCTAATAATATTGTATTCATAACAAATATAAATCTCTATAATTTAGTTAACCCTTTAATGCCCAAGTCATTTCTGCCGATTACATTTCGGAACCTATCTTAAATCTAAGTTAATATGGACTGTACAGAACGAAATAAATTTGAAGATCAAACAATTTTGAATACTAGAGCATGTCACGGTAGTGATCAGTTATCGTTTTAAACATAGAGTGACATTTATAAAAAAAGGAGAAACTTTCTGAAAAAAGATTTATTTGATATTGCAGGTAAAATTATCTCTGCAAAATGCTGTAATGGAAAAAGCAAATTTGTCATGAACTCAGTCTCTACCTGCCGAAAAAGTAAATTTATGAGCGCTGATCGAAAAATCATAAAATCTAGATCTAAATTAAAAAAAAATAGAAATAATAGAAATTACTTGAAAATTTCGTAGATTGTTTATAAGATTGAACATTACCTACTCTCAAAAAGAAAATTTGTTCTAAGAAAACATAAAAAATCTACAAGCTATTTTTCAGCAGTATCTAAAATGATACACCAGGCATTAAAGAGTTAAAACTCTGCTATTTTGAAAGCGGTATAATGGTGTAAAACTTTGTTTCAATAACGGTATTTTCCACTTCCGGATAACATAAAAAAATGTTCCATTTGCATTCTTCCTTATTGTTTAACGCGTGTTCTATGAGTCCTGCTGTTGAGTTTTTTATAAGTGAAAAATCTCTCTTTTGTTGGTCAAGTTTACCAATAGAGTTTCATAACGCGTGTTTCTTTAACTTTATATGAATTTTTCATTGTACCTAAGAATCTTCTTATAGAATACTGTAAATTTTATCAGAAGAAAATTTCGAGGAGGGACCGCTGTTTAATTTGGTTTACTTTAAATATTTTCTTCAAAACAGGGACACGTT
>CM063501.1:38597702-38607702 GCA_032207245.1 Pardosa pseudoannulata | reverse complement strand
GAAATAATTTTGATACATTGCATATATCTAAATAAAGCCATATGTGCTTGGAAATATTTTTAAATATTATTTGCTTCTTGCATACAATAAATAAGATGAAGTTTCTTTCTTATCTTGTTTATTAAAAAACTTCTTTCAGAAAAAGAAGGCATTTTTAAAATTGCCAGTCGAGTCACCCAGAGCTCTTTTCGTCAAAAACGTAAAGGGAAAATGTATTTCTTCATATCATCTAGTAAAATATTCTGCTCCAAAATGCAAGAAGAAAAGGAATTTTCTGTAGTAATATCCCTTGCTGAAGCAGCTTTAGTTTTACTAGTATCAACGATGATTATATATCGGATGTAGATAATTTGTAAAGGATATTTTTAAATGGTAAGTATAGCATATTGATACGAAGATGTGTGTATGTGCTTGTGTGTGTGTGTGTGTTTGTAAGTGAGAGCATGTACGTACAGAAACAATAATATTAAGATATATTTGTTCCGCATGGTAATTACTAATAGTTTATCTATTTGTATTAGGATATATTATTGTTTCAAATCATGTTAGCAGCGTAAAATTGATATTTTCCTACTCATGTACAACATTTCCGAAAAAGATGAAGCAATTTCTTCAATTCCCTTGTGAAGCAGTTTTTTTACTAATGTATGTATTTTTCTGTAAGATTTTAAAATTTTTTAAATGGTGTATTTTGATAGAAGATTTACGTGCGTTTTTGTGTTTTTGTAGTGCAATGTGCGAACAGAAACAAGAATTTTAGAATTGTACCGCATGGTAATTCAAAGATTATCATTGTATTCATGTATTGTTTCAAATTCAGACCATGTAAAATTGATATTCATCAGAAACATTTCCGAAAAAGATGAAGCGTGCAGTTTATTTCTTACACTTCCAAACTGTAAAACTCACGTAAGATTTTAAAATGCATTTTTCCTCTGTTTGGATGCCTTTTTTTCTAATGGGTTTTCTGAAGAGCTTTTTCAAATTTTGAAGAACCTTTCGTTGCAATTTTTTGTAGGCAAGTGCGTCGGAATCATTGAGTAGAATGCTGCGAATTGTAAAACAATTGCAAGTATCTAAGTTTATTTTCAACTGGTATATTCTAAACGTTTCATCAGAAAGTGAACATGTTGCGATTTGCATCGGTGGAGTACTTTAAAGCTTTTCTTTTATTCTCGAAAGCTTAAATGAAAAGTATACTCTTTTACACGTTCTAGGGAAATATTCTGCTCGATATTGTAAAACAAAATTGCAAGTATTCTGGAAACGTTTCACTATATGTAATACAAGTAATGATTAAAAGTCATTGATAGGGAATTTGTATGTATTTAATCGTGTGTATTGAATTATACATACAATTTAAGAATGTGTGGGAATAAATAATTTTTCTCATATGTGCAAGAAAATGTAGACATATGTATTGTACTACAGCCGAAAACATCTTCCTGTAATGTGCTTGTTTTAGTATTCTAAATATATTTTTTTTATCAATAAACTCAAATCCTATTTTATATAGACTAAAATTTTTTTTTTTTTATATAATTTTTTATAGGTCAACATCATACTATCAGATATGCATCATTTTGCTTATGCCTAAAACATTTTAATTAATTTTTAATATATATTATATATATTTTAAAAATGGTTTTTTTTAAATATAATTTTTTATTGTTCGGTGTTTCCTTAAATGTAGTTAGTGTTTATTTTGCATTTTTAGTTAGTATAACTTAACATTTTAAATAGTAATATAATTTTAAACAGTAAAATTTAAAATAGTAATTTTTATTTTTCTCGGGCCATATTTTGTTGTGACCATTGTTTTTTCTGCAGTTATATCTGCATATGTATACATATATATATTTACATTTATACTTAAAAATTTATAGAGATTATACATTAGTATAGAACTAGTGCAGTAATTTTAAAATTAGATATCATATTTTTAATAATTAGACTATTTTTTATCATTATAGACTGATTCACCGTGATATTAAGCATAAATATTCAACTAGTCGACATTTTTAGTTATAAAAACAATTTAAAACAATTTAACTAAAACAATTTAAAATAAACAATACCTACATTTCTAGGTATACCGGAAATACCTCCAATTCTAAATACCACCAATTTTTTAAAATTATTTTCGAAATATAACACAAGTTGAGTATAATGGAAAATATAAATTGAATAAATGTTTTAGCTATATAACTAAATATATAAATAATAAAATGTATCTATTTAATGTATATACATTGAGATAATATCAGTGTAAATCGATCTATAGTGATAAAAAATTACATCAAAGTAATATGCAGCATATATTTAGATCAACAAAATAATGCCACTGCCTAATAAATTGTATAAATATACTTTTACAGCCGCAGAAACTCTATAATAGTAGAATATTTTATTCCTTTCCTTCTCCTTAATTGCATGTTGGATGCGTTGGCCTATTTTAAATTTTATGCCCTCTGGGTTTGTTTATGCCATATCTCTCGAGGGAGAAAGATGAAACTCATTCTGTCAATTATTTGAGAACAATGATGTACGGGATTCTTCATTAAGCAATTAACCTCTGCATAACGAGTTGCATGCTGATAGGCTAAATTTAGGTTCTATTATCCGATATTAAATATTTGCTGTACTGACGAGATGGTTTATTGGAAGCTAGTATAACAAATGGAGAATAAGTAACACTCTACAAAACGCATGACAGCATGAAAATGTTATTTTGGGGTTTCATGGAAATGGGAATTTTTGGATAATACATCTATAGCATATGTATTAGTTTTATGATATAGAGTATTTGGTTGAATTGTAAAGGATTGATAAATATAATTAAATGAACTTGGTTTACTGTAAAAAACTACATGTAACAAAAACAAAAATCTGGTCATAAAGCGAAAGCTGCAAAAATTATCATATGATTTTTCTTTTATTTTAAAGATTAATTGTAAATTTTATAATACGCTTTCCCTTAGAACATGTAAAAAAATAAAATTATCTTTATAGATGGACATTTCAAGTTGAACTTGTAAAAAATATTCGAATTTTTATTAAAGTTGGTGTAGAATTAGTAACACTATACCCCTTTGTAAATTAGCGAATGGTATAAGTGTCTTCTATATTAAGTACATTCAGATATAACGGTAAAGCAATATAAAGATTTTGAAATATGTTTTCTAAAATATATTAATTTCTTTAGAAAATATGTAAAACTTTTAAGAACAAACTTGCTAGTAAAAAATATTATTGGTTGGCAACTAATTGCGGATTTTTTTTAGAAAATCAAAAACAATTTTTTCATGGAACTAAATAACTTTATTCTGTAATGTATTGCCCATTTTGATCCATGACCTTTTGCCATCTTTCAGGCAGCATCATAATCCCACGTTCATAAAACTTCTGGGTTTTATTAGCAAAAACCTGAATCAGGTACGATTTGACATCATCATCATTATTGAAATTTTTACCATTCAAGGAGTTTTGTAAAGATCGAAACAAAAAGTAATCAGATGGTTCAAGATCAGGACTATATGGTGGATGTGGCAAAACATCCCAACCAAGTTCCAATAATTTTTGCCAAGTGACCAAAGATGTGTGTGGAATTGCATTTGTCATGATGGAATACAAAACCTTTTCGATTTGTCAATTCGGGCAGCTTTTTTTCAACTGCATTGTTTAATTTAGTTAGTTGTTTAATGTAGACATCAGAATTGATCGTTCGGTTGGGTGGTAAGAGTTTAAAGTAGACAATTCCTTTGTAATCCCACCAAACTTATAACAAAACCTTTTTTTATGAATATCAGCTTTTGATGTTGTTTGAGTGTGTTCACTTGGCCTGCTCCACGATCTTTTCCGCTTGATATTATTATAAACAACCCATTTTTCATCTCCAGTTATTAGTCGTTTTAAAAATGGATCATTTTCATTACTTTTCTTTAGCAAATAGCAACTGTTAATGCGTTGCGTTAAATGCGTTTCTTTCAGTTCTTGAGGAACCCATATATCGAGTTTTTGAACATAGCCAAGCTGTTTTAAGTGATTTTCAATGCATGTATGTGATACATGAAGCTTCTCTGTAATCTCACGTGTTGTACTCTGACGATCCGAATCGATTATTGCTTTGATTTGGGCGTCGTCAACTTCAACTGGACGACCAGAGCGTTTTTCATCTTTGAGTGAAAAATCACCAGAACGAAATTTGGCAAACCAATTTCGACACTACCGTTCTTTTAAGGCTTCTTCACCTTAAACATCGCATAACTTTTTATGAGCTTGCGATGCCTTTTTCCCTTTGCGGAAATAAAAAAGCAAAATATGACGAAAATGTTCCTTTTGATTTTCCATTCTTCAACGAAGGCCAAACAAAAAATACGCAACCGATCAAATAACTTTTTTTATTGATTGACAACTGAAATGCCAACTATCAAATAACAAAATGTGTTTTACATTTGTATTACGTCTGCAAACCTAAAAATTCAACTGACGCCATCTATGAGTGAAATCCGCAATTACTTAGTTGCCAACCCAATATATAATTTATTTCAAATTTTACTTTTTTTCTAATTGAGCTTAGATAGCTTTTCCTGGAATAAATTTGAGTTACCGTCTTGCTCTGGCCATATTTGTTTTTGGCTATTGTTTCTTTTCCTATACATTAGTATAGAGTTAATGCAGTAATTCTAAAATTAGATATCAGACTTTAATGAATTAGACTAATTTTTTATCATTATAGTCTTCATCCTGGTATTGCCTCAATTAAGCAAAAATGTTTAACTAATCGAAATTTTTAGTTATACTAACTTAAAAAATGTAAAATAGAAAATAACTACATTGCTGGTTACACCGGAAAATAAATGGCTTTAAAATTATTTTTAAAATATAATACAAATTGAGCATGTTCCGAAAACATAAATTGAACAAATGTTTTAGTTATATAACTAAAAATATAAACTGTAAAATATATTTATTTTTATTGAAATACTTCTTACGAACTTTTCTTACCCATAAAAAATATATCAATGAGTCACCAAATTTTGGAAGTATGAAAAAATAACCCTTACTTGTTATAATACTTAGAAAAAAGTATATATTACATAATAATTAACTAAAATTTATTTTCACGATTAGCGTTTTACTAAAATATACTTAATATAGTTATTTTCAGGCGGCCATTGAAAATAAATTTTATTATATAATAAAAGGTATTTTGAATGGTAATACAATTTATATAATACTTATATATATATAGCAATACATATATACAATGATATATATTTATCCTTAATACAGTTTATTCCATCATAGCAAAAAGGAAATTAACCAAATATTTAGAGAGTGTCTATAATTATCCCAGTTTATGCAATATCTTGAAAACAAAAGTCTAACTCTCCCATTGTCTAGTAAACGATATATAGTATTATTATTTTAATTATTATTTTATTATTATTTTAATTTAGTATCTAGATATGAGTGTTTAAGAATATATAAACACAGTAAAATAAAAATTAACCGATATCCAGTTATATCGCCATTTTCCTAATTGGTTTAATAATTCTTCAAATATCCATCATGAGGATGTGAGACTTGCTTATAGTGTATAGATTAAAAACAACAAAACAATATTTAACAAATTTATAGTAGAAAGGGTGACAGACGATGATCTAATAGGTAGAGTGCTGCCTTTTATTACCGGGTTTTAAATTTCGCTGCTGTAACAGTTGTTCGGAGACGTTAGAAATAAGATTTAAGTGCTAAGTCATTTTTTTTCTCGGCCCAACTTTATGTTGTGGCATTCTTAAATTCTGTGGTTGAATGAGTACGGCGCTGCTCCTCGGCACTGAAATTTGTTCGATAGCCGCCAATGGCATGGGTGTCCGTATTCGTACGTGATTGGCTTTAAGCAATAGGTTCTAATATCATTACCGTACATAGTAGAACTTAGCAGTCCAAAGAAAATCAATCCATACCTCAAACCCTATTGCTTAGACTTATATTTGAGTGTCTATTTAAGTAGCCTTTACGTAAATCATTGACTGTGTTGCTCCAAACAATAGCAAATCACAAAGTGATAATTTAACATAAATGATAAGTGATATTCTATACACAATATTTGAATATATTTTATATAAAGTGATAATTCAATATAGAATCAGTATAAAAGTATAAAGGGCGAAAACGAAGTTATTTTTGAAGTCATGAAATTAATACGTCATGCGTAAATTTTCTACTTATTGTATAAGAAATAACTCATTTCCGTAAATTATTCGATCTTTGGTTAATTTTATTGTTGGTTCGTTTTGTTTTCAATGATTCTGGTAATGAACTTAAACCCTTGAGGACCATCACGTAAATGCTATACTAGTTGCCCCTTTGTGAAAACCGTTGCCGTTTACGCCATCTAGTAATTATAGCTAGCATTTAAAAATTAAAATAAAGCGTTCAGATCTATTACGCATACGCTGGTCTCTCAATATCAACAGTACATCATCGCGTGGAGGCGACGCTGAACTGATAAGAGTGAAATCGCTGCTTCGCGAAGGGGTATAGCATGCTATATTTTGATTTTAAAATATGTAATATTGTTAATATTGGATCCCTTTAGTTGTTTGGATTTCGGACTAGCAAAGATTAAATTTAATCCCCCTGTTAAAAAAAGTTAACTTTCACTTCCCTCAATGGATTTCCAAATTCATCCCTAAAATTCTCTTATAAATTTAAGTGATCGTTGTAGAATAAAAACAATATTATTTAAAAGTACAAAATTTATTAATGTATAACCATATCGGAATAATTATTTATATTATTCTTATACAGATTAGATGTAACATATATATATATATATATATATATATATATATATATATATATATATATATATATATATGCATATATATATATATATATATATATATATATATATATATATATATATATATATATACCCAACAGTTCTTAAAACATCACTCAACGTGCATTTTATCGTACTTAATTTTCACTTTCCCCCTTACATTGATTAAATCAAGAATATTACTAATAGAGATTGTACACTCTAGAAACTACTCAAAACTAAAGTTTGAATTAATAACAGCTACATGTGGCTCTTTATCTTACACTTTCGTAACTAGATGGCAATTCTTCCAAGAAAAACTTCTGATCCTTAAAAAGATATGATACCCTATGGCTTAGACTTATATTTGAGTGTCTATTTAAGAAGACTTTACGTAAATAATTGACCGTATTGCCCCAAACAGTTGCAAATCACAAAGTAATAATTTAATATACATGAGAAGTGATATTTTATAAAGAAAATTTTATATATTTTATATATAGGGATAATGTAATATGCATTCAATATGAAAGTATGCAAGGCAAAAGCAATGTTGATTTTTAAGTAATTAAATTAATACATCATAAGTAAATTTTGAACTTTATGTATCAAAAATAACTCATGTCCGTAATTTATTCGAGCTGCCTTTAATTCTCTTATCGGTTCATTTTGTTTTCAATGATTCTGGTAATGAACATATAGCATGCTATATTTCGATTCTACAATATGCACTATTGTTAATAAGTATGCCTTTAGTTGTTTGGATTTCTGACCAGTAAAGATTTAATTTAATCATAATGTTCCAAAAATTAACTTTCACTTTCCCCAACGGAATTCCAAATTCATCCCCAAAATTTGAATTCTGCTGCCTTTTGAATGTATCTATATTGTTAATCAAAATACATGATATTATAGCATTTTCCTAAAATCATTTCTTTCGAAATTCTCCCCACTCGAAAAAAACACGTTGTAAATGTCATTATTGTCACAGAAATAAACTGTTTTATTTAACTCTTTTTATTTGTGTCGAAAGCGATAACAATCCTAATTTCCCTTTCACAAACTTAAACATGCAGTCGACAGGACTGTATCACAAAAACTGCGAAATGCTTAAAACAAATTTTCCGTTTATAATGTCTTGTTTAATCAAGGGAAGAAATTTAAAAATTGCATGAAATACCCGATCTGCTGCAACTCAGAAATAAACAACAGAGAAAAAAAAACTTGCTTATGAAACTTGTTATTATTCCAATTCCGTTATGCAAATTTAACAAATGGTTTCAAAGAAAATGGTAGAAATAACTTCTTCATGTAAATACACACAAGAACAAAAAAAAAATAAAATTGATGGAGATAATCACCTGGTGAAGGAGGAGATAAAAGAGATGAAATGTGTTATTTTCTAACAATCTTTGGTTGTTTCTCAAGATAAGAAAAAAAAATGTAACAAAGTAAGCAGTTTTTTTGTTATATCGTACATCAAAACTATTGTGGCGAAATTACATCTGGCAACAGATCATTTATATGATAATGGCATAATACAGTCTTTGTAGAAATAAATAGAAAAATAAAGCAATTGAAAGGTTTTCAAGCATTACATTCTTCACTATTTTCAAAAATAAGTATTATTTCACGGGTTTTATGTCTTGAACATTATCTTTCTCTTACAAATTTAAGTGATCGTTTTAGAATAAAAACAGTCTTATTTAAAATTTCAAAATATATAAATGTATTTTCATATAGGAATAAGTATTATATATTATACTTATATATATGCATATATATATATGCATATATATATATATATAATATACCCAACAGTTCTTAAAACATCACTCAACGTGCATTTTATCGTACTTAATTTTGACTTTCCCCCTTACATTGATTAAATCAAGAATATTATTAATAGAGACTGTACACTCTGGAAACTACTCAAAACTAAAGTTTGAATTAATAACAGCTACATGTGGCTCTTTATCTTACACTTTCGTAACTAGATGGCAATTCTTCCAAGAAAAATTTCTGATCCTTAAAAAGATATGATACCCTATGGCTTAGACTTATATTTGAGTGTCTATTTAAGAAGAATTTACGTAAATAATTGACCGTATTGCCCCAAACAGTTGCAAATCACAAAGTAATAATTTAATATACATGAGAAGTGATATTTTATAAAGAAAATTTTATATATAGGGATAATGTAATATGCATTCAATATGAAAGTATGCAAGGCAAAAGCAATGTTGATTTTTAAGTAATTAAATTAATACATCATAAGTAAATTTTGAACTTTATGTATCAAAAATAACTCATGTCCGTAATTTATTCGAGCTGCCTTTAATTCTCTTATCGGTTCATTTTGTTTTCAATGATTCTGGTAATGAACATATAGCATGCTATATTTCGATTCTACAATATGCACTATTGTTAATAAGTATGCCTTTAGTTGTTTGGATTTCTGACCAGTAAAGATTTAATTTAATCATAATGTTCCAAAAATTAACTTTCACTTTCCCCAACGGAATTCCAAATTCATCCCCAAAATTTGAATTCTGCTGCCGTTTGAATGTATCTATATTGTTAATCAAAATACATGATATTATAGCATTTTCCTAAAATCATTTCTTTCGAAATTCTCCCCACTCGAAAAAAACACGTTGTAAATGTTATTATTGTCACAGAAATAAACTGTTTTATTTAACTCTTTTTATTTGTGTCGAAAGCGATAACAATCCTAATTTCCCTTTCACAAACTTAAACATGCAGTCGACAGGACTGTATCACAAAAACTGCGAAATGCTTAAAACAAATTTTCCGTTTATAATGTCTTGTTTAATCAAGGGAAGAAATTTAAAAATTGCATGAAATACCCGATCTGCTGCAACTCAGAAATAAACAACAGAGAAAAAAAAACTTGCTTATGAAACTTGTTATTATTCCAATTCCGTTATGCAAATTTAACAAATGGTTTCAAAGAAAATGGTAGAAATAACTTCTTCATGTAAATACACACAAGAACAAAAAAAAATAAAATTGATGGAGATAATCACCTGGTGAAGGAGGAGATAAAAGAGATGAAATGTGTTATTTTCTAACAATCTTTGGTTGTTTCTCAAGATAAGAAAAAAAAATGTAACAAAGTAAGCAGTTTTTTTGTTATATCGTACA
>CM063501.1:38552702-38592702 GCA_032207245.1 Pardosa pseudoannulata | reverse complement strand
GCATGCCGCGAAATCCTATAGCTATTTTTCGAAAAATTATTTGTATTCTTCTCTAACCGTCTGGAAATTCTGTGGTGTTTGCAGTTTTCCTATAGGCTTTCTTTTATGGATTATATGTGGTTAAGGCAGAATTCTTTGAATCGTATAACGATGTACTCTAAACCGAAGCAAGAAAAAAATATACATTCTGGGAGCACGAATAAAATCTTGACAGTGTTATAGTTTTGAATATTGGCTATTAACACATTGTGTGCGGGTACATTTCGCAGCGGAATTGTATCGGAAACGGGCGTTTTGTCCGTAAATTTAGTTATTCAGTTAAATCTCAAAAGATCGAAAATTATTTAATTTTTTAACTAACTTTTCGTATTTTATATTGAAATATATAAACAAATATATAAATAGAAATATATAAGTAATAACCATAAGGCTTTTGTAAACAAAAGTATTTTTTAGTGGATAAATTTATACATTACAATTAAAATACATTTAACTGTACAATAATATTCAGGATTATCTATTATAAATATATTAAACGAAATTAAACTATTTGATCCCATTATCTTTAAAAGCATTTGTTTGAAAGAAGTTACAATGTTTCGAGTCATTCGAATAGGTTACCAGTGTTAATCGTAAATATAAAATATCAAATAGAAATAGTAGTATGTAGTTTTACTTTTTTCCCTTTCTGTGGTTCCGCATCCACTGATGTAAAAACTAGTTTTTATATGTCTCAATTTTTCCAGAATTTATGTAGTAGAGAAGAACATTCGGCTTCGTTTTCCTGTGCATGTAGTTATTTTTGTACCCACAAACAAACCGTGTTGTTACGCTAACCATACTACTACGCGACCCGCGCTCAAGTATCAATCGTCAGAAAACGTACTAGTAAGTGTTCCGCATACAATGTGTTAAATGAAATTATATAAGAAATTTTGAACTGATAGATTTAGTACAGTACTTTAAATGATGAGCAAATTTCAGCTGTTCTTATTTTCAGTTTTATTTTACAGAAAATTCAAACTTTTGAAAGGCTTTAGAGAATCTGTGTGGAGAAATTTTGGTTTTGCTCTCATATAAAGATAAAATTGTTACCGTTTGTTACTTTACTTTTTATTACCGTATCTAATCAATGATTAATAACACTACTTTATTAAATTGAAAGAGTATTTCTGTACGAAATGTATAAGCATGCTTTTTAAGAGAGATTTTTACTGTTTTACTCAAAAGTAAAAAACTTGGATTGGCTTGTTTAAAGCTCAACGGTCTACTAAAATTAATTTCTTGCATTCATATTTTTAACGAATATAAAAAAGAGAGCTTTAAACTGAAAACCGAAAGCAACCGTTATTTCGGTCGGACCAAAAACTTGAATTGAACCCAAAAACTTTTTTTTTCGGTTCCATATATCTTCAGTTATTTGTTACTGTAAAAATCTTATTAATATTTCCTAATCGAATGTCAACCATATAATAATCGTCCTTATATGTGCATTGCTTTTAGATTTTCTGTTTAGTTGTTCACTAGTACTTTTCTGCTTCAGTTTCGCATGAAACTACTTGTGGAAGGCAGATTAAATTCCGCTGAATGTTCAGTTGTCAAATGTGATATTGATAACGGATAACAATGCCAGTGTTAGACGTTCTAAACTCAAAGCTCGTATCGTAATTGTATTGATTCACATAGTATAGCAATTAAAAAAGAATAAAATCGTCTAAATTATGGTAAGTCGGTAGGTAGGTAGGTAGGTAGATTAGTTAGTTAGATGCATTCAGTGGATATTAACTTTTTATAGAATTTTTTTTAGATTTACCAATGAGTTCCTTTATAGAAGAGTAAAATTCCATTCATTTTATACAGTATTTTAGAAGAGAAATATATTTGATTCAAGGGATGACAATATTAATTATGTTCTTGGAATAAATTTCTTATCTTCCCTAAAAAAGAGTAACGTTTATTAATCAGATGAACTAGTAAGTATCGTTACTGAGAATTATAAATAAATCCAGTATGTAGTAAAGCCCATATTAAGTAAAATTCCATATCGGTTTTCCATTTTTAGAATTTCAAAAGTGTCCAAAAATATCAAGAATTGTCAAATTCCGATTTTCTGATAGTATTTACTATATTCATTTTGAAAATCATATTCTAAGCTATACGATTAGTCCATTTTTAATTCTTCGTATGAAATATGTTAGTGAATTGTGGAAAATAAGGTTATTAGTAAACTGATTAATAAGTGGTTCATTAAAACATTTTGAACTTACGTCAATTATTAATATTTAGCATTCAGAAATAATTCTTTGTCAAAATAAATTATTTTTAAGTTACAAATGCACAAACATGTGTACTCTAAAATCCCCTATATAATAATAGCGTAAGTTATCTGTCCGTCTGTCCTCCAATTTATTAAGCGGTTGGACCTGGAATGGATACAGGCATCTATTCAAAGTGAATAAAGTTTATCTTCTCCTAAACTATCAATCCGTTTCTAAAATAAATTTGTATAAATATGCTTCATATCACAGGAAAAAATACTGTCGTCTTTAAAACGTTCGAAATCCACCCCTTCCCTCCTTTTCGACAGTTTAATGCCATTATTTCAAGCCCTATTTTTCCCGGTTAAGAGCAGGCGGTTAAATTTATCCATTTATCACTTAATAAATAGGTAAAAATAACAATTCTTTCTAGCATTGTGACGTCATTCCTTTAAACATTTCATTTAATCATTTCATATTTTAAACAATTTAAATATCGTCTACACTATTGTAATATCACTGAACTTAGATATTACGTAGATGATTTTCTTTTATATTTGGCTGAAATAATAGATTAGGTACATACGTGATAATTTTAAATTTAATCATCGATTAAATTTTGTTTCAATGAAAAATCTCATAAAAGTCTAGGAGTCTTTTTCACTGACTAATAAATATCTAACTTTTAATTTACATATATTTGGAAATTAAGAAGTTTGTTCTTTTGTGTGTTTGTTTCTTATACGTAACCACATGGTTTGACCAAATGAATTCAATGGGATTCTAAACTGCATTACAGGATCAGGAGACTCTAAAGGAGTATGAAGATAAATAAATTATTGAGAGCGAACCAGATAGTTCTCAGCCAAAAAAGAAACCATTTTTTACCTGCCTCATTGAGTACTTAACAGTTCTGGAATATTAAAAATTATACTAATCCCGTCATATGAAGGGCTATATGCTAGTATTTAATAATAGGCATTCATCTTCCCAAATATAAACTGTTCAATGTTTTTCTCATTTATACAAGAGAACTAATTATATGGTACACAAAAATTCCCTTACGCTATTCTTCATTAATCGAACCATAAAATGGAAATAGTTAAGTAATTTTTTTCTCTTTCCAATGTCGTATGTTTAGAATGAACATAAACATAAAAAATAAAAATGTACATTTTTTCTAGCACAGAAAAGTTTGCTCAGACGGCTACCTGTCAAAAAATAGAGCATTGTGTTCAACTGAGAAAAATATAAATCACTGACGAAAAATAACTATTTTTTACCTTGTTTAGAACTTATAAAAAATGTGATTCCAAAATCACCCACAGTGAATGGAAGATATATGATTTGTCACATTCAGTGCTATTTTTTCATTCAGGAATCTTAGACAGTATTAAAACATATAGTATAATGTAAAAGATATTATAAGAAAAAGGGCAAGAATCTTTTAATGCAGCTGCTTTTAAAAACATACTATAAATGGTAGTCAGAAAATAAATAGTTGGCATTCACTGAATTAGTTTATGTTTTAGAAAATTTTGAGGAATTTATTATTGGGTAAATTTTTATATAAATTCAGTTCCATTGGTTAAAAATATTAGTTATTAAAATTATTTGAAAATAAATATAAATGAAATAGAATTTCAAAGTATGTGATTTAGATGTTCAGATAGTTTCAAATGTTCTTAGTAATAGTTTTATTTTAAGCAAAATTCAAACTTTTGAAAACATTTAGAGAATTTGTGGAGAGAAATTTTGATTTTGTTCTTATATAAAGATAAAATTGTTATCATTTGTTACCTTACTTTTTGTTACCGTGTTATTCAGTAATTTACAATACTACTTTATTAAATAAAAAAATATATTTCTGTACGAAAGATATAAGCAAGAGAGATTTTTACTTTTTTATTCAAAAGTAAAAGGCTTGGTTGGGCTTGGTTTAAAGCACTACGGCCTACTGTTTTGCCACATGAGGGCTAATAAGTCCGGGACATATTGCTTAAAGCCGGTTCCGAACAGCTGCGAACATCTATACCATCGACGGGATTTGAACCCACGAACTCCGATACCGAAGAGAAACACTCTACCATTGGTTCATCGTCAAAAGTAAAAGGAATTTTTACAATTAGGAATTATTTCACTGCTACCTTTAAACGGATATACATATTTTGACCTTGCCTAATTCAATTTTAATATGTTTCAGTGTTACGCCTATATCTTCATACAAGTAAGCATTAAGTATCCGTTTTGACCTTTTTGAGATTGGTTATGTATAGTTTTGTATTAATGCTTGTATGAACGTGCGTATGTATCTCGAATAATTCGTATGATATTATCTATAGTAAGTCGAAATTTTGCATTTATTACGGTAATGTAACGTCTACGTAACTCTTCTCAATGCGCACTCTATATAATGAAAAATATTAATATAACGTATTTGAAGCGTTTAAAGCCCAATTTAAAACTATTAACTATAAGATGTTTAAATTTAATACTTTTATCATCTGGTCGTGCATCGCTTCTAATTGCATTCTGTACTCTATTATAGTAAAAAAATTATATATAAACATATTAATGCTATGAATCATGGCTCAAAAATGATTAGGTGTAGAATTTTGAAATGTTTATTTAAGATTGCTATTCCATATAGTTATGCATTTATTTATGACAATTCGTATTCTATAAAAAGAAAACTGTCAACTTAAAGTATATTAACACTGCAAGGCAAACATTAAAATGATTAATTGTTAAATGTTGAAAATATAGTATGTAGGACTATTATAACATTTAGTTGTTCACTTTTCTATTGATCTGTACTATATATAATGAAAATTTACATTGGTAACTAACGTGTACTAACGTGTATGAATCATTTGGATTACATTTTAAAACAATTAGTCGTAAATTGTTGAAATTGTATATTTAGGACTAATATAACATCTGTTTTTCGTTTTTCTCTTTTGATTGCAATCCATAATTTATGTAAGCTAATTATTATATTAAGGCTTGGTTCAAAACGATTAGACGTAGAATTTTCAAATTCAATATTTTGTGCTGTTATACATCGTAAATACCTTTTTTTTATTACAATCTGCATTTTATATAACAGAATTTTTAAAACTAACATATATTAGCGCTGTAGAGCGAAAGTGAATGATTAGTTGTCAAATCTTGAAACTTTAGTATTTTGGACTACACCTCTTCTTTTAATTGCAGTTTTCATTCCATATAATGAAAGTTTTCAGTATAACTTGCATGGAGCATTTGGGGCACAAAAACGATTATCCGTGAAATATTGAAATTGTGAATTTAGACTAGTAAAACAATTGGTTGTGCCTCTCATCTTTTGATTGCAATCCACTCTATATAGCAACAAAATTCTATGAAAAGTATATTAACCCTATAAGGCATACCACAAAAACGATAGGATGTAGAATTTTGAATATTTATGACTGTTAAGACTGCGTGTAAGATCGTTATACCATATAGATTTGCATATATTTTTATTGCAGTTCGTATTTTATGTAACGAGTTTTATTAATATGACATATATTACTGATATAAAAGCTAAAAAACGTTTGGTCAAATGTTGAAAATTTCGTATTTTAAGAACATTATAAAATTTAGTTGTTTGCTTCTTTTATTGATAGCAATCTACACTCTATATAATGAAAAAAAAACATTTTCGAATTTATTACATAAATCTCAAGACTGAAGAAAAATTAACAAAAACTGCCTTAGCGTAATCAAGATTTACTGTAGAGGTATATTAACTTTTTTTCATTTACTATAAATTATTTGAAAGGCGTTTATCTTCCTAAATGTAAACTATTCCATTTTTTCTAATTTACAATTGACAACTAATTTCACGGTACACAGAAGTTCCATTACACCATAATTTATTAATTCGGTCGCAAAATGGGTATAGATCAGTAATTATTTCTCCTTCCAGTAAAAAAAAATGGCAAACATTTTTTTTATCCAGCATAGAAATGATTTCGCATTCGGTACCAGATCGGAAGTGTAACATGGCGTTCGGCTGGGGGAAAGTATAAATCACTGACAGAAAATAGCTATTTTTTATCCTAGTTTCAACATAGTACAATAAATACGATTTTAGAATAATTCACACTGAATGGAAGATATATGATATGCCACGTTCAGTATTGTTGTGTTTGTTTATCATTTACGTCAGACGATATTGAAAACAAATGGAATAATCTAAAACATCGTAAAAGAAATGGCACACAGAATGGCACATTTCCTTTTTATACACACCATTACTGGTACTCAGAAAATGTATGGCTAGCTTATATTGTGTAATTTTTTCTCTATTCTTTAAAAAAAAACTCTGAGTAGATTTCTTCTTATAAATTGTTTCACAAATTCCTTTTTTTTTTAGTTAAATTACTGAGAGCTTTATAAATAGTATTGAAATCTAACCCCTTTACATATAAATAAAAAGAAGTTCATGTGTCTGGAAAATCTATTTAATTTGACTCAAGTTTAGAGTTATAAACAAGCTGAGAAAGAGAATGTTTTATATTTGAAATTTAGATTGATGTGAAGTATTTAATTGGATAAGACATTGTCATTCCTGGAGTTTTTCACTATATTTGAACTTATCAGTCTAAAATATTGCTTAGTATCCATTCGACGTACGAAATCACTGCTATACTGAATGCTGTTTTCAGTATGTGTTTTCCTGATTCACTGATTTTTGGAGGAAATTTGTTGATACTGTTGATAAGATGCAATCGTGGGCATTTTATACATTATAAAGAAAATAAAAATAAAAATTAAAAGGAACAGAAGTAATGCATGAATCAAGGACCTGACTTAAACTGCTTTGTAATGCACGAGGTATGCCTAAAACAAAACTTGATGAGTGAAATTCGCCAAAATCTATAGAGAAAAATGGTAATGGATGACCCTCCAACTAGGTATTGCATAGAAAGATTTTTACTAAAGCAGATTTGATCGAACATTTGATACAGTAGATTGTATTGCATTGAAGGCATTCAATTTCTATACAGTTTCTTACAAATGAACATTTTATATCAATTATCAGACATAAGTTTATTTTATTATAAATTTAACTTTGTAAAAGATATATAGAATATATGTTGAACAATCCTAGCTTCTTTTTTGAATTCTTATACACTACTACATAAATTAGTTTCTTTGCTTGTATTTCCAATTAATTGTTTAAAATTACAGTTTAAGTAAAAATTTATTTCAAAACTAGCTTGTTTTACGTTGTGGATATTAAGTATTTATTAAACTAAGTTAAATCTTTTAGTTTGAACTCTAATTTAAAATGAAAATACAGGACTATTCCTAATTTACTCCGGGATTTCAGAAGGTTATATTAAAACGACTAAGATGAATACAGAAAAAGAGAACATTGCATTTAATGAAGAAACTAAGTTTTATTTATAGCCTTTACAAATTATCTATTTGTGAGCTCTTTGCCCATACTGCGTATATCAATGCGATAATCCAGTTCTTTCCAGACTCTATTCAATATGATTTATAATTGGTTGTTGCTAGTAATCATTTAAAGCAGATCTATTTAATCTATTCGTAACGAGTGTAATAAAACAATGTGGTCTTTTACGTAGTCCATAAGAAAATGTCAAATGGTTATGAATCTGGTGATTGCCAGGTCTATGGAAAAAGAGGTAAATAATCTTTAGGACACTGCCTAAATCGAAAATTACTTCCATCAGTTCATATAGAAAACTAGAATTGTTTCCATAATGTTTCCATAGTTGTTTCCATAAAGCAAAGTTCGTTTTATTTGAGAGATTTTACCGCAGTGTTTCGAATCCCCGGATGGAATTGTGAATAGCCCTGTGCAAAATAAAATTATTTATACACTTAAATATTCCTTGCATAGTTTGAAATTTATTGTTTATTCACATAGGGAAAATTATACATGTGCTGAATACTTAAGCTTTATATAAAGTTCAATTTATAGTAAAAAATTTCTTTTCATTTTACAGGTAAGAATATGAAGATCCTTATTGTGAAAAAAGCTATAAATATGTGAAGCAAAATGGGAAGGTATTTACTTAATTGTTTTATTCAATTTTAATGTGTCCCTTTTAATAAAAGTAAAATGTTTTAAATTTAAATTCAAAATTAAAATTAAAATTTTATAAGCATACTTATTTGCAGATATGCATGTAATTATATTTTTATCATTTTGAGTTACGATTTTTTTCCGGTAATTCCTTTCTAACAACTCTAGCGATGTTCTAGAATAATCTAAAAAACTAACGTGACTTTAAAAATCAAAATTTTTTCAATTCTAATTTTTATGAAAAAATTCTACTGAACGTGTTATTCAGTTCACTATAGTGAATTGTTTTAATGTAAAAACTTCATATATTTTTACTGTAATATAATCTAAAAAACTAATGTGACTTAAAAAATCAAAGATTTTCCGATTTTATTTTATATGAGCAAATTTTAGTGGACGTGTTATTCATTTCATGATAATGAGTTGTTTTAATGTCGAAAATGTTTGTATTTTTACTGTAATATAATCTAAAAAAAATTTTTTTTTTAATCTAAATTGTTACTATTTTATTTTTATGAGATAATTCTACTGAAAATTTTATTTATTTCACGATAATGAGTTGTTTTAATATAGAAAATGCTTGTATTTTTACTGCAATATAATCTAAAAACCTAATGTGAATTTAAAAATCAAAATATCTTTCATTTTAATACTATAATTACGCCGAAAGCTGGTCACGCAGCAGGAATTTTTATAAATTATATCCTTTCATAGAATATTCGGAGAAAATGAAATATGTTTACAGAAAAAAAATTTAAATAAATCATCTTTTATAAAAAATGATTTATTTGCTTAAAATTCAAGTAATCCCCGAAGACATCGCCATGTGACGAATATATTTGCATTCACATTAAACACAACAACATCTCTGTTTAGAGATACAATTTTCAACTATATATCTTTGTTGTTTTTCTTCGTTGTTAAAGCAAACCGTAAAGAAATCTCGTATTTCACATGTCTGCAAAAGGCAGATATAGAAAGGAAAATATGTTTTGAATAAAATACTATTGCACGTTAGACCAGAAATTCCGTTTGCAAATTTATTTTCTTATGCCAAGGCATTGTGTTAAAATAACACGTTTTCTTTGGTAAAAAAGAGAGGTCGGTGAAAAGTTAAAAAATAACGGAACTTTCTTGTCAGCTTCTCATGTTTATTTAGTTATAAAATTTGGATTCCCGCATGAAAACTTCTCTATAATGCAGAGAAAACTTTGAGAGGGTGAAAATAGAGTTATTTAATAAGACGCTATTCACGTGCAAGGTGTTATATTTATTTGTTTGGGAATTAATGTGAAGTTCTGTAGGGACTCAGAGTTTTAAGAACACAATGAAAGATTTTTGTATTTGTTACTTCAAAGTTAGTGATTTATTATTTCTTACAGTAAACCTCTCAACATCGTCTGGAAAGTAAAGTCTACGAAGAAAATTTAAAATTGTACATAGTTTATTTAGTGCTTCTTATAATTATAGATATTGAGAAATAATGGGAAGAAGTGTAGGGAATTTGAATATTAAGAACACAGTGAAAGATTTTTGTTTTTAATATCAAACATTAGTGATTCATTATTGCTTACAGAAAACCTTTCAACATCGTCTGGAAAGTAAATTATGCTAAGAAATTTAAAATATAATTGTACATAGTTTATTTAGTGCTTCTGATAATTATAGATATTGGGAATTAATTGGAAGGAATGTAGGGACTTTGAATATTGAGAACACATTGAAATATTTTGGTATTATTACAACATTAGTGATTTTTTTTGCTTACAGAAAACCTTTCAACATCGTCTAGAATTTAAATTATGCTACGAAATTTAAAATATATTTGTACATAGTTTATTTAGTTCTTCTTATAATTATAGATATTGGGAATTAATGGGAAGGAGTTTAGGGACTTTGAATATTAAGAACACAGTGAAAGCTTTTTGTATTTATTATTATAACATTAGTGATTTATTATTACAGAAAACCTCTCAACATCGTATGAAAAGTAAATTTTCTAAGAATATTTGAAATATAATTGTACATAGTTTATTTAGTGCTTCTTATAAATCTAGATGTTGGAAATTAATGAGAAGGAGTGTAGGGACTCTGAATATTAAGAACACAGTGAAATATTTTTGTATTTATTATTACAGCATTAGTGATTTATTATTACAGAAAACCTTTCAACACTGTCTGGAAAGCAAATTACACTAAGAATATTTAAAATATAATCGGGCATAGTTTGTTTAGTGCTTTTTATAATTATAGATATTGGGAATTAATGTTAAGGAATATAGGGACTTTGAATATTAAGAACACAGTGAAAGATTTTTGTATTTATTATTACAACATTAGTGATTTATTTTTGTTTTCAGAAAACCTTTCAACATCGTCTGGAAAGTAAATTATGTTACGAAACATAAAATATAATTGTACATAGTATATTTAGTGCTTCTTATAATTATAGATATTCGGAATTAAAAGAAAGAAGTGGAGGGACTTTGAATATTAAGATTACAGTGAAAGAATTTTGTATTATTACAAAATTAGTGATTTATTATGGCTTAAAGAAAATCTTTCAACATTATCTGGATAGTAAATTACACTAAGCCTTTTTTAAAATAAAATTATACATGGTTTATTTAGTGCTTCTTATAATTGTAGATAATCAGTGAAGTTTCTTTGGATGTAAATTTTTCTACATTTCAAAATATTAAAATACTTTTATATATCATTAATTTTTAATTATCTGTGATTAGTAAGATACACTAAGAATGTATTAATTATAATCTTAATTATTTCATTTAGCATTTCTTATAGTTTATATGATGAAAAGCCGTTGTAATTTTACTTGGTAGTAAATTATTTTCTGTATTTATAAAAAGGTATTTAATATATAACTAATTTATATGAATTGATTATTAGAAAGAACTACACGAAGGGTAAAAAGATTACCTCCTCATTTGCTATTACTACTTTAGTAGCCTAATGTAGGTTCTATAAAACATTTGAACATTGTCTGGAAAGTAAATTACACTTAGTATATTTAAAATGTAATTGTACATAGTTTGTTCAGTGTTTCTTATAAATATAGATAATTCATGGGAAGTTTGTTTCTATGTAATTTTTTTTCTTAATTCAAAATTCTAAAATCTTTTTATATATATCATTAATTTTTAATTATCACTAATTAATAAATTATCTTAAAAATATATAAAATACAATCTTAATTATTTCATTTAGAATTTCTTATAGTTTATATGGTAATAAGCCGTTGTAAGTGTGCTTGGTAGTAAAATTATTTTTATATTTTAAAAAAGGTATTTAATTCATAATTACTTTATATGAATTGATTATTAGAAAGGACTACACGAATGGTAAAGCGATCGAGACCTCCTAATTTGTTATTAAAAAATAAGTGGCTTATTATAGTTTACAGAAAACCTTCCGACATCGTCTGGAAAGTAAATTACACTAAGAATATTTCAAATATAATTGTGCATATTTCATATGCTTGTTATAATTATAGATAATCCGTTAAGTTAATTTCGTTGTATTTTCAAAATTATAAAATCATTTTATGTATCACTTTTGGATTATCACTAAGTACCCCTAATTAAATTTACCCCTAAGAAAATTGCACTAAGCATATCTAAAATATAATTTTACGTGTTCATTTAGCGTTTCTTATGTTTATAGGGTGATAGGTTAGCTGAATAGTAAAATTACTTCTATATTTCATATTTCTTACCAGGTATTTTATATATCATTAGTTTATATGAATTGATTATTAAACAGGTCTGAATGGAAGGTAAAGAGATATTGACCTTCTAATTTTTATAACAGCTTTGGTGGCTTATGGCTTCCATAAAAAAATTCAACATCGTCTGTGTAAAGCAAAAGGCACACAGCATTTTTAACATATAATCTTGCATATTTAATTTTTTGTTTCTTTTAATACATAGGTTGATTACAAATCTTAGTAAGTGTATATGGTTGTAAAATTACTTGCTTAATCCATATTTCTAAAAATGTATTTCAATATATCACTAGTATTCATGAATAGAGTACCTTCGAATACTAAAACGTGTATTTAAAAGCTTCACTTTTACTTAATTATTTACGACTACCAAATAAGCAGTTACAAGTACATAATTACTACTATTAAGGCAATTTTAAGCGTATATTTTATTTAATTCTGTTTTAAAAAACATAAAATTATAACATATTTTGAAATCTCTTTAAAAAAATCTTTAATTTTTCATATAAGAAAAAAATATATAAAATTAAATTTTAACCATTTTTCACTAGTTTTTAATGTTTTAGGATAAAATACTGAATTTATAAGCAAAAAGGTTTAAGATACCATGGATATTTCTGTCGTTGTAACCGAATGAATTTAGATAACTTGTTTTCTTAGGGGAAAAATCAAAAGTTTTTTAAAACTTATGAAAAATGTTATAAATCTTAATTTAAGTAATTTTATCTTTAAACAAGCTTAAATTTTAACTATTAAAGGAGTATTTTTAAAATAGTTTGCACTAACAGTTCTGTCTTATACAAATTGTATTTTTTAATAATTGAAATTTGTTGGTATATGATATCAGATAATATTATCAAATTACATCAAATGGTTTTACACTTCTTGCTGCATAAACACTGGAGAGACCAGTACCTACGGTTTAAAGTCAATTCTGAATAGCTATGAACATCCATATCAGCGGTGTGATTCCAATTCTCTAACTTGTATTGAAGAACATAAAATACCGTTACGTCCATAGTATAGGTATGCATTAAATGATATACAACCCTCTCGTGCATAGTTTTTCTAATTTTTGACAAACTAAATTTTCTAATCAGGTAAAGGATTAAAGTATCTCAGACATATTTAGCATATATTTTTACCAAATCTATATAAATTCTTGTTTATGGAGTCAGCAGATTGTAAAAATTTTCACTTTACGTCTATGAATATTAAATCTAGAAACTGTAAAGTTTCTCATACATTTTAAATTTTACAATAAATTGGAAATATTTGTACACTATCCCTCAATACCCGCTTGAACACTCTAAACTCACGTTATTCAAACATCTTTAACACCTTTATTTTAAACTTAGTTTCTAGTAAACCTGTAAATTGAACGTTCAGTAGCTAAGAATTTTAAATCTTGGCAAAGTTTTTTTTTAGTACCCCTACACTTTCAACCCATGGGATACGGTAAAAAGCTGTAAAATGTAGTTTGTTTTTAGTCAAAGAACTTTACCCTGCCCTCTGAGAAAGTAATAGCTCTCCATTTCTTTAAAATATCTTGAAAGTTTCGCATTTACAGGGCTCGAATTGTGAACTTCTTGAATACAATATTAACCAGAAATGAAGCAAAAGATAATCAAAATGTAGCGTGACGTAATACAGGACATAACTGTAGAGAAGTAAAAATGCTTATAGCGAAAGAAACAACGTGTTACCGAAATTCTTAGATTATTTAAAGAATTCAGGATTTTTGTAAACAATCTGAAAATTTAAACATGATGAAATGTAAACCGAAAAAAATATTGTTATTTGTATTATGGCTTTCAAAACACATTGTCTTTATTTTCATCAACCGCACTTTAAGAAATTGAAATGTATATAGTACCTTGGAGAAAATTAAGATAACGCAGTTTAATTAAATATTAGTAATGTTCCAAATTGCGTTCATATGATAGAATATGTTCCGTGAGGGGGCCATTTTATATCGTTTTGTATATCAAAATACAAACTCGGCGCTGGTAATAATATACTTGTATTTCATATAATAATATCTAATCTATTTCACCAAATATAAAACCTTTGATTTTTTCGCAACTCATTTTATCCATAAGTTTAAGTTATTCCTAATTTTACAGAAAAAAATCCTGATGACTGATAGTGCTAAATTAGTGGTCTCGTACAAATCCTTTTAATGTGAATAAATTCTAAGGACTTTATTTGTTTATTCTTCTCCATTGCTAAAGAAATTAATTTACTGACAACACGCTTGTAAAAGAGATTTAATTATATCGCAGGATTGAAGTCGGAAGTACTGGAATGTGTAGCAGAATCTGAACTATGCTTCGAGTCGAAAGTTTGGCATATAAAGTAATAAATAATGGTAATAGCGCCTTTGTATTATAAAAGTGCAATAAGAAAGATATGTAGACAAAATGTATATTAAATATGATGTTATTATTTATTTTATTCGTTAAAAACCTATATTTATATTATGTATTACTTGTAGTGACAGAAAGCAGTAAAATGATTTCCATGTATACTGCGCACCTTTATGTTTTGAAACAAAATGTGTTCATTATATGTATGAATGTAACCATTGGAGATTCGTTTACCTGTCCATGCGAAGCGATGCATTTTATGGCAAATCATTTCTTTCGAGATATGTTGGAAGTGATCCATTCCACTAACTTTATTCCAATACAAACAAAAGATTACTAGAATACATGCATTTCTTGTCTATTGGATTTCGGGGAGAGTAATAAAAAAGATACACGAGGCATTATTAGATTCCTGCGTTTGTCCAGAACCAGTAAAAATTTACAATGACAAGCGGAAAAACAACAAACATAAAACATTAAGAGACCGAGTATATCCTTGCTTCCGTCTCCGACCTAGTTTTTATCTCTCTCGGTCGTAATAAATATTGAGAATCGAATTACCATTCAAAGCGTGGTTTAAAAATTCGATAAAAGTTGAATTTTTCTTTCATTTCTTCCCCCGAAAAGGAGTTAAAGTAAATATTCATGAATAAAGAATACATTTTGTTACGTTTGTAGAAGTCATTTTAACTTAATAGGCAAATTATGCTGTTCTGTATATTTTATGGTATTTGGAATGGGGTGCGTAAAAACCTTTTTAGTCAATAATTTAAAAAGAGAAATAAACATATCTTTAAAAGCGTAATAGAGGATATAAAATATGTAAGCTCTTTTTGTATATATACGTTATTGAAATGATAATAGCATATAAACATACATTATAAAATGTATCTGCTGTCATTTTACTCAAAACTGAATGCTAAAACTTCGTATTTGGTTCTGGGGGGGGTAAATTTTTCTTATATTTTTTATAGAAAATTCAGAATGAATTATAAACTTAAGAATTAAGATATATAAGCTGTACTTCTACTTAAAACTCAGTATTCAT
The DNA here is from genome assembly GCA_032207245.1 of Pardosa pseudoannulata. Taxonomy (NCBI): domain Eukaryota; kingdom Metazoa; phylum Arthropoda; class Arachnida; order Araneae; family Lycosidae; genus Pardosa; species Pardosa pseudoannulata. Next base: position 38,577,194 of record CM063501.1, on the reverse strand, counting down.
ATTCAATAACTTAATATTTGGATCTGTGATGGAAAGTTTATAACTTCTTTTAATATTTTTGCATAGAAAGTTCAGATTAAATTATAGATTTAGTTCATGGAATATTTCTCTCATTCTATTCGAAACTGAACGCTAAAACTTCATATTATATATATAAAATATATATATATATATAATATAAAAATATATATATATAAAATATATTATAAAATGATAAGTTTAAATTTTCTTTAAATGTTTTTTATATATAAAGTTCAGAATAAATTATATTAATTCATAATACATATTGCTGTCATTCTACATAAAAATGACGCTACAACTTATATTTATCTGTGATGGAACGTTAAAATTTTTTTTAATTTTTTGTATACAAAGTTCAGATTAAATTACAGATTTAGTTCATGAAATATATATGCTCACATTCTACTCGAACCTAAACGCTATAACTTCATATTTGGGTCTCAATGATAATTGTTCTTTAAAAGTTTTGTATAGAAAAGTTCAGAATAAATTATAGATTTAATTTATAAGATGTATCTTCTGTTATTCTACTTAAAAGTAAACGCTACAAATCATATTTATATGTGTGATGGAAAGTTTAATATTTCTTTTAATTTTTGTATAAAAAGTTCAGATTACATATAAATTGTTCATAGAATATATCTGCTCTCATTCTTCTCGAAACTGAAGGCTATAACTTCATATTTAGGTCTCAAGTGGAAATAAATTTTCTTTAAATGATTTGTATAGAAAAGTTGAGATTAAATTGTAGACTTAATTCATGAAAATTATCTGCTGTTTATTCCACATAAAAATGAAAGCTACAAATTCATATTTGGATTTGTGATGGAAAGTTTAAAATTTTTTTTAATTTTTTTAATAAAAAGTTCAGATTAAATTATAGATTTAGTTCTTGAAATATATCTTCTCCCATTCTACTCGAAACCGAAAGATATAACTTCATAATTTGGTCTCAGGAGAATATAAATTTCTTTAAATGTTTTGTATAGAAAAGTTCAGATTAAATTACAGATTTGATTCATAAGATGTATTTTTTTCATTCTACTCAAAATTGAACGCTATAATTTCATATTTTATCTGGGATGGAAAGTTTAAAATTTCTTTTAATATTTGTAAAAAAAGTTCAGATGAAATTATAGATTTAGTTCATAAAATATATCTGCTCTCGTTCTACTCGAAACTGAACACTATATCTTCATATTTTGGTCTCAGGAGGAAATAAATTTTCTTTAAATCATTTGTATAAAAAAGTTCAGATTAAATTGTAGATTTAATTCATGAAATATATCTGCTGTCATTCTGCATAAAAATGAACGCTACAACTTTATATTTATATCTGTGATGGAAAGTTAAAAATTTCTTTTAATTTTTTTGTATGAAAAGTGCAGATTAAATTCAGAGTAAATTATAAATTTATTTCATGGAATATATCTGCTCTCGTTCTACTCGAAACCGAACACTATAGCTTCGTATTTGTGCCTCAGGTGGAAACAAATTTTCTTTAAATGTTTTGTATAGAAAAGACCAGATTATATTAAATATTTAATTCACAACATGTATCTGCTGTCATTCTACTTAAACGTGAAAGTTACAACTTTATATTTGGATTTGTGATGGAAAGTTTAAAATTTGTTTTAATTTTTTGTATGGAAAGTTCAGATTAAATTATAAATTTAGTTCATAGAATATATCTGCTCTCATTCTACTCGAAACTGAACGCTATAGCTTCCTATTTGGGCCTCAGGTGGAAATAAATATTCTTTAAATATTTTGTACAGAAAAAAACCAGATTATATTAAATATTTAATTCACAACATGTATCTGCTGTCATTCTACTTAAACGTGAAAGCTACAACTTTATATTTGGATTTGTGATGGAAAGTTTAAAATTTCTTTTAATTTTTTGAATCAAAAGTTCAGATTAAATTATAGATTTAGTTCTTAGAATATATCTTCTCCCATTCTACTCGAAACCGAAAGATATATCTTCATAATTTGGTCTCATGAGAATATAATTTTCTTTAAATGTTTTGTATAGAAAAGTTCAGATTAAATTACAGATTTGATTCATAAGATGTATTTTTTCATTCTACTCAAAATTGAACGCTATAACTTCATATTATATCTGGGATGGAGATTTTAAAATTTCTTTTAATTTTTTGTATGGAAAGTTCAGATTAATTTATAAATTTAGTTCATAGAATATATCTGCTCTCATTCTACTCGAAACTGAAAGCTATATCTTCATAATTTGGTCTCATGAGAATATAATTTTCTTTAAATGTTTTGTATAGAAAAGGTCAGATTTAAATTATAAATTTCACAAATAAGTCTGCTGTCATTCTACTTAAAAGTGAAAAGCTACAACTTCTTATTTTACATCTGTGATGGAAAGTTTAAAACTTTCTTAATTTTTTATAAAGGAAGTTAGATTAAATTATACATTTATTAAGAATTTATCTACTGTTATTTAACTCAAAACTGAACTCTACAACTTCATATTTGGTCTGAAGTGGAAATAAAAATTTTCATTTAAATTGTTTTGTGCGAAATTTCAAGATAAATTATAAAATAAAGTTTTACAAATATGTTATCTCGTTTTATGTAGTTATTTTAAGTATTAAACCATTGCACCACAGACGAGGCCACAATTTAATTATAAAGATTCTTTGTAAATAATTTTTAACGAACTCTAATCTTCAATACGTTTTTACACATTGTATGCGGAACACGTACTAGTACGTTTTCTGACAATTGATATTGACTGCGGTCATGTACTAGTACGAGATAGTGTAACAACATTGTTTGTTTATGATACAAAAATAACGGTATATACAAGAAACGAAGCGGAATGTTCTTGTCTTTATTTATAATGTAAAATTTTTATATATAACATAATCGAAAAAATTAAAACTCTATACTACTATTTCTATTTGATTTTTCATATTAATGATACTATTATAAATTTAGCAACTAAAATATATTTTTGCTTACAAAAATCTTATGTTTGTTATTTATATATATTTCTATTATATAATTGTTTATATATTTCAATATAAATACGAAAGTTAAGAAGTTAAATAATTTTGATTCTATTGAGATTTAACTGAATAAAAATTTACTCGTAAAATGCCCGATCCCGGTACATTCACAATGAAATGTACCAGCACACAATTGTTAATATCTAGAAATAAACTAAAATGTTCAAATTAATGAGGTATTATAATTAAAGGCATATTTATAATTTATTCATAACTAAAAATCTGGTATGTACCCTCATGAATTCCTTGTACTTCTATATATTATACACAAATAATGGAGCGAGAATATTCATTAGAATTTCCTAGGGGTTTTATCACTCATTAATCATGTCTTAAAATTAATACATCAATTCTTACACATATAATTATGTATATCAGGCATACATACTATATGTACACCTTATGGACTGTTATAATTCTTACATCCCTTCTTCCTACACATTGATTTTATTGTAATGCACCCTCAAAAATGTTAAAGTTTATAAATATATATATATATATATATATATATATATATATATATATATATATAATATATCATATCATTGCACAAACTATAAATAACGAGCTTAAAAGCTTTGTTGAATTTGTTCAAAAATAATTGTTTCAACTGCATATGTATACATAAAAATCCTTCTGTTTTCACTGTTGTACACCAGTATCATTATTTTACGTTATATTAAAATGTTTCGTAATATAAAATACAGATTGGAATCAGAAATGGGGAAGTGACAAAACCTAGGTGTTTTAAATGTCCCAATTACAAAACTTTTCCTACTTTATTATCTTCGGCAACCATAATCCCATTTTAGGAGTAGGTAAAGGTCCAGTTTACTTCTAAGCCTAAATACAAAATGTCTATCTTCTATAACAGTTCTTTTTAGAGTTATGAGATGTACATAATCTGAGGAAGTAGGAACAAGTCAAAATTTGTTCAGGGGTGTTCAAAATGAATATTTAAATTTTTAAAGTAATAAAGTAAATTTTTATTCTACTTATAACAGTCTACTAAGCATAACAGTCAAAATAAGTATTTGTGTTCATATAAATAGACAAAAATTTTGCATTAAATAATAACGATAAAAATTTTGCAGTAAACGATAACGATAAAAATTTTACATTACTCACTATTCCTTTACTCCATATAAGGAAGTAAAAAAACTGTAATATGTTCAGATTAAGTACCATTAAATAAATGGCGCTAAATAAGATATAAATAGGATAAATTGTTAAGATCATTTAGATTTTCACTGCATAGATTTTTTTTTCAGTTCTAAATTTCAACATTCCTATTTTCGATCCAATTTTATACCGAAAATCTGCAATACAATTTCTATTTACTAAAAACAAAAATGTGAAATTTCACATACACATTTGCATGCACAGCACATGAGAGTAAAACAAAATTAAGTTCGATCCCAAATTTAACATTTATATAACATTTCCTTTTAGTAAAAATTTCCAGGAATTGCACTGCGTTACGCTTCATCAAATATCGTATGCAAAATGCAATCAAAATTCTTTCACTGCTATTTTCAACTATTACCTGTCTGGACGATTGATGCTACATCCCAGCTTGGCACTGTGCCTGTTCGCTTTCTAGAAGGTTGGAATAACTATTATATTAGACTTTAAGAAAATGGTCTAGCATTCCAGGCCATTTATCCTCAAATTTTCTGGTATTTGCATTCGGCGCTTAACGGAATTGTAGGTATTAGCAATGCAAATACTAGAAATTTAAAAAAAGAATAGGAAACTTTTATGTTGAAAAATAATCGACATTTAAGAACTGTACAAATGGTAAGAATGGAACAGGTGGAAAATGCTTAAAACTTTCGCTATTAATAATAAAATATTGACGGTTATTTTAGATGCATTTAGATATAAAATAGTTATAGATTTATCAATGCTAAAAACAATTTAAGAAAATAACTTCTATAATAAAAATGATTAATAATTTTAAATTTACTTTTAGTCTTCTATATTAAGTTTATTTAATATATTATGTAGGCCAGATTGAATGGCACTTTAGTGTTGTAGCAGTAGTTCATATTTCCTTTAGGTATTTAACTAAATCTTAGGTAGTAGCAAATAATTTACGTAAATCGTGAACTATGAAATAAACACTTCGAGGTCTGTTTTAAGTTAAAAGAATCTCCAAAAAACTATTTGTTAGTTGTTAGTTGTATTTTGATTTGAAATTTTCTGTATTATTGAGGATTTCAAGAATTTAATGAAGTAATCCCTTTTATTAAGGAATAAAAAGCATTTTCGAATTTTTTTACTGAATTTAATATATCAAATCCTATTGTGGAAACTGTGCTTTAAAGATGAATTGGGTTCTAAATTTATATAAGATGTAATAATTTATATACCACCAGTTTCCTTATACACTAACGTGAGGATTTGAAGCTACCAGTGACTGAAAAATATCAGTTTTTCTTTCATGTATTCTTTACATTGCAATAGATATACTTCTCTTACTGATCAGAGCATGTCGTCAGATATGATATCATAAGATATCATAATACTGAGAAAAGATATCATAATATAATCGTAATACTAAGAAAAGATATCATAATACAAAAAGTGTTAAAGTTCGTTTCGTACATTGAGATTATTAAAAAATGACTGTCTCCTAGAAAGAAGTCATAATACACTTTTGCGATGTAATGTTATATCAAACCTTTGATTTGTATTTAAGTTTTTTCATTACTAATATGTTACTAGAATTCCGATATATATATATATATAAATATAAATATATATATATATATACATATACACATATACACAATATATACATATACATACATATACATATATATACACATGCATATACATACACATACATATACACATATTCATATACATACACATACATATACATACATACATATATATACATACATACATACATATACATACATACACACATACATACATACATACATATACATACATACATATATATATACATACATATATATACATACACACACACAATATATATATATATATATATAATATATATATATATATATATATAATATATATATATATATAAATATATATATATAATATATAGTAGAGCAAAATACAATCTAAATGCAATTTTACAAAAGCTATGAAACTTTCAACCCATATTTATTTCATTTTGTCCTATATATTGTTAATAGATTGTCTATGCACAATGAAAACTCGGGTGTAGCATTGTGGTTCGACTACATGAAGGTAATAAACCAACTAACTCATCAGTCTGTTTTCCTGAAATTTCCTTTATTATATTCATTACTAAATTCTACCTGAAATCTAGAATTGTTTAAGAGAAAAAGAATACAGAAGCAGCTGTGGACTTGGATGGGGACGCCTTCGGATGAGTTATAGCTGATGGAGTTGAAGACTTGTAGCTGTCAAGCTTAGACAGGGATGATGCCGTGAGATATGGGGGCAGTGACTAGACAATAATGTTAATTTTCACAAAAGCCCATTTTAATGAGTTCACCTGCACTCCCGAAGAGTATACAGATTGGGGAAAATGTCATTAAAAATTATTCTAAAAGAGATATAAAGTAACGTTGAACAAAGGTGTAAAGTTGTTAAGAAAAAGTTGGAAGGGGAGTCGAGGTCGGGAGTCAAGTGTTGCTGGGTACATAGAGAGCCCGTGAGCAAACCAGAGGGCCCGGAACAGCAAACGCAGATATTACCCCTCTCTCAGCCCACAGCCGTAAACAACAAGTGTTGACCTTTACGCCCTCGCCGAGTTTCATCCTGCCTAGATCCCTATACCGACACATTGCTTCCCTTATAATATCTGGAGGTAAACCAATTTAACATATTCATGATTGTTACTTGGGCCTCAGATAATGATTTCAATATTTTGATCAAGGAATAACATTTAAACAAAAAAAAAGAAAATTGTAATGAATTATTATATTATAATATCAAATAATGAATGACATGTTTATCAAGAAAAAATATAGGTAAATAAATGTATGTAATAAATATTTTAGTTAAAATATAAAACATTTACAGTTAATTTTGCGATGTATATTTTATTGTGTTTCTCCTTGGAAGAACGAACATTGGTGAGTGTTATAAGTACTTTACAACGGTATGATTTAATTTAAAGACTTTAAAAAATAAAAAAATACGTTGATAAGTGTGATGAGGCGATTTAGATCAGTAATAAAATTGATTAATTCATACAAGAAGTAAAATGCTCGGGATCTAAATCTGACCTCATCACATCTTTGTAAAAGACAGAAGACCATAAAATTATATTCTACGGATATTGTTGTCTTGTACGGTGGTCTCGGGCGGGGTTCTGATCCCAGTCCCAGATTAGAATCACGTCTCCGTACTTGACATTAAATAAGAATGTACCTTTGTGGAGTTATTTATGAGTTCCTAAGGGACAGTGCCCAATTAGAAGAGATAAGGTTTTCCACGTTGGCGGTCTCAATTCGAAGTTAAAGCAGACCAATTATATTTTTACAACGATCCCGATTGGATGATAAAAAGAAAGAGGGGACAAGGATGAAATTAATAAAATAAGAAAAATCTAAAAAAAGAGAAGATGTTCGGTAGTCGAGTCGACTAGACAAATCCGATGGAAGGTGCTCGGTAGTCCAGACGAGGAGGGGGTCCGACGGAAGGTGTTCGGTAGTGTAGACGAGGAGAGTCCGACGGGAAGTATTCTTGTATCAAATATTACGGCCGCACTCCCAAACACTCAGAAGGAAGCCCCTGACCAGACCGACGGAAGATCCATACATACCCAATCCTGATCAGCCCTTAACCAGCAGTGTTCCGGGCACAACATATTAACTCACAAAGGTACCCCCTTTTACATACATTTTGAAATCAAGATTACGTTCTCTCTATTATATTTACATATTTACTTAAGTAATGAAAAATTATTGTCATAACTAAATTAGAGTAGCACCTAATTTGAAGGTATTGATTAAAGTATATATTATGAAGATAGAATCATTTTGTGTGTAGGTAGATGTATATATCTTTATAATAAATTTACTTTTCTCATTTTAAGCTGGTTTCATATACTTTTAATTTAGCTTTTAGTTTATTTTCATATTTTATGTCTGTAGTTTCTCAGAACCTGTGGTTAAATTTAGTACTAAAATATTTTACACAACGCAACCAAATTAAATGCCACTATACATTTCATCACAGGTTAATACCCAAATATAAACGAGGACTACACGACAATAAGTACTTTTATAAATTTTACCCTTTTTCTAAATAACTTAAATCTCTTTTTTTATATCGTAAGTCATGTTATTATACATAGAATATTTTTACGTACATGTTGAAAATCATCACATTCATCTCCAAACACTATTCCTCCTAAAATAATCATAGGCTAAATGATATCGATAATATTTCAATCGATTACTTAAAAGTGTATATCAAGAATCGTGGATTTATTTTCAGCTACATACATAAATGTAACTTTATGTCACACTTATATTTCAATAAGTAATAAACCTTAGTTTTGTGAGATAACTTCGTTAGGGTATAATTTTACTGGTACTAATTTTAAAAATGCAATTCCATTAACTATTTAATGTGAAGTGAATATAAAAGACTTCCCTTATATTCTTTACCAAGAGTATGTAAAATAGATTTAGATCACTATTCTTCTTTCAAACAAAATAAATATTGCCTAGTGTGTTCTTCGTATATGTATCTTGTTAATCCAGTGGGTATTTATAAAAAATTATATCCCCATGAGTTTGATCCTTGGGCCTCTGCTTTAACATAATTCCAACAAAAGTATCCAGCTTTACTGTTTATTCCAGGTATTACACTATATTTAATTTTATAAATAGCTTAAGGGATAGAAACGGTGGATATATACTCGTTAGTTTTTAAAGTGAGAAATAACACTATTGAGAGTGTTCTTTTATTCTTTATAAATAAATCCGAATGTTTGTAGTATAAGCAGATTTCGAGGTGTATCAGGGGTTTTATACTTTTATGTTACAATGTAAATATTTTCTAGTTTAGAGTTTTAAAAACATAATATAATAGTTCAGTAAACAATACTTTACAGCTTACATACTTTTGTAATAGAAATCCACTGGGAATTTATATATCGGTACATAAATATATATATATAATATATATATATATATATATATATATATATATACATATACATATACATATATATAATACAGGTGTATATGTTTTTTTATATATGTGTATGTTTATGTATATATATATATATATATATATATATATAATACAGGTGCATATGTCTTTTATATATATGTATGTTTATGAATATATATATATATATATATATATATATATATATATATATATATATAATATATATATATATATATATATATATATATATATATATATATATATATATATATATATATATATATATATATATATATATATATATATATATATATATATATATATATATATATATATATATATATATATATATATATATATATATATATATATTCATACATGTGTAAACGAATAATTTAATTAATACAGATTCAATGTAACAGAAAATTGAAATGCATCTAGTTAATTTATACGGGTCTTGTTTTATTTCTCATTTGATTATTTTTTATTTGTTCTCAGTAACAGTTAAGTTAGCAGTCGAAACTACTGCTGTATCACCAAATTGAGTTAATTAAACTTTAAAACTCATGCAAGAACACATACCTCCTGTTTTAGTGGAATTTAATTTTCACCCTATTTAAAATACAAAACTGTAACTTTATGTATTTTATCAACTCGAATAAGAATAAAACATGATTTTCAACTTCAAATTCTGTAAATTGTAATTTCCTACATGGGGACGTTCGACACTTGTGTGTATGTTATTAAAAATCTCCATTTTAGTGCAATCTTAACAGGAAAAAAGGTATACTAATCTCATAGTATTCCTTTCCTAGTTTATCAGAATTTTAAATTTTAAAACCTTAACAATCGTTTTTACCAAGCATCAAAACTATGTGTTAAGTTTTTATAAATGCATATAGAATGGAAATTAGACATTTTATTCATGTATTTTTATTTGCTTTAAAACTTAACGAAACAGACATGTTAAATATATGTCCTTTAAAGAAATTAGCTATTCTCGAATAGAACAAAGTACTATAACTATAACATAGAAAGTGTAATCATCGATATTTTCCTAAAGTACTATTCATGTATTCATTTACTATTAAATTTAAGACTTTTAGCTTATCAGTACAGAATATGAAAATCCCCCCTCCCCCAAAAGAAAATTCAAGATTCTTTTGTTTACCTGAAGATTGCAGAATTCAGGATAGGAAAAGAAAAATATTTAGTCTTCACATGCACATATGATTACTGTCCTTTGGTATGAAGGAAGCGAACATACTCTGGACTTCCATATTTTGCATAATATGTAAAATTTGATGCACCCACTAGGCTTGAAACACAATAAGAATGTTTTTAGAACTCCAGAAGTTTTGTTCCCGTGCTTCACAATTACTGTTCCGGTCATTCCTTCTCTTTAAGACCTTTAGTTTTTATAACTTTTTTTCAAAATTATTCTTATTTGTAACTTTCTATATGTTAAAAAATGTAAGATTTTGAATATTATATTTTTACCGAGTCTTTATCTTTTTAAATAATATCGTAGCATTAAAAATTTATAGATTCATATTAAACCTTTAAAATATCCAAATAACAATCGTTTTTATATTTTATATATTTATCCGATAGCTCTCCACATTTAATATTTATTCTTCTTATTAAAGATAAATTTTTCATTTAAAACTAAAATAATAATGCATGTCTTTAAAATTATACTTCAGCTTTCGTGATATGCCATCGGTAAAATATTTAGATTACATTTAAATATATCATTTAAATGTATACGATTTCAAGAACACTTTTAATTTTTTTTACGTAAATTACACCGTATTTATTTTTTAGTTCATTTAAATTTTAATCTAAATTATACTTTTATAAATTTTATCAAAAATTATGTTGCTCATCTACATTTTTCGTATTTAATTTTAAGTATATTATAATTCTTTAAAATATCTTTAAATCTTTAATTGTCTCAATTTAAATACGTACATTTAAAATTTAATTAATAAGAATAGATATAAGGAAATTATATTATTTCTAGATTTTTATCTTTTATTCTAAATATTTGTAATATTTTTCTTACTTAACCCTTTAAAGGACAGTGGTTTCGCAGCGAAACCAGCTGTTAGAATTATTTTTCCTCTTCTGTTTAATAATATATGAATGACTTTTTAGATTTTCTACGTTTTTGACACTTATCAAACTATCTATAGATGTTATCTATAGATGTTAATTGACAACTATATATAGATGTTAGCAAATTACATAATTTATATTTCACTTTCAAATATAAACTTTTAAACTTGTTTTGCTTGAAACAATAAGGAATTATATTTTTCGTGTTTTATAATCCCAAATAAAAGTACTTACAACTTTACTGAAACAACACTTATAAATGGTTTATATATTTATTTATTGCATAATATTAATGATAATTATACATTATTTTTCCAATGTTTTATTAAAGTATTTTTAAAAAAATTATTAAAGTATTACTTTTAAGCCGTACAGGGAGAGAGTTTTACAGTTAAACTACTGCACCCACCTACAACTCCTGATATACTTGTTTTCATTAATTTTCACATTTTTAAGGTTCATAGGTAATATTATAAATGATTTTCATTAAATGTCTAAGAATTTCTAATTATGAACTTCAAAGGGTTAAAAAGATTTTTTACTAATTTTTCTAATGTTATTTGTAATCTTGTTAATTTTTGTTTTTAACTTTATGATTCATTGTTTAGTTATCCTTATTTCTTTGATTTACACATATATGTTTTCCAAAAATATTGCCATGTATGTCTGTTTTATTAGCAAATCCCTATAATAATATAACACATTCTATTAGTATATTATGTATGATGCTTACTACAATATTTTATTTAATTTGTTTTTATTCTAACAAGTTAGGCTGAACGATGGCCGAATGGTAGAGTGCTGCTCTTCGGAATCGAAGTCCGCGGGTTCGAGTCCCGCTGCTGGCATGGATGTTTGTAGCCGTTCGGAATCGGCTTAAACTGTAAGCCCCAGTCTCATTAGCCCTCGTGTGCAAAACAGTAGACCGTAGCTCTCGAAACTTAACCAAATCTAACAAAATAGTTTGCAGAAAATTAAAAATTATTTATTTGTTGTTGTCTAATATAATAAAATTTTCTAAATAAATTAATTTTCTTAAAAACAGTATAAAATTTACATACTGTGTTAAGATAACAATACAAGTCTTAGTACATAACCGTAAACATAAATACTTTATATTCTAAATGCATGCAAACATATATTTTATATAGAGCTCTGCATCCCCATAAAGTTCGAAACCTACATATCATGCGAAATGGCCGATTTATTCAGATAGGAATCCTAGGCCTCATATATTTTAGTGCTGGGGATATCCTCTTAGTAATGAAGTTATGATCTGCAACGGAAAGCATGAATGCAAACTATCCGTACCCATCGTAAAACACGTTTTTCTTTCCTCACATTTGGCAATGCTGCAGGTGAAACAAAGCGATCTAAATGGGAGGTTCAGGAATTAAATCACGTATCAGAAATGTTACATTTATATGCAGTAGAATACGAAGCATGATTGATGCGTAGAGTCGCTGGATATATTAATGAAAGTATTTGACATTTTTGAATTTTTTTAGAATCTTGCAATATTTTTGGGTAAAAAATAGTTGGAAGAGCTTAAATCATTATTTTATTTAGAAACTAGCTAGTGTGCCCGTACTTCGCTACGGTAAACCTAATATATTATTATTCTTATTAAAGATAATTTTATCATTTAAAACTACAATAATAATGCATGAGAAATATAATAATGCATGCAATAAACAAAGATTTTTTTTTTCATGCATAATGAATGATAGGTTTTTATTTTCCTATGAGAGTCACTGAAATTTGTACTTTTCGTTGTTAGAATAGTATTGATAAACATTTCATTGTAACGTAAAAATGAACCAAGAATTAAATTCAAAATAGTTCTTATATAAAAATGCTATAATTTGAGTCACATAGAAATGAAAGCTAATCACTTTATATCTAAATTTCCAGGTCAAATCGAATGGATACTACGCAGACGATGTTTAAATAATATAAAATAAGACTTGAGTAAATGAGATATTTAAAGGAATGACGTCATAATGATAAAAATATTATTTTCACCTATTTATTATGTAATAAATTGAAAATTTTAATTTCCTGCTTTTAACCGAGGAAAACTACGCTTACAACAGGATTAATGGAATGACGTCATACTGCTAGAAATTATTGCTTCTTTCACTTAGTTAAGATGTGATAAATTAAAAAGTTAATCGTTTGCTTTTAACATGGGAAAATAATGCTGGTAATAATGACATGAAATGCTCGAAAAAGTTGGAATGAATGGATTTCGAACATTAAGAATTTTCAAAAACCTTTCTAGGGATATACCTAATAATTTCCCAAATTTTCATAACGAATGTATGTATGGTTTTTGAGTCTATCGAATATATGTGGTTCCCATAATATATGTGGTTTGACTTACGCATTAACACTTTACGTGAAGCACCTGCAGCCACAAAACGGCGTCCCCTACACTATCTGTCGGCCAGACAAAAAAACAAAACAAAAAGTGCAACGGCCAATGAAGAGATTCAAGAACGCCCAAAAGACGCCATCAAAAAGTCTAAATGGTCAGGCACAACCCCCCCCCCCCCAAAAAAAAAAAAAAAAAAAACCTTAGGTAAGATTTTATATTTTTAAGTAAGGAGTACAAATTCTCTATTCTGTTAGCATGTCTGATAGTCAGTTAGACATCTCTCTCACCAGCCGTATCTGCCGTCACAGTGCTTCGTACAAATTAACTTAGTATATGAATCATGTCTGGACTATCAAGAATAAATAAAGATTTTAGGAGGCAATAATGTACTCTTCCTTACTGCTTTATCCAAGACATGGCATATATATATATATATATATATATATATATATATATATATATATATATATATATATATATATATATATATATATATATATATATATATATATATATATATATATATATATATGAAACATAGCGTGGTCTGCCTGCTTCGAGGATGTAACGTGGTCGAAAAAGAATACGATTTTTCAAGAGAAACTTCTTCATCTGCATCATTTAACAAGACCACAGCAAAAATCCAACAAAGAATGGTCAGGCAGCCTTTTATAACCTAGCGAACGCTACCAATTGATAAAGGAATTTGTTTACTCAGCAAAGTAGAAATGCTCTTAACGAGTTAAGCTCGCCAACAGGAAGGAGACAAAAGATTTTAAAGCCGAGTGGCCACTAAAGAGATGACAAAATTGCGGATTTGGTGGTGTATTAATAGAGGAGTTAGTAATTTTAGTTTAGGATTAAATTATTAAATTTTTACATTACATATCTTTAATATATTTTTATATATAAACATATACGTATATATATATATATATATATATATATATATATATATATATATATATATATATATATATATATATAGTTATGCATACATACTTATATCACCGCTCTGAACCAAATTTAAGCCTTTCCATGGACAATGAAACATCCCAGCAATAAAATTAGTTTGTTTTATGCAACGAGAAACTGTGAATATAAGACAAAAATCCGAATATTCATAATAAAAATATTTTTATATTCCAACGCAGTAATGCAAAAAGAAAGAAAAACCGAAGTTGAATAAGTGAAGATGAAAAAAAATTGAAACTGAATTTCAAACTGGGTTTTGCGGTAAAGAAATCAACATAAAAGAAAGCCCTCTTATTATCAATGCATTTCTATCTCTCGAATTTGCATGAATTCCATCAGAAACTACTATTTCTGTGTGTTCCTGTGTGTGGTTCAGAGCAAGACGAAAAGTTAAGTTAGAATCAATGTTTTCTTTGAAAAACCCTCGAGTGTCTCTTGGAAGAGGGATTGTGTGGCAGAAATAATTTGCTTTTTGATAAACTTTCATGAAGTATAAAATTGTATTTTAGATTTTTGGATTTAGAGATAAATTGAATAAAATAAATTTAGAATTTTGGGGTCATATTTTAAATAGTATATAGATATTAAATTTGTAAATGTTCAATGTTTATTAAGATATACATTTTAAAAATTTAATATAACATATAAGAATACCTTTTATATGAAGTAAATATATTAATAATGAAATTAATTGCATGCACTTGAGAATAGACAATAGACAAATACATTAATTGAAAGTACTTGCCTATTGAGGAAATTAAATACTTTCAATTTATTTTCCAGATACTTTCTATTAATCATTAATATTTCTAAGACACGGTTAAAAATTTAAGTATTTTTATTAAATTATATTAGATCAAATACGTTAAAGTTTTTTAATTATATCCTGTCAAAAAATTTACCTTATAAAAAATAATTAAAACTATAATTGATATATTAAAGTTTTAAATAATGATTATAATTTTTAGGCTTTCTTATTACAGAAATATTCTCTAGATATTGATAAAATTCTTGGTTACATATCGGATAGTAAAACTAATTTCAAGATATCTCTGCTTAAGTGGGGCACTGCATTGTGCTACTGGAGTTTATAGAAAATTATATCAATACTGCCATGCTTTTCATAACAGTTTAGAATGTTTTTATGAGCCGCGGTTGCTCAGAAGGCAAATGCAGCGATCTAGTAAATGAAAGGTTAAGGTTTCGGGGCTAGAGCCGGGCTAAGATACGCCGTGTTCGATAAAGGTGCCTGGGGCAAGTAAAATATGTTCGTGGTCATAAAGTACTCCAAGTTCTCAAACAATACTTCTGAGAGTGGCAGACCAAACCTGGTGGTTTTCTGCTTGGTCCCTGCTTCTAAGTTTCAAAGACCCAGAGGGTGTAATGTTAATCGCTTCCGTATCATACCTTAAGCTACACTTGCTCCCGGGTGATGCTGTATGAGTAACAGGTTCGCTTCCTTGTTAAGGTTTTAGGATAACATCTGTATTATTGCTGCATTGGATAAAAAAAAGAATTTGTTTATGCATTAGATAACGAATTCATTAGTCCTGATGCCATACACAATAAACATTAGTGCTTTAAAACAATGACACAAATAAAAGAAACACTCATAAAAATGAATATTCGATTACATTTCACATTTAATTTCTTTTACACAAGCATAAATCATAACTACTCAAGCAAGTAAAGTAGATGTTTTGGTTATAAAGAAACATAGTAATGCGATAATGGTATTTTAATTTATCGAGAGACATTAAAAACAAGTCAAATAAATGGAGAGAACTAACCATATTAATAATGCCATTTTTCTACATAGTTAAGCAAAAGAAAATAAAGATTAGTAAGCAAAAAAAAAAATAAGCAGAAAGAAAGGTGTTTTATTATAGATCATTTTGCATATCTGATTTGCATGAATACCACCAGAAAGTGTTATGGATCCCTCTTTCTTTTAAGAGTTCAAGGCAAAGCAAGAAAGTTAACCTATTTACACCAATATTATTATTATACTGGTAAATATCTGAAATGAAATCTCTCACCACCTTATCTATAGACACTTTGGAGTAAAAAGAAATGCGAAGTTTAAACAACTGAATATTACAGGACGTCTATATTAGTGTTGAGCTACCATTTTAAACATCCTAAGATGTTATGAAAAATGGAAACTTCATCATAAGAGATTTATTTATTATCATATATAAACACACATATACTGTAATGGGAGGTTTTAGATAATAACATATGGAACTAATCGGCATGATTTCAGTCGATGTACTTTCTGAATAAGTAAGTTCATGTGCTAAGCTTGAAAATAATAAAACGTTCCAAATCACAAAACTATAAATTATAAAGATACTTAAAAATGTCGGGGGGGATTATTCACAGGATTAAATATCTACATTCATTATAAAGGAACAATCATTTCAAGAAAACATAAATATTCTATAAGCTATTTAAAGGCTGTTCTTAAATAAGAATATTTTGCGTTTATGTGTTAAATTACAATTAATGTTTTCTTTGGAAATCTCACTAATGTCCATTGAAAACGGAAATATATTCCAGATATAAGTTGACTTTTGAATCTCATCTTTATATATAAAATATGTCTGTCCTTGGGTTTGTAATAAACTCCTTCTAAACGGCTGGACTGATTTTGATGAAATTTTGTGTATGTAATTAAGATGATTCGAGAACAGTTTAGATTCCCAATTTGATCCAATACAAATCTATTTTACAGTAATTAAATTAAACATACCTTTTAAAAATCTATTTAACCGCTGTCCTGTAAAGATAAGGACATTTATTCTCATATTTTTTTTTTGTCTAAATCCTTTAAAATTTATTAGGTACGTTAAAATAGTTTTTAAAATAACGTTGGTTTAAAATTACTATAATTTATAAATTACTGTCTGTTTAAAAAAATTATAAAAAAGTTACAAAAATTATACAGCTTTATAAGAGATTTTTTGTCAATTCCACTTGGATGTTCGAAGCATGTGAACAAGAATCTACGTGAATTAAGGTGAAGAGGTGCGTATTTCTTTTAACAGTACCGTTAATATAAAAGAACATCTTAGATCAAGTGGGTCCACGTAATTTAGACACAAGGACCAAGCAAAATACCCCCAGGTTCGGCGTGCTACCTCTAGATGCATTGTTTGATAATTCTGAGAACATTGTGATCATTAACATATTTTACGCGCCCCAGTCACCATTAACAAGACAAACCGAATTATAGAACTGCTCAAGCTCCGAATCGGAAACCTTTCAGCTACGAGATCGTTGCCTTTAATAACTGATCTACCATTGCTCAATAGAAAATTTAATTAGAAATAGTACGCTTGATAGAAAAAATTATAACTACATTTCCAACCAAACAATTGCTGAATATTATCTGGTCGCATCCTTAACGTGTTATCTTTCGAATACCGTTTCTGGTATCGTAGATACTTCTTAGTTTCTTGAAATAAGGTTTATGCGTTATGTACCCTTGTCATTAACTTTCGTGAAGAAAAATTCGAGCCTTATATTGTACTTCAATTTAAATCCACGAAACAAAATCAAATAACTAAACATACAGTATATAATCACAAAAATGTTACTTACTTTTATACAAACACGCATAAGTTAGTAATAGAAATATACATGTAGATATTATATTTATAACTTCTGTTATTAAAACAATTTAAGATCAGTTTTATCAATTTAAGTTAGTTCTTTTATATGTACAAAAAGAAAAGAAAAACATGAAATAAAAAAATTCACCATTAAATTTAACCCACACTTTTATGAATTTCTTATTCTGCAAAAAAAAAAAAACACTATCAGATGACTACAAAAGAAATCTCACTATTGCTGATTTGTTATACATGGAGAACACAAAAAGAACTACAGAATTCCGAAAACTAATACGATGCATACAAAATAAATCGATTTTTATGCTGAGTGTATCAGCCATTCTCACAAGCATTCGAGACGTTATAGGAGGTATTTCAAAAACAAAAGGAAAAAAATCAAAAGGGCAATATTGCTGGTTTTGTTTTTTTATACATGGAAATGCTGTGAATATAAATTTTATGAATTCAAAGAAAAGGAATATTTCAAGCTTTGCGGAGACTCTCGAGTTGAAAGAAATGAACGAATAATTTAAGATGATAAAACATTGAAATAGAATTTCAACCTGGGTTTGAGGGAAATGGATCAAGATAAGAAAACAGCTTCATATCTATACATTTCTGTTATAAGATTGAACGAATTTTTACCTATGCAGAAACTCGAAAATTTGCTAGGAGAGGTAGAATCAAAAACACAGGGAGGTATGGAAGGAATGAAAGTTTACAAGATGCAACAAACAACTTCTGGAATCAGAGAATAATCTTATTCTCTTTCTGGCATATGTAGGAAATTACGCATGTTGTCTGATACAAAATAAAATTTATTTTTAATAACATTTCAAAAGAAAAAAATATGTGTAAAAATACAGAATATTTTATATATAAAAACAAAATATTCTGTATTTTGTTACACGTGTAATAGTTATATATGTAGTAATTACATGTAATAATGTAATATGTATATGTAATAATTCTGAAAAACATCCGTACTCCTTAGAACATTATAAAATATTTTCATTTCAATCAATATACTTGAATACATGTATAGTAATGTATATAATTTTCTGCATGTGTGCACAAATAAATGTAATATATATGCATATAATCTCAAAAACTTTCGGGGAGAAATCACAAACATACATATAAACTATAAAAATAACCATAACGGGTAAAAAAAATGGATGCTTCCAATTGCTAAATTACTAGTTGTTTAGGGGAACAGTTCATCAAAAAGTTTCAAAGAGTATCTAGTCTGCCTACTCTTTAGGAGAACAAAACGTTGTTCCTAAAGAGTTTCAGGTCCATATATTTACCTATGCTTATTCCGACTCATACTATCAATTCAGAAAGTATGTAATTCAATATTTCAAGCGAAAAAGTTTAGGGAGTTTTGAATTCCATACTCCCCTCCAGACCAAAACACATTTGGGTGTTACATGCAGCCTAAATCGGGACTTATCAGTGATCAATATTTCACTCCACTCACGTCGAGTTCCATCTTGCCGAACGATGGTCGATTGGTTAGGGTGCTGGCCTTCAGAACCGGAGTTCATGGGTTCGAATCCCACTGTGGTATGGATGTTCGTAGCCGTTCGGAATCGGCTTTAAGCAGTAGGTCTCGGTCTCATTAGCCCTCGTGTTTCAAAAAAGTAGACCGTAGCGCTCCAAAAAACCAACCAACCAATCCATCTTGAAGTTTAACAGTTCAAAGTATGCAGACCCCATGGTGTCTTGAGGTAAAAGGAATAACTACGATAGGCTTGCTTGCATGGAAGTAACCTTTTCGAAGTCCATTGAGCTTGAACCCTCTGCCCTGTTGCCTAAAACACGTCTTATATAACTGAATGTCATTATATGGTTTGTTTTGACGAATGGAAAATTCAGAGAACCTGCAGGCCCATAACAAGGCTGATTTTGAATATGTAACTTTCACTGTACGGTGCTATTGTATTAATTTCCAAGCAACTATCTTGTAATTATTATTGTTAATTTTTTTACATTTTATTATTATTACTTTTTTTGTATTATCAGTATTATTTTGTCTGTTTTGTATTTGTATGTGTTGGTTTGTAATATTTTTACTGTGTTTATACTGCATTGCATATTATGAGCTGTTGTGGATTGTTCTTCCGGGGACACCCAAAACATCTTAAACCTTTGTTTTAAGGTAGATAGTCCTCGTTGGTGTAGCCGACATACTAACATCAAAAACTGTTCATCAATTGTTGTGGCATTACATATAGATGACTTTAATCTAGACGCAAGATGCAAATAAATAAGACATGGCATTTTGAAAATTGCAACATAATCACGTTTCTTTAAAGGATTTAACCAGCTTAAAGGATCACAATGTACAGACACATCAGAATAAGGACACAATTTCTCATGAAGGGTCATATTAAAGTTGAAGATAAGGCGTTTGCACTATTGCATTGCTAATCAAATTAAATCCACAGTTGAATTTGATTTTTTTCTCATGCAGCTGTACGATTGTTATCTGTCTATTAAATAACCAGTTTCATTGAATATTTTTTCATAGAATATTTTATCAGGAATATTCTTCATAGAATATTTTATCAAAAATGTAATTTATCTTACGGATATTGTAGCAGAAAAAATAAATTATTAAATAATTAAATATATTTTCCGTCAAATAAAAATTTATACATTTCATCTTTATTAATTTCAAATATTCTATGCAAGAAACAGCATTGATTCATTATATAATTAGATTAACTCCTAACTAAGGAAGTGTTCTAAAACGTATTCGGTGTAATTACGAGAATCTACTTTTTTTTCGAGGACAGATGTAATGACATACATGAGAGGACATAATAATTTATTTCATTCTTTTAACTAACGCATTAAAATCGTATTAAATAGATTACATAATGAGAGCATGAGGATGTTAAAAGAATTTCCGAAAATTAGCTGTTAAAAATTTGTAGGTATATTAAAGATAGAAAAGTAGAACTATTTTTATATTTCCGCTAATGACTCTTCAAATGGCTCTGTTAATTAAACTAATTATTAATAAGATGAATCGTTAAGTTTCCAAATTCATTCTAAATCTGAGATATTATTAGAATAATGAGATACTACAATTTTCACTTAATGTTCATTTACAGTTCCGCCATGCTACTTGTGTATCCCTAAGGAAGTATATTATAATGAGACCATTATTTTAAGAGTTCAGCATACAGCAGTGTTTTATAACAATGTACTCATTTTTTTAATTCATTTATTTTAATGTTATAAGCGTGCTGATTTGCTAAAAAAGATATATTCCTGTAAGACATTACCTGAAATATCTTGTTATAAGTATTAAAAGCCCAAAGCTTCAACTAATTTGTTGAATAGCTTTTATATATTATATGCTTGAATAATTATATTATTTTTAGTATGTTCAATTAGCGTAAAATAAAATATTTTCTTTTGTTCAGTTAAGACTAAGTAATGCATTAAATTTAATATTTAATGGTACTTATATTTTCTAAAAGCTTAATATTCAGACTTTTAAGATAATACCATTTATCTTAATTTCTTTCTGTCTGTAGATGTGATTTTTAGAAAAAAAACTATGAAACATGGGAATTAAAAAATATTTATTTTAACTGAGCAGAGTTAGAATTGGTTTATAAAAAACAACTATGTTGTGCTAAGAGCCATTCGAGTTTAAAAAGTCATTAATCAGATTTTTAAGAATTTAATAATATCAGGCATTAATGAATGGATTTGATAAAATGAAATACAGTGATCCCTCATTTTTCGAGGTTAATGGGAACCAGAGCCATGGTAACTTATGCATGTAAGACTTGGACACTAATACATACAGATATAAATAATTTGCTAATTTTTCAGTGAAATGTACTTAGAAATATTTATGGCCAATTACAGTTAAGTAATGATTGTTAGAGAATAAGAATTAATGATGAAGTAGAGGTTTTTATCAAATATAAAAAAAACATAGTAAAATCCATCAAAACGCAGAGATTTTCTTGACCTGGACACATTGAGCGATCAAATGACAACCAAGTGGTAAAGATGTTAGAGACCCACGGGCAATACGATAAAATGTAGACTCAAGAAAAGGTAGATAGATGATGTTTTGATGGACCTAAAAGCTGTTAAGGTCTCCAACTGGTAAAAGAAAGTCAAGGATATAATGTCTTCCGCACAATATTGCTATCTGGAGCAACATTGTACGCAGACTAAGTCCCACCCAAGGTTGTAATGCCAATAAATAAAATATTATAAATATTTTTCAATTAACCATATTTAAGTTATTTACTCTACTATAAAAAGTATTAGCGGATTTAACAGTTAACTCCTAATGTTTGATGCCGCACCTATCGTAACGGAATGTAAATGGCTTTGCTACAATTTTCACATGCTTATCAAATTTTTGTAATTTCTAATTACGTAGTTTTAGTACTGTAAAAAATTGATTTTAATATATTCAAAAACGGAAGTTAAAAGTTTACTGTAAAGTATGGCTCTTAAATTAAAATACATTAAGCTAGTTATTACTGCTTAAAATTTTATTTTCTGTAATTCTGGATCTAAAACTCTGTATTGCTAATCTTGTTTTTAAAGTTATACTTTATTTTGCGATAAGATAAATATTCAATTATGAGGGATTAAATTAGTGATCAGAAAATACTGTCAGTAGTAGTATTTAATTTCAAATCACAATATTTGAATACACTGTGAGGTAGGTACTTTATGAACATTTGTTATACATGAAATGCAACCGTTTCTTAATGTATGAATGGGATTGCAAACTATCTATATGCGTATAAGCCCAATTCAGTAAGTAGAATTGAAGAAATATATTATTGGTTTTAAACTTTGACAGTAATTCTTTTGAAGAGTTTATATGTTAGTCTTTTATTGCATACTTAATACCTTAATACAGAGTGAGAATTGTTTCAAAGGTGAAATTAGAATACTTCATATCATGTATTAGCTATTAAATTATTGAATTATTAAAATATATATTTGCAAATATATATATTTTTTACTTACTCGGTACTCAGTAAAACCATAAAAAAGCAGAACTGATATTTAATACAAAGTGAGAATTGTTCTGAAGTTGAAATTAATATACTTAATTTCATGTATTAGCAATTATATTATTAAACATTTGAATATATATATATATATATATATATATATATATATATAATATATATATATATATATATATATATATATATATCCTTATTCGGTGCTCCTTAAAACCATAAAAAACTAGAACTGATATTTAACTCTCCGAGTGGAACACACCGAGGAAAAAAAGTCTCCAAAAAGTACGCTAAAGTTTTATTGTGTCGGTGACCAAAGTGTTCTATGATTTTTTACTTCACCCTTTGTCGACTGGATTGGAATACGGGAAACCTACCCTCGTTATTGTCCTTTTACTCCCGGTTATAAATAGGTATATAAATAGACATTATAGATTGTTAATTTTTAATACATAAAGCTCGTCAAGTCTCGAAGATCATCCCATGAGAAATAATGGATTCTAAAAGTACAAATAAAAGTATTCTTTAAGAGAATTATTTATATTTTTTTTTACGAAAGTCATCTAAACTATTTAAGTGGTTCAATTAGAGATACATCTGTTACCGCAAACGAAATACTTCAAAATAGATATTTACAAAGCCATGAAAAGCTATCAGCATCTATGGGCCTCAGAAAGTAGGAGTGCATCCCTCAATAAATGTCAGTCAAAGAGGGGTGCAGTTCCTAAACAATCGACCTGACCCTCCTACCTCAAAACTCCATGGGGAAAACACTGGCAGAAATGTACAATACAACCATTTTCGGAACGTTTTTGGAGGTCGAAAATTGTACGTGACAACCGCTTTGGCGGAATTGTACGTGCGAACCGCTTAGAGGGTTAATACAATGTGAGAATTGTCTGAAGAAGAAATTAAAATACGTTGTCATGTATTAGCAGTATATTATTAAAACATTAGCAAATATATAAATTTTTAATTACTCGGTGCTCAGTAAAACCATAAAAAGGCAAAACTTATATTTAATACAAAATAAGAATTGTTCTAAAGGAGAAATTAAAATACTTCATGTCATGTATTAGCAATTACATTATTAAAACATTTACAAATATAGATTTTTTTCTTACTCGGTACTCAGAAAAACCATAAAAAGGCAAAACTTATATTTAATACAA
>CM063501.1:38540202-38547702 GCA_032207245.1 Pardosa pseudoannulata | reverse complement strand
TAAAATCTATCGTTTAAAATTTAACCGTTAATTGATGCTGGTTTAAACCTTAAATTTTTCTTTGCTGTACTTTAAATAAGAATAAAATCTAACGCTATTTTAAAAGTCAGAACTTTCGTTTCGATAGCTATAGGGAGTACTCAGAAGCAATTCCCTTCTACAAAAATGTATACTGATAAGAAATACATGAGGTTATTCTATAAAAGCATTATGAAGAAACTGGAAAAAAGTATCACCCCGAAACAATTATGTTTTAATAGAAGAAAAAATAAAATAAAGAACATCGCAACTTGAAGTGCTAACGAAAATAGACTGCCTCATGCAATTTTTAAGGCACATAGATCTTAGTTACTGGTAGAAATCCCCATGTGGTGTTAATGTGTTCCGTTTTTATCCCCTTTCCAGGGATTATCCAGAAGGAGTGGAAGGAAATGTAGGACATTATTTCTTTGAGCAGAACAGGTTTTAGATTTGGGAGGCTCGTAAAGATACTTCTCCGGAAGATTTAAGTTCGAGGAGGGAACAAAATGTCCAATAGGGATTAAGAAGTTGCTTGCTGTACAAAAGTGGTAATTCACGGTGTTATTTTTTTCACTTTTAAATTACAGCTGTGAAATAAACTCCCTGAAGAACCCCCCAAGCATTCCACTGAACAGTAATATTCATTTATTTTATTACCTTTTATCTCAACACATTGTATTTATTGTTTAGCATAAGAGAGATTTTTATCTCCAAACGTATTGATGACAACTTATCTTTTCTTTATACAAAGTTTGCTTCAGAATTATCTGAACACTACGATAAAAAAATCTTAACGTTATCTATTTTCTTTCCTTTTTAATTAAAGTTTTAGGTTTAAAACTATTTAGCATTTTAGAAGAAAAACAGTTATTGTTTTGTATGTAAAAGAATAAAAGATTAACCTTTTGACATACATGACGTCTGGGGGACGTCAATCATCTCATGTGCCAAAGTAGATTTTGACGTCTCCGAGACGTTGATAATGTCTCCAACAGACGTCGTGCGGCATTATATTAAATCATTATTCTATACTGTTGCTTAATAATTTTATATTAACATCATATATAAACCTCCTTCAATGTTATACAGAAATGCAAATTTCAAAGTAATACATTCTCTTTCTTAATCTTATCATAGCAAATTTACCTTGAAAGGCATTTTTTTCTGTATAGAAAGGAAAAAAAGGATACAATTGTATTTTTTTACGTTTACTACATATCTAAAATCCCAACACAAAGTAATATACACTTCTGCCTTTTAACAAACTATTATATTATCAGATAGTCTAGGAAGACACCAAACATTTCTACTACTTTTTTTACTATGTATATAGCTTTATAACAAAATATAAAAAATCTAAATATGTGAACACTATTAGCTAAACCTCGAATACGAAAAAAAAAATTTTAAATTTCTCTAAGTGCTTAAATATATGTATGATTTCAATTTTTATACAACTTAAATAAAGTTCTCATACAATTATTAAGCTTGTAATAAGTTGCGAAATAAAGCAGAATAAAAATGGATTATATATTAAATATCATCATTTAAATATCATCCATTAGATGATTTTAGTTTAAAATTATTCTAAATTCTAAAATAATCTAATTGTGTTTTTTATGAAAGTTGAAATAATCATTCGGATGAATATAAGAAATATTTATAAATAACTAGTTTTGGCAATAAATGAAAATATATTTTTCTTTCTCAAACTGACAAACATTTAAGCAAATACTTAACTTATATTTCTTTCATATTCGAAATAAAACAAAAAAGTTAAAGAGTTAAATTCTATCGTTTAAAATTTAACCGTTAATTGATGTTAGTTTATATTTTAAACTTTTCTTTGCTGTAGTTTAAACAAGAATAAAATCTAATGCTATTTCAAAAGTCAGAACTTTCCTTTCGATAGATACAGGGAGTACACAGAAGCAATTCCTTTCTACAAAAATGTATACTGATAAGAAATACATGAGGTTATTCTAAAAAAGGCATTATGAAGAAACTGGAAAAAAGTATCGCCCCGAAACAATTATGTTTTAATAGAAGGAAAAAATAAAATAAAGAACATCGCAACTTGAAGTGCTAACGAAAATAGACTGCCTCATGCAATTTTTAAGGCACATAGATCTTAGTTACTGGTAGAAATCCCCATGTGGTGTTAATGTGTTCCGTTTTTATCCCCTTTCCAGGGATTATCCAGAAGGAGTGGAAGGAAATGTAGGACATTATTTCTTTGAGCAGAACAGGTTTTAGATTTGGGAGGCTCGTAAAGATCCTTCTCCGGAAGATTTAAGTTCGAGGAGGGAACAAAATGTCCAATAGGGATTAAGAAGTTGCTTGCTGTACAAAAGTGGTAATTCACGGTGTTATTTTTTTCACTTTTAAATTACAGCTGTGAAATAAACTCCCTGAAGAACCCCCCAAGCATTCCACTAAACAGTAATATTCATTTATTTTATTACCTTTTATCTCAACACATTGTATTTATTGTTTAGCATAAGAGAGATTTTTATCTCCAAACGTATTGATGACAACTTATCTTTTCTTTATACTCCTTTAGGTTGAGAAAGTTTGCTTCAGAATTATCTAAACACTACGATAAAAAATCTTAACGTTATCTATTTTCTTTCTTTTTTAATTAAAGTTTTAAGTTTAAAACTATTTAGCATTTTAGAAGAAAAACAGTTATTGCTTTGTATTTAATAGAATAAAAGTTTCACCATTTGACATACATGACGTCTGGGAGATGTCAATCATTTCATGTGCCAAAGTAGATTTTGACGTCCCCGAGACGTTTATAGATGTCTCCAACAGATTTCGTGCGGCATTATATTAAATCATAATTCTATACTGTTGCTTAATAATTTTATATTAACATCATATATAAACCTCCTTCAATGTTACACAGAAGTGTAAATTTCAAAATAATACGTTTTCTTTCTTAAATTCCACAAAATTGTTCAGATGAGCCAGAACTACATAAATAGTATTTTTCGGACACATCAGATTCCGTTTTACTTGTAAATCAATGCGGTCAATCTTTAAATATAATGTGCAACAGTAAATTAGAAATTTTGTAAATTAAAAGTTTCAATGAATTTTTACTACAAATATATAATACATAATAATCATGTTTTATAATATTTTACTTGCTAGATTAAAGGTATTAAGTATAGAACAGTGAGTCATATGTACTAAAGCAAACCTCAGTTTTATTTCTGAATATTTTACTTCATTTGTTTCGTTAATCCACACTAGATCTATTGACTATCACTAGATCTATTGTGAAAGTTTGCTTCACAGTTTTCTAAACACTACGATAAAAAATTCTTAACATTATCTATTTTCTTCTTTTTTAATTAGAGTTTTAATTTTAAAACTGCTTATAATTAAAAAAACACCAGTTATTGCTTTGTATTTAATAGAATAAAAGTTCAACACAGGGAGTCATATGTACTAAAATTAAACTGAGTTTTGTTTCTGAATGTTTTAGTCTATTTGCTTCGTTACACCACACTCGATCTATTGATTATCAATCATATATCTAATCTTCAATTCTGCAACTCACATTGATAGCAAATCATATGCTCCTATGTCTTCAAAGTCATATTTTTACATTATTTTACAAAACAATCGCATATAATCTCTTTTTAGAGGAATTAAATTGCATATTTAGTTTAAAAAAAAACCTACTGTGTAAATGGAATACGTAAATATATCAACAATGGATAAATATTTTCATATTTAATTGTAGAGAAAGTCTGGGATTAAAAGTGATTAATTTTATTAAATAAATTTAAGACTTCCGTTGTATTACTAACTTACTCTAACTTTAAGCTGGTTAGAATAAATCATGTATATGCAAACACAACAGTGAGAAATCATTCATGTTAAGGCCTTATTCAGTAACGTTCATCCTTTGTAAAAGTAAAGGATTTAATTGACTATACCTACTCCCGAAAAAAAAATGGTACACATCTCTCAGATAATAGCAACATAATTTTTTTGTTAAAAAATCTATTTCATATAAAAATTATTTTCTAATTTACAAATTTCAACAGTTATTTTGCGGGTGAGTAGATTCTAGCTTTTATACTTGATCTATATATCTTGTGATATTATAAAAATATACTGCTTCGTGCAACAAAATTAAATAATTACTGTAAATTTAGACTTTTACTGATGTCCAAGAAAAAAAAAGATTATTGTGTACCAAGCAGAACATTTTAAATATTATGAAATTAAAAATAGCCATTTTTCATATTCAGCTAGAGGGGTATTTTTGTTAAAGAATATTTCTACATCTTAACCCCTCCTGCAACTACAGTAGATAACATAGAAAAATTAGGTTTGATTGAAATAATTGCAAATTCATCTTTGATTTGTATTTAGTATTTATCCGTATAATCTTCTTTTACATAACTAGCATATAGCCCGTCATATGACCGGCATTTCATAATTTTCCAGAATTGTAAAGTACCATATGAGGCAGATAAAAAAAATAGTTTGTGTTTGGGGGTGAGAATTATCTGGTACACCCTCAATAATTTATTTATCTTTACTGACCGCATGTTAGTTGCCAACCTTAATTTATCTTGTCATATTGCATGATAGGATGAACAGCAGAGCTTTTAATATTAACAGTGATAATTTGGTGGTATATATTAATTATGTCCAAAATTTAGGGAATCGATTGTAAACCATGTGGTTATGTATAAAAATCAAAGACACAAACTTCTTAATTTTCAAAGATATGCAACTTAAACGTTAGATATTTAGTCCGTGAAATAGACTCCTAAACTTTTATGAAAAGAATATTATTTGTTAATACTGGTGATAAAATTTTCATTGCAACAAAAAATAATCGATGATAAATTTAAAATTATCACATATGTACCTTATCTATTTTTTAAGCCATATGACCGGATATACCATATATAAAAGAAAATTATTTACATAGTATCTAAGTTCTGTGATAAAATGTATGAAAAAATGTAGATTATATTTAAATTATTTAAAAAATGATTAAATGAGAGGGTTAAAAGTATGACGTCATAATGCTAGAAAAAAATGTTATTTTCATCTACTTATAATGTGATAAATTGATGAATTTAATCATCGCCTACTCTTAACCGCGAAAAGAAGGGTTTCAAATAAGGACATTAAACGGTCGAAAAGGGGGGGAAGGGTAAATTTCGAATGTTTTTGAACTCGCTTTGAATTTTTCGAACCCTAACTCATCAAGAATCCAATATGGATACCTCTATCTATTCCAGTTCCAACCGCTTCATAAATTCGAGGACAGACGGACAGATAACTTGGACAATCTCCAAAATCTAATAAACAATAGCTGCAAAGGGTTGTAGATGAAATTAGACCATTTTCTTAACTAAGAAGTAATTTAAATGGCTATATAGATAAAGTTTCAGGATTATGAAAGATAAGTATGTCATAAAAGATACAAAAGCCAAAAAAGTGTGTGTTTTTAGAGAGTTATTTAAAGTTTTGTCAACATCATGAAAAAAGGATTTTTTAGTCTGTATACTTTAAAATGACAGAAGTAGTAAATAAAATATAAGGATCTAAAACCTATCACGGGATATATCTGTTTTACGGTAATTCTTCGACTTTGCTTTAAATTTTTTACCGTAGATAGTGTTCGCAAATCCTTTCAAATACAAAATAGCTTAACAGAACAAAAACAGCTCCTACTATATTTTACCTAACTTATTTTGTATTCCAAACAAAGTTTGCAGACATACTTTATATGAAATCCCAAAAAACATTCATAGACGGAAATAACTGCATTTTTCTTCGGTCAGTAATGTCTACTGACTTCAGTTAAATAGTAAAGAATATTGCTGTGCTTACAGCGTATTAGACTTTAGTAAAAAAATCTCAATTCAACTGATACAATCATCACATTTGTATTTAACTAGCTACTTGGTGTTTTTATTTAAGTTGGGTATATGAATGCCATATTTTACTCTTTTCGCTCAATGGTGTCATTAAAATTCACCATTGCTGGATCGCGTTTTAAAATTAATTTTAAATTATTATACAGGATAGAAAGGGAAATTCTTTGGGATGCTTACATTTTTCGGCTTGTTTTAAGCATATATATGATAAATATCTTTTAATTGAGTTTGAGAAAGCATATTCCAAAATTTTTCACAATTATTTTTAAATAAACACATTTTTTTCAATATGCTTAACGATAAAGGTAAATCAGTGGTGGAATTGCGCTGTTTGATCACATAACATTCTCTAAATGCAAGGCCAAACAATGGCCGATTGGTTAGGGTGATGGCCTTCGGTATCGGAGTTCATGGGTTCGAATCCCACAATGGCATGGATGTTCCTAGCCATTCGGAATGGGCTTTAAGCTGTAGATCCCGGTCTCATTAGCCCTCGTGTTGCAAAAAGTAGACCGTAGCACTCCAAACCAAACCAAACAAAATTTCTAAATGCAAGATGGTCAGTGGAAATTTTATTTTTAACTTAGTTTAAATTTGAGTTAGAGGAATTCAAAATGAGAAGTACAGACACACCTTAAGTCTCACAAGTAAAAAGTTATATTAAAATATTTTAGAATATACTACAAGACCTCTATAAAAAGTATTTCCAATGATAAAAACACTGTTTCACAAAAGATAACATACTTTAATCCAACACTTTATTTTTCTTAATCTTAAAAACTATGTTTTGCGATTTATCCTTGATTGAGCTAAAGGGAAAGTAATTACATTTTTAGAGAAAATGTAAAGAGAATCAGAGGGTACCTATACAAACTTTAAAAAAAATAGTCCAGTCTCACCAAAGTCAGACAAATGGCCTATCCTAAACCCGCAACATGAATGAAACGTTAAATTCTTTTAATTTTACAAACGTACAAAATTACTTCTAGAAACAAAATAGACAAAAATGATGCAATTAAGGTTGAAAAGAAAGAAGTAAAATAAATGACCAAAAGATAAATAACTTAAATAAGTCTGGTGTAAAAACATGACCCCTTACACTGATTCATACTGTATCACTTGAATTAAGACACTTAAAGGATTTTTAACAATTTATGCACGCCATTCACAACATACGAGGAAATATGTTTGGTAAATCGAAAGAAAGTATAAAAGCTTTTGATGAATACAATGGTATTTACTTTCGGGCACTTTTATGTACCTAAATCCTCCCTAGGAATTAATTTAATCAGCACGAAAGAAAGCAGTTATAACATACGTTTAGAAATGCATAGTAAATAGGAAGACATAATCATAGATAATAAAGATATGTATTAAAATGTATATTCTATCAAATCATTAAAGTATCAAAATTTCCATTCACGTTATTTTAAAACGTTATAATTCAGAAAGTAGACACTATATTTTTTCAAGTATTTTCAGAACTACTTTTCAGTGAATATTTAGTTTTTTTAAGCAGCCTAAAAATGTTATTTAATATTTTTACACATAGAATCGT
>CM063501.1:38532702-38535202 GCA_032207245.1 Pardosa pseudoannulata | reverse complement strand
AACAAATCTGTAAAATGCTTTTGCTTTGCTCTCCTGTAAAATTTTAAAACTGTGACTTAAGGCTCATTACTTTCAATGTTCTCTTGTTCGTAAAGAAGTGGTGAAGTTAGACGCATTTGGAATTTCATTCTATCTGTCGAATACTATAATTTTTATTTTTAACTTCTCTTCGGAGACATACATAAGAATTAAACAAAACAATAATAAAAACAATAACTTATCCCAATAAAATATCATTGTATGTTCATTATTCCTAATAGGCAATATATATGTTTACTAAAATTGGGATAAATTAAACAATAATCTAGGTAACAAATTTATACTTAGTTTTTTAAATTTAGTTTATTAGTTTTACGTTTTATTTTGTCAAACTATAGTTATTACTGAAAATACAGGACGTGTAAAGAGGCATATAAAGCTTTTAATAAAATAAACTTGAGTAACAATGTTTAATTTATGTAATGGACACCGATTTACATACTGTTTACCTAACTGTGCAATATTTAAGGTTATACTACAGTAATCTTTCTTTTTACGTCTTATTAATTATAATTTGTTATTCTAGATTTCCAATTTTATCCACATCGCTTCAACGTATAATATACAAACAATTTACACATTTCTCTACGGCTAAAACCTAATAGTTTAAGCATTTGTTTTCTATATTGTAATATTTGAACTAATTTTTCAATTTTATAAAAATTATCTAAAACTAAATATATGAACAAATTCTTCATATTCGTACTGACGGTTCTATATCATGTTTTGCAGAATAATTAGAAAAGTTTGATTATATTAATAAACAAATATTCCTTAATTAATATTTTAATAAAGTACATGGAAAATTCTGTTTGATTTGATAGAGAGATCTAATGTCACAGTAGATTTTGCATTTTTTAATATAAAAAAACAAAACATTAAAATTTATTTATAAAATAAGTATGAAGATTTTTGGTTTAATTTATGGACATTAAAAAAGAAGTTATGCAAAATAAAGATAATAAATTTGTAATCTCTCGACTGACTTATACTGTGTGATTTTCTTTTATGTTGTTTATCGTAATTGTTAGATAGTATTAAATTTTCTAAAATATGTTTGTTTAAAATTGGGTTATTTTATTCTAATTTATAAGCTTTTTTTAAAAAAAATGGGTTTTTAATACGTAATTATTTATCTCCTAAAAACTTTGAGAAGTTCGTAAACGTTGCTGGTATAATTTAAATCATTTCTGAATAATAAACTGTAAGCAATGATTTTGAAATTTATGACATTGAGTTATGATTTTTATTTCTTCTATCAAAGAGGTTTGAAAAGGATATTAGCTTTAAACATTAAAAAAAAATCTTGAATGTAAATTTATCATATTAGCATAATATTTCTATAACACGAGATATGAAAAATCAAAGTGGGATAGTTTCGCATTCTTTCTATACTTATCAAAATGGAATTAAGAACATTTAAGAATATAATATACATGAGTTTGCTTTATTTTTCTCGAGATGTCAACCTAAATCACTCACTCAATGGCTCGATACACCATAAAGTGCTGAATTTGACAGCAACAAATTTAAAATTCTAATACAGACGGAAAACTTTTCCTCTTTTGAATTTGAATTATACGATGTTATTTTTAACCATCACCTTGGGCTTTCAATAACTTAAGAATTTTGATGTTTTATATGGCTAAAAATAACGTGTTTTGATCATAGAGTGTAGTAATAATTTTGAATTGATTTTCAGTATAAAATACCAAGATATCTGTAAAGTGTTTGAAAATGTTTATATGCACTTTTATTTGCATTTAATTTCTATTTATAATTTTTAAAAGAATCTTGGTGCGTGGTTAAAGTATGTTTTTACAGACGATGTGATTTTAACCATTTCACTATTTATGACGCGTTTACTCGTCTTGGTAAAAATGCACAATTTTTTGTAATGACAAATATCATTTTTACACAATATGCACACTATTGTTGGTTTTCTCCTCAGTTCTTGAACTGGCATCTTTAGTAATGGACAATAGAATATTTTGCAATCTCCAGTTTTCTTGAATAGAATAGATATCTATTTACCCCTTGTTGTTGAGGTGTGTGAACAAGTCTTTGAACTGGTTTTCATTGAAAGATAAGAAAAGAGTGTGTTCTATGAATGTAATATTGAATTCGTGGAAAAATAGTCGCTATTGGAATGTTGTCCTAACTTTAGGACACATTTCTTATACTTACAAAGTACACGTGTAAAATATATTTTTGAACAAAGATTTTCAGCTACATTATTAGCTCTGTTTTAAACTAAAGTTCAAAACTCCACAATGTTTGAAAAAAAATAATAATAAATGTAAAATTAAAGATTAAAAAATGACAAATTTTAAGGATTTGCTGAAAACAAATTTTACGTTACAATATAATTTGATTTCTCAGTTTTTTTTTTCGTTACTATGCTAAAGTGTGTCTATTTTAAAGGTGTTAAAACAAAATCCACTCAGAAAATATTTATAAC
>CM063501.1:38492702-38527702 GCA_032207245.1 Pardosa pseudoannulata | reverse complement strand
GTTTAAACAGGAGACAAAATGCTATTGTTATGGTTGCTTACTACTAGATTTTTTATAGCTTTACCTCTAGATAAATTATGATATTAAAGTATGCGAGAGATTGTTATATACATTGCGTTTTAATGAATATCTATTACCATGCTGAGAGGCATCTGTATTATTGATTTTGTAACTGAAAAGTGTAACATTTTTAGTTTCTAAGAATAGAAAGAAAACTTTAATTTATATGGTTACCCGCGGTCTCTATAAATCATAATTTAGTTTCTCACATCATAATAGCTAATGAATAATTTTGGCTTTGCTATTGCAGGGTGAATTGTTAATTAAATATATGGTTACTTTAGTATCTCCCGTATGCCTTGGGGAATTATCTTATTATATATCAACTATGGAATTCATAATTATTCATAAATACTTCGTGGTAAAATAGTAGTCCTCAAAATGAGGTGCAACAAATCGTATCCGCTTCCAGCGTGTTTTTTTTTTTAAATATTTTTGCAACAAAGCAATACTTGATGTATACGTATATTAATCGTAATTCATTACCCTATCTCTGGAAAGAGACACATATAAAAAATGTAGTTCCTTTAATTTGGAAAAATTATACCTTTTTGTTACAGGAATCTTTAATATAGTACCTACTCGTCTACTTTTACAGAAGCAGATACTGTGGGTACTTTTTTATGAAACAGTCTCACCAACAAGATAACTCACTGCAGTAATTACAATTTAAACACGTTAATTTTGGACAGGCTTCGAGCATATAAAAGATAAAAAATAAAAATAAATAACTTTAAACGCTGCTGTACCATAAGGAACAAAATCATGACGATCGCTCCGCACAAAATCTCGTTGGCCATCCGGCTCAAATCAAAACCTTCTACAACCCTCGGTGTCGGGAAAAGAGAATGTATTTCACTCCTCTGAAGTTGTTGAGAGTAGATGGAATATACTTCAATTTCTCAGTCGTACTTCCGATTACCTTGGTAGGTCATTTTCAACTTTCTCTTATTCTGTCCAATTTTCAGCCACATCTTAGAGCCGAAGCAAAACATTTCAAAACTGTTTATAATGCACTAGTAAAATAATTAACATCAGAAGCGCAGGTGTACATCCCCAAACTATACATGTCTTGACTATATTTTTACACAGATATATGTGCACAGAAAATGCCTTAAAATATTTCATTTTTTTAACGAAAATTTGTGCTTGGTACGTAAATGATTTTTTTATTCATTAGAAATACCTTTGATAACAATACGAAAATAATACTATGTAATTAAAACGCAATGCTTTAATCAACTAAGCAGAATTGCTAACTTTTGAATATTAAAAATATTAGCACTTAACAACTTTTGAAATCCAAAATAGTAGCAAACTAATTTGAGAGATAGGTTGGATGGCGAGTTTTTACACCATAAATCATGGGCAATCTCATGAGTGCCATAACACAATGCACATACTAAATGATTGTGTTTATGAGGTTTACTGCTCAAACAGAACAATCAAGTCTACTAAAATATCTAAAATCTCATGTAGACTTTCAAATAGACAATATTTCATTTTCAAAATATCATAGACATTTATATACATTTCTGAACTGAAAATCCCCCATAAAAAG
Organism: Pardosa pseudoannulata; assembly: GCA_032207245.1. Taxonomy (NCBI): domain Eukaryota; kingdom Metazoa; phylum Arthropoda; class Arachnida; order Araneae; family Lycosidae; genus Pardosa; species Pardosa pseudoannulata. The sequence goes on along the minus strand of CM063501.1, from coordinate 38,526,081 downwards.
TTATACAAAGTATTTTATTTGGAATTATTTTAGTTGTATTTAAATGTTCTTTTACACCTTGACATTTTTATAGTAAAATAATACTCTTAAAAAAACCACAGAAATATACTGAGGGAAGAACACAGAAATAAACTATTGCAATATAACCAAAAAATCTAATAATAAATCTAATAAGACAAAAAACCTAATTTTTAATCCAAAAATTTATACCTTCGAGAGAGTATGGGAGGGCATCGTAATTACACGAAAATTGACTGAAAAAGGTTTTTTTACGGATTTCCTTATATCGCTTGCGAAAATATATTCATTCATTTTGATTTTCCAGATCCGATGTAATTTTTTATTCCTGTATGTAGTTTTTGACGAAAAATCGTATTTTTTTGACCGATTTTCGTAGGATTGTAATTATTTGCTAAATTTGTAGAAACTACGATTTTTTCCTAGTTGTTAGCAGGTCTGACTAAAAAATAAAAATATTTAGTTCAGAATTTTTTTTTAAATTGCCAGAATATATAATGTATAATAAATTATAAAAAAATGATAAACAACAAAATGAATATAACAATATATTAATATACCAATTATATGAATATATCAATACATATTGATATATTATATGAATATATCAATTATAACAAAATGATAAACATTTTCAACACCAGAACAAAGTCTCTTATTAAATGTATAAATCTTTGTGATGAGGCGATTTAGATAAGTTATATAATTGATTCATTCATACAAGAAGTAAAATGTTCGGAATCTCATTTCATCACATCTTTGTAAAGACATGGAGGACCATAAATTTCTATTCAACGGATATTATTGTCTTGTATGGTGGTCTCGGGCGGGGTTTTGATCCCAGTCCCAGATTAGTACCCGTATCCATACTTGACATGTAAGAATGTACCTTTATGAGTATTTATGAGTCCCTAAGGGACAGTGCCCAGTTAGAAAGGATAAGGTTTGGTACATTGGCGGTCTCAAGGCGAGGTTGAAGCAGACTAATGAAATTCTTACAACTATCCCGATTGGACGACAAGAAGGAAGAGGAGACAAGGTTGAAATAATTAAATATGAAAAAATCTAAAAGAGGAGACAATGGTTCGGAGGTCCCGGAGAAGAGGTTCCAAAAGAAGGTATTCGAAAGTCGGGAGTCCAGTCGGGTCCGACGGAAGTTGTGGTTCAATTTAGTACAAAAATACTCTACACAACGCAATTAAAATAAAATCACCACTGTACATTTGATCACAAGTTGATACTCAAATATAAACGAGGACTACACGACAACCTTAATAAATTCAATTATAGATAAGAAAATCAGAATGAAATAGGAAAAAAGGATTGATTTAACTATAAATGAATGTGAAATAAATGAATTATTTTCTTCTCCGTTATGGTATAGGCTGAAACTTTAACTGATTCATTTATGCATAACTGTGCAGTGTAGGGAGAAATGTACCTGCATATAAAATAATATATATATATCATTAAACGTATATATATTATTATTTTCTTTACCTGTTTGCATTCAAATATGGATATTTCGTTGTGACTGATAAATCATGCAAACATATTTCACCATTTACAATTTATATAAATGATCTCTATGATACAAACAGAATGAAACTTGAATAAACAAAAATATCCATTGCTATAAATGTCAAGATTTTTGACACATTTTTAGCTTTTACAAAAGAGGTGATCCGTATTTGAAAAATAAAAGATTTTACGGGGGAATTACTTTCGGATTTTTAGACCTTTTAAAGGATGCTTTTCCAATAGGTTTCAGGTGCCGGAAAAAAACCATGTGAATAGCTTTGAAACTTACGGAAATGCCACAAGTCCGATTGTTTAGGATAGCATTTTATCTCTTTTTATGGGTTTTGTCACTTTTGCAAAATCCCTGCCGCTATAAAGTTGGAACAGGGTACGAATACAGGATAGTTCAAGATTTTATAAAATGTGTCATGTGATTTAAAATAATGAAAATGATTAGTCTTTATGCACAGGTTCACATTATTGCTATATAACTAAAAATAATTATTCTCCTTGATTTTTATAAAAAAACATTGGAGTATAATTTTAAGGCAATTTAAAAGTCCTATTGTAAATTTGAGAGCATATATCCTCTTTTATATTGAGTGGTTTTAGATAAAGGCTTGTAACATCAAATTCAAGACCCATAGGTCATGAATGTCGCTCTCCTATATATCGTGACAGTTGATTAGAAATTTATCAGATTTAACAATTCCCTATATAATAATAGTTATCTTTCCGTCTCTACTCGAATTTATGAAGCGGTTGTACCTGGAATGGATAGATGCATCCATATTGGATCCTTGATGAGTTAGGGTTAACAACGTTCGAAATCTTCCCCTTCTCCAATTTTCGAGAGTTTAATGCCATTATTTCAATCCTGTCTATCCGCGAATTAATGAAGGGATTGAACCTGGAATGAATAGAGGCATGCATATTGGATTCTAGATGAGTTAGGGTTAGCTAAATTCAAAGCGAGTAAAGTTTATCTCATATCGAAGTTCTTCTCATATCGATCCAATTCTAAAATAAATTGGTATAAATATGCTTCATATCACTCCGAAAATTACTGTCGTCTTTAAAACCTTCGAAATCAACCCCTTCAAAAACAATATTTTTTCCTTGCTTTATGACGTCATTCCTTTAACGTCTCATTTAATCCTTTCTTATTTTAAATTATTTAAATATCATCTGCATTATTTTCATATGTTTTATCACTGAGATATTACGTAAATAATTTTCTTATATATTTGGCTTAAGTAATAGATTAGGTACATATGTGATAATTTTAAATTTAATCATCGATTATTTTTTGTTGCAGTGAAAATTTTATCACCGGTATTAACAACGAATTCTTTCTACATCCATGTTGTAGTGGAAATGATAGTTTTATTCCTTTACTTCCATTAATTACTGTGGCGAAAAAAAAATTCAGAATTACTGAACGATAATTTAGACGTAACTAAGAAAACTTTGAATTATATTTCTAACTGAATTCAACATAATTCTAAACTACATTCACAGTATCGGGCGGCTTTACAGACGTATGAAGATAAACAAATTATTGAGCGTGTACCACATAATTCTCAGTCAAATAAAAAACCATTTTTTTACCTGACTCATACGGGACTTTACATTTCTGAAAAATTAAAAAAACTGTATAGGCTAGTCATGTTAATAAACTCCTAAACCAGAGATAAAGAAATTTTTTACCATTAAAAGTCATATTAAAATAAGGGAGTGTTAAAGGAGATTGCACATTTTGATATACCTATAAAATCTATTATTAAGTTAAATGCATTATATATCAGTAAATACAGAGGAATTAAGCCCGTCAACTATTTATCATAAAAAGTTGTAACAAAAAAACATTTGTATTTCCATGTTAATAATCCCACGGTTAATAATTTGTTATAACATTACTCTTTTATTCTTTTATAATAAATTATAATTAAATTAATTGAATTAAATTAATTTATTTAATTAATAATAAATTATTTATAATTTTTAATAACTTGTTTCTGTTCTGTATGAAGTTGATTTTGTTATGCATTTGATTATTTAAACATCTAATATCTTAATATTGGATTTAATAGAAATGTTTCATACATTTAACCCTCTAAGCAGTTAGCACGTACAATTCAGCCAAACCGATAATTACTTCAAAACGTACAATCTTCGACCTCCAAAAACGCTCCGAAAATGTATGTAATGTACATTTTTTCCAGTGCTTTTCCCCAAGGAGTTTTGAGGTTGGAGGGTCAGGTCTATTGTTTAGGAACTGCACCCCTCTTTCACTGACATTTCTTGAGGGATCCAAACCTACCCCCTGAGGCACAAAGAAGCTGTTAGCTTTTCATGGCTTTGTAAATCTCTATTTCGAAGTATTTCGTTTGCGGTAACAGATGTATCTCTAATTGCACCACTTAAATATCTTGGACGACTTTCGTAAAAAAATATAAATAACTCTCTTAAAGAATATTTTTATTTGTACTTTTAGAATCCATTATTTCTTACGGGATAATATTCGAGACTTGATGATCTTTATGTGTATTAAAAATTAACAATCCATAATGTCTATTTATATATCTATATATAACCAGAAGTAAAGGGACAATAACGAGGGTGGGTATTCCATATTCCATTCTAGTCGACAAAGGGTGAATCAAAAAACCATAGAACATTTTGGCCACTGACACAGTAAACCTTCAGCGTATTTTTTGGAGAATTTTTTCCTAGAAGTGTTCCACTCGGAGGGTGAAGAACCAATCTGTAATTTCGATTTCGAAACTGAAGGGATGATACACAGAAGAGAAATTTTATTTCCATTAAATGAAGAAAAAATAAATTTACGCAATATTTGTCGAAAAATGCCTTATATTTAATAGTATTTGAAAGTTTACAGCAATTTTCTAGTTGAACAAATTACAGTATATTTATTTCTTAAGTATACAGTAGAATTTTAAATTAGTCACAGTAGAGTACTAAATTCATAATACCTTATCTATGTAAACACTTATTCGTAAGACAAAAATATATGATGTATAAATACAGAAAAATATATATCAAATGATATTTCTCTATGTATCACCATTCAGGCGAGATGATGTTCTTAGATCTTTAATTTAAATGTAATCATTTATGGGATTTATTTGGATACATTTGTTTGAGTATTTTTAAGAAGAAAAGTAATAAATATATGTACATTAAAAATACATTTAAAATCTAAATCTAAATATTTAAATTTTATTTTCTTATGACTTTGATTTATATTTGTCGTGACTGATATATTGTAACTAAATTATAAGCTTAGACTAAATTATTGCGTATTGCATATATTTAAAATTAATTTTAAAACGCTGTAGCATTTTTCAGAAAAGGTTCTTAAGTCAATTATACATGTACTCGAAATTACGTAGAGTAAAACATTTCAGTTCGTTTACATTGAATTAGTACATGTTCTTTAAGTAACAAATTTGTTACACAGGGAAATGAAGTATAACTATAAATCGTTTATTTGATTTATGTTTTAAAATTCGTTTCGATCTGAAAATACAATTGCGTTATTCTCCAAAAATTTTAAGGCTGTAAAAAGATCGCTTTTAAATGATAGGTTGTGCTTTTGAAAGAAATATTTAATCCCTCAATGCACAGTTTTTTTTAAAAAGGCCGTCCAAACAAATTCAATCTTTTATGTAAAAACATAATTTAGAACATTGCGGGCCGAGAAAATTACACAAATACAAAAGTAATCAAAATTTTTACTGCATTTTTGGATTTTCATAACATTGCATAAAATACTCGAATATTGTAATATTACAAGCACATAGACTTTTTTTTATCTTTTCAAATTTCTATTTCGAATAAACATTATTATCAGTAAAAATACTTTTCTATATTTTTAAAACATAAATAATAACAATACTAGTATTTATAAAATTAATCAAAATTTTCTTTTGTGTGATATATTTCGAAACAAGAAAGTGATAAGTCGTAAGTGATAAGTAGAAAAAATATATATATTTGATACTTGAATAAGTAACTGTGTTATCATTAAATCTCGATTACATTCGATTTAAAAAAAAACGCAGCTCGAATTATCTCGAGTATGCACAGTTTGTCCAGTTTAGTGCGCTCGAGCTAACCCGTTCGTGTACGTTAAGGGGTTAAGGAGAAAAGTGGTGACATCATAAGTATAATCGAACTTTTGCCTGAAACAATTCTAGCATTTCGGCTGATAACTAAATATTTATTTTGCTCCATTTATATAAAAGTATATAAAAATAATATTTTACATCTAAATAAATATTTTGCTATATAAATCAGGGATTCTTGAGTTTCAATCCTTCTCTTAGTATGAATGTTCGGAGGACGTTTCTAATCAGCTTTAAGAAGTATGACCTAGTATTATTATACCTCGTATACACAAACAGATCAAAATAACTAAATATTTAAAATCTGCTGTTGCCCATATATTTAGTTACTACTAAGTACAGCTTGAAGCTCTAGGGAATCGATTCTGTACCTCCGTTCCACGGCACACTAATTCGTAATGAGAGATTTCCAATTGTGAAGCAATAATTTTTAGTAAGCAATTAAATCCACTTAGTTTTGTATCACTAGTATGAAATTTTCTATTGATCATTTATAACTACCTCAAATGTTTTTGTTTAATCCAAAGAGGTTCAGCTATTATATTTGATATTGATTTTTTAAGTGTGTCGCAGATAATTTGAGACAATATTAGTTTCCGTTTATCAAAAACGGTTTAGAAAACTATTCTAGGGAATAACCATTCCTATATTGATTCCGTTCGATTCGCAAATAGATTGTTATGAGCTCACGGAAAAAAAAACGAGAATCACTTCTTTCGTTCCAAAACGAAAATTGGACTACTGCGGCATTTAAAAACAATAACGCATTACTCGAATTCAAAAAATTTTCCGATAATAATAAATAAAATAGAACTTTACACATGCCTTAAGTCTAGGCATAAATAATTACTGCATTACGTTTTATTTTCCAATATATATTTAGCTCCAGAGATCAGGAATTCTTGCGATTCAATCCAAATCCTTCTTTAAGTATGAATGTTTGGTGGAAGTTTCTAATCAGTTTTAAGAAGTATTACCTTGTATTATTGTACCTCATGTACCCAAAGAGATCAAAATATCCGAAAGTTTAAAATCTGCTATTGTCCATATATTTAGTTACTACTAAGTACAGCTTGAAGCTCTAGGGAATCGATTCTGAACCTCCGTTCCACGGCACACTAATGCGTAATGAGAGATTTCCAATTGTGAAGCAATGATTTTTAGTAAGCAATTAAATCCACTTAGTTTTGTATCACTAGTATGAAATTTTCTATTGATCATTTATAACTACCTCAAATGTTTTTGTTTAATTCAAAGAGGTTCAGCTATTTTATTTGATATTGATTTTTTAAGTGTGTCGCAGATAATTTCAGACAATATTAGTTTCCGTTTATCAAAAATGGTTTAGAAACTCGGTTTAGAATAACTACTCGCATATTGATTATATTCGATTCTCAAAAGAATTGTAATGAGCTCACGGAAAAAACGCGAATCACTTCTTTTGTTCTAAAGTGAAAATGACTACTACAGCATTTAAAAACAGTAACGCATAACTCGAATTCAAATATTTTTCCGATAATAATAAATATACAATGTTCCCTCGTCACTTCGCGCTTCATGTTTTGCGGCTTTAGGGTTTTGCCAAAATATTCTTCAAAAAATAAAAATGAAAAAATGCAACCATGTTGTCAACCACATTGCGGAAAAGACCGCTGTTTCATGTTGATGATTTACAGAAAAGGATCCCTGCATGTCCAACAAAGAGATGATTGACCACGGACTGTCATGATTGGTTTCCGGTACGACATCGACCAATGAGCGTACGAGTGCATTTATCCCTGTGAGTTGATTGCCTGTGCATTATTGCAACTTAACATAGCATCATCTCTTATTGTATCTCGCCAGTCTTGTCCATGATGCTAACAAGACATTGACGACAATATGGTTTGAGCTCTCAAGTTCAGCAATCGCGTTGACGGGCTTATGTCCTTATACAGAGGAAATTTGAAGGAAAAGAAAAAAAAACGACAACAACTATCCATGACCATGTTTCTCCCCCGATGTACCATCAGTGCCTCCAGCAGAAAAGTCTTCGAATGAGCCTAAATGTTCTACCAGTCAAGTGAGATCCTTTCCTCCACCACCAACACAAGACTCTTCGCTTCTCTCATTAGCAATGATGATTAATGTTTATTACTGTATAAGGTTTTGTAATTAGCCTTAATAATTTGCACTGACACGTTTAAGTAAATACGTATACTGTTGTAATTTTTATCTTAAATATGTAAAGTATGAATTCTGTTACATATTTAAATACATATTTAAGACATTCGTGTACCGCATAACGAAAATTCTAGGGTAAATCTTAATTCACGGTTTTTCAGCTTTCGCAGAAGGCTCCGGTCCCCATTAACCGCGAAAAACGAAGGATCACTGTGATAGTACTTTACACATGCCTTAAGTTTAGGTATACATAATTAGTGTATTACGTAGTCTGGTAAAATATTGGTGTGTGTTATTTTAATATCACACAAATTATACATTTCACATAAATTATAACGTAAGTTTTAACTTATTCACACGTACAATTGCATTGTAGTCAATTTTTGATAAAAAAACGTTCCGAAAATGGATGAAGTGTACATCTGCTATGCTTTAACCTGTTTTGAGGTAATCATCGAGAGGAACTGCACCCTATTTGACTGACATTTATTGATACCCCTTCAACAAAGACGCTGATAGCTTCTCATGGCTTTATCATATCTATTTTTTGCGGTACACATTTTTCTCTATTGCAATTAAATATTTGGATGACTTTAGTAAAGTATAAATAATTCTCTTAAATATTTTATCTACTTTTAGAAGTATTATTTCTTTATGGAATATCACAGACTTGACGAGCTTCGTGTGTTAAAAATTAACAATCTATAATATCTATTTATATATCTATTTCTAAGAAGTAGGGACTAACGAGGGTTTTCCCGTATTTCAATCTTAAGTATAATAGAACATTTGGTCATTGACACAATAAAATTTGCATATTTTTAGTTTTTTATCCTCCGTGTGTATCGGAGTTAATTTATGTGAAATATGGCACTTATAAGTCACTTTATAACGTAGGGTATAAAGTATCGCAGAAGATTACTGTTGAAACAAAGATATGCAAAACCATCTGCTATTTTACCCCGAAAAAATTTCGATACCGGGAACAAAATCTTAAAAGAATATATGCAAACATATACAACCATAGTTCCAACAGTTTTGATTTTTAACTATTTTTTAGAATTTTCCACATGAAAGTATTTCAAATATGGGATATTTTATGACGCTTTAAAATCTAGAATTAATGCCCCATAAAAAGTATTATTTGGAATTTAAAGCGTTGTGTAACAGATAAGCTTCCACGGGGAAAATGTACATAAGTACTATAACTAAACACTTTTGAGGCATTTTTGAATTGTTAAATCCTAGCATTGGGGTGTTTTAAGCGTAGATCTTGTTCTTTATACATCTCCTTTGGAATGTTGGGATTCCATTTGCATTTGGAATCATGCGAATGAGAAATCGACTTTAGATTTAGAATGTTTATGGTAACGTGAGACTTTTTATAGAAGTGATTTCTTAGATATTATGACAAGTTTTTGTAGATTTTGAAAATAATAAAAATATAAACTATTTACATTTTTATCATTTTGTAAGTATATAATTTTTCAATTGGATAGTCATAAAATAAGTAGAAATTGGAATACTAATTAAAATGGGACTACGTAAGAATTGGGTTCCTCTTGGCAAATTTGGCAAAAAATATTGGCGATATTTACTGAAACACATAGGTAATCCATCCAAACATTGTATTTCTTACTTTTTCTGGAGACATTAATTAATGCACATTGCTCCATCGTAATAGAATTATATACTCTTACTTAATTAAAGAAAGCGATGTGGAAACTGCGAAATGTACCCGCACACAATGTGTTAATACCCTTACTGAATTATTATTGGATTATTGGATAAATTTAAACTGATATCTTAAAAATTATATAACCGTTCAATTTGTTAAAAACTGGAAGATTCCATATTACTTTTTGATAAAATATGTTCAAATGAAGTGCTGCAAAAAATGGTATAATCGGATAAGCTTACATATAAATGCGGTATCCGTGCAGTATCCGATGATGTATCAATGGTAAACTTATCATTCATATACCTAATTAAAATACCAAATATCATCTAATAATGATAATAATGAAAGTTCATTTACTAAAGCAAATATATAAATAGAAATGAGCAATCTGTTATGTTAACTAAAGAACTAGGTTCCCACGCCAACTTTGCGATAATGGTTTAAGTATGGTCACCTAATATTTTCCCCTGATTTCACTATGTCCAAACAATATGTATCTGTATTATAATTTATATATTTGTATCCAACTCTTCCTGTGTAACTCTTTTCTTATATATTAAAAGTGAACAATGCTTCAAAATTTAGATAAAACAAACCGTTAATGATTCACTATGGCGGATTTTTAATAATTTGGAACTGTTGCATTTGTAAAGTGTTAAGGGATTAATTGCCCATAAATGTCCGGTTTTCAAATCGTTTTCTTTAATTAAGGAAGAGTATATAATTCTATTACGATGCGCACTGTGCATTAATTTAATTCACCAGAAAAAGCAAGGAATACAATTATTGGATGGATTTATAACTTTGTGTTTTATAAATATCGCCAATATTTTCTCTAAATTTGCCAAATGTAACCCAATTCTTAAGTAGTCCTGGATTTAATGGTTTATATTAAAAACTTCTGCCTAAAATCAAAAGGAAGTTATTGTACAACACAACTAAACTATGTTTCATATTTGGTAGTGATTAGTAAAATATAAGGATTTTTTATACCAAACATTTTCGAAATTTTTTATTTTTATTTAATTATATTTTCCTGCAATAGTTTTTTAACTATTTTTTAATCGTTTAAAATATTTATATTCATTTTAACATCTAAATTATTTTGTTTCTTGTATTTCAAATTCTGAATTTTATTTGGATATATATTTTGTGCTATACATGCAATTTAATCAACTTTCCAACCTGAATGTCAAATCTTTTTAAATATTTATTTATACTTTTTAGTAAATATTTAATATCTGAAAAAATTACAAATAATTTAATAACAAAGTTTATTTATTTAAAAGTAGATGTGTACAAATAATATGTCTTAAAAACACATTTTTTATAGTTTTATTTTTAACTAAGAACTTTTTTCTATTGTTAGAATTTACATAATTAATATCTTAAAAAATAAAAAGGAGAAAAAAAGAGTAATGAAATGAAATTTTTTCTCACACTTCTGTTTGCCAGAAGTGTTTAAAATAGTTACGAATAAACATTTAATTAAACTTTCATAACAGTGGTTACTAATTTTATTAGATGAACAAGCACAAACTCGAATAGAAAAATGTTAAGTAAGTTTTGTTAATTACTCAAAACATACAAGAACTGAAATTTCTAATATAAGGTTTTTTGTAAAAGTATGTGATGGTTTTATTTTCGATATAAATTCTCCTTAAATATTTATTTCATATGCACATTATATACTCAAATAACAATCTACTTTTTCAGAGGTTATCTTAACACTGAAAAATGTAATCATATGGTTTGGCTGGATTTTCATAATCACTCTAAATATTCCTTGTTTTAAAAAATAATTTTTCCTCTAACTTATTTATATTTTATGCGAAAGGTATTTCAAAACACTTTAAAGTCTATTTAAGATACGTTTCTTGTTACTAAGTAACGTATCAGATAAAGTTTCTTTTTTCACGTGGTTAGAGGTAATTCTACTCATGTACTGCCCTCTATCGTCGACCGAAAACTTTAATATCTGTTTCTTGTCATATCACGTTATAGGGTGGTTTGAATATGTTTAATACTGATAATATATATATATAATAATGTTTGTAAAATATATATAATAAATAGAAATTATATTTATATAAAAATAGATAGATAGATATATATAGGGAGACTCTGAACTAATAGCAGGAATTGAAATATAGTGACACTATTTCATATATAGATATACACTAAGCTACACATAAATTTATATAATTGTTACATTTTATAAAAATAATGAAATTTAATAAAGGAATTAATATTTTAAAAGACTGAATTGACACAAGAGACATTCACTACAACTTTAAGAAATGTAATTGAACTTGAGTGGAGGAATAAAAAGTGTTTTATTACCGATTGAAACTTTGAATAAGATATATGTATGTATGTATATGTATGTATGTATATATATGTATATATATATATATATATGTATATATGAATATATATATGTATATGTATATGTATATATGTATATATATATATATGTATATGTATATTTATATATGTATATAATATGTATATATATTTATATATATATTATATATTTTATATGTATTATATATATGTATATATTATATAATGAAATGTATATGTATATGTATATATGTAAGTATATGAATATATGTGTATATATATTATAATTGTGTATATATATATATATGTGTATATATATATGTATTATATATATATATAATATATATATATATATATATATATATATATATATGTATATATATATATATATATATATATATAATATGGGGAATGTGTGAAATAATTTCAGGAATTGAAAAATAGTGACACTATTTTATATATAGTTATATACTAAGCTACGCATTAATTTATATAATTTCTTCATTTAAAAAAATTGCTAAAATAACATTTAATACTTTTAAAGAGTTCATTATACATTAGAATGGACGCCGTATATAAATGCGTGTAACCCAATAGAAGTATTTTAGATTTTTGTTACCCATTTATATAACTTTCACCTACAACGTCCCCATAATCAAGATGGATGCGCCAGCACCGAATGCTCTATACATTTCTGTCGCAAATGCTTTTGCGATTCGTTCGTGGTCATGACGCATTCAAGATGAATGGATCTTAAGTGACGGGGAGTAGCGAGCGAGACGACATTTTGAAGGGAGTAACAAATGATGGGAGGATGCAACTTTTTTTCTTTTCCTTATTTCACATCCAATTTGTTTCCGTCATTTCTGAACACCGGAAACATTTAGTAAAAGTTTGAGTTTCATCTGGTAGTTTTCTGATCTGTATCAAAATGCCTAGGTGTAAATAAAATATTTTCTGGGAATTAAATATTTAAAAGTTCTTTTTTACAGGAAGGAACTTGGTACTTTACTTCTGTATAAAAATGAAATCTTTCAAATTTTTTGAGACACTTAAAAATATGAACGTCATTGCATTCCTACCATTTACATGAATGTGATATTTTTTGAGCTAAATAAAACAGTTTTTCTGCATGATATCTATAAAAAAATATTTCATCATATATTTTTAACATTTATTTATGATGTGGTGGAATATTTCAGGATTTAAATACTTTCCATATAGACTAAATTAATCTCTATTTTTTCAGATCTACTTTCTATGTGAAATACAATGTGTAACATAAAGAAGTCTCGATTTGTAACTATAATAATTTTAACAGTTGAAGTTATAATATTTCAACAGAGTACTATTTTTCATCAGTGGTGTTTTCTGACATTCTATGTACCTACCTCTCGATAACGTTAAGGCAGTACCTAAATTCGCCCTTTGTCTTTTTCAAGGTTATAGCAATATTGGATGCCTATAATATTTTGTTTTCAGAGAGTTCGTGCATTTAAGTGCTAAGTGAAAACAATCCAAAATGTAGTTGACAAACAAGTCTTCAGTACTTTAAATGTTGCCATAGACTTACTAAACTGATAAACAAAATATGCTTTCCCTTATGCTTGAGTTATATTCTGAATAGACTGGTTTGAAGACCAATTTCACAATTATATGTAAAAAGCCCATTAGTGGCAACTTCCAAAAACTGTAGGCCATGTCTCTTATAAAGAAATATTCGCTGTTCACCAGTAAAAACTCTTATTCGGTTAGAATAGAAAGATAAGATTCTAATTCATTCACTTTAAATTTTAAATTTAAATATAACGAATTGAAATTAGATTATTCTATTATAATCACTTGGTACATCTAATTCGTACTATATAGAAGTGAAGGATCGTGTAATTTGGAAACATTCGAACGGCCGAATGGACTCGTTTTGAACGGTTAAAATAACTTACCCAAAATGGTCATAAGCAACAGTTAAGAGATTTTAACCGCTCCTATTTTAAAATGCATAAATAGTTAAATTGATATTAAAAATTTCATCCCTTATCATATCTAAACCTATTCTCGTACAAAAAGAGACGAATTCATTTTTCGATTCCATTTTCAAACGAATAATTACAGGTAAGGACCTGTTCTTCAGTACTGTATTTCACAGGTTCGCATCTCATTTCATCCCCGGATGTTCGTAGCCGTTAGGAATCGGCTTTAAGCAGTAGATTCGGTGTCATGATCATCTGTGTATCGAAACAATAAGTAAGTAAAGTACTGTAGTGCTGTAAACCAAACCCTATGAAGAATGTTCAGAGTTTTCATGTCATAGGAAAAAGTTTAGAGTCGGTTAAAAATATTGTCACTCCTAAATTTAAACAAAAAATAAATTATAAAAAACTTTCAAACCGAAGAAGAAAAAATAGGTTATTATTCATAGGAAATAATCTTAAATTGAACCTGCTACTTTTTCAATGCGTTCACGTGCGATTAAATCTTTTATCTTGTGTGAACATACCACACATTTAAATTTTCGGGATTCAAATTACTCATAAGTACTTATAAAATAAGAAGGTAGTTATGTAAATCATATTAGTATAGAAAATGATTTTTTTTTTGTTTAAAATGGAAGTTTATTTATGAAAAGCAACTATCATTATATTTCATTTCCCATAAATAAGTTTTCCCGAATACATTCACTACTTTTAATTCAATAATGCCAAAATCATTTCTGAAAATTACGATTTGATAAATCTTTAATATTTAAATTATAATGACAGCATAGTGTAAATCAATTATAAAATTTAAAAATTTAAATAATATCGGTGTTCTTATTATTTATGATATGTCAAGTTAAAATTCATTAGATGCCATTTATAAAAGAATTAAAACTGTGCAATAAAATAATTTTTGTATCACATGTAAACATTATTTAGGAATTATTAAAAACTAGTTTATAGAATTTGATGCTTTCTGTGAACAAATTTCCCTTTAAACAGAAAGTATACCGTGGTTCTATAATCAATTAAGAGAATTTTTAAGCATCTGCTATTATATATAATTTTGTCATACGGATCAAAGTTTTACGATTTCTGTATCTCGTATATAATAGATCATAAACTATAACCATCATATATAATCATATGGCTTTCAAATTACTCATAAGTACTTATAACTTAAGAAGTTAGTTATGTAAATCATATTAGTATAGAAAATGATTTTTTTTTTGTTTAAAATGGAAGTTTAACTATGTAAAGCAACTATTATTATAATTAATTTTCCAGAAATAAGTTTTCTCGAATACATTCACTACTTTTAATTCATTAATGCCCGAATCGTTTCTGAAAATTACAGTTTAATAAATCTTTAATATTTAAATTATTAATGACAGCATAGTGTAAATCAATTATAAAATTTAAATAATATAGGCGATCTTATTATTTATGAGATGTCAGGTTAAACTTCATTAGACGCCATTTATAAAAGAAGGAAACCTGTGTAATAAAATAATTTTTGTATAACATGTAAACACTTTTTAGGAATTATTAAAAACTAGTTTATAGAATTTAATGCTTTCTCTGAACTAATTTCCGTTTAAACAGAAAGTATACAGTGGATCTATAATCAATCAAGAGAATTTTTAAGCATCTGGTATTATATATAATTTTGGCATACAGGTCAAAGTTTTATGATTTCTCTATCACGTATATAATTCATCATAAACTATAACTCTCATATGTAATCGTATGAGATTCAAATTACTGATAAGTACTTATAACATAAGAAGTTAGTTATGTAAATCTTATTAGTATAGATTTGGTTTTTTTTTATTTTTACTTTCAAATTAGTATTACTTCCGAACTACGAACATTTTATAACCACGTTTAATAAAATATCGTTCTTATTAGTATAGAATATGATTTTTTTTTGTTTAAAAGGGAAATTTAACTATGTAAAGCAATTATTATTATAATTAATTTTCCAGAAATAATGCCCGAATCCTTTCTGAAAATTACATTTTGATAAATAATTAAGTTATTATGCACAGCATATTGTAAATCAATTATAAAATTTAAAAATTTAAATTATATAGGTGATATTATTATTTCTGAGATGTCAGTTTAAACTTCATTAGATGCCATTTATAAAAGAAGGAAAACTGTAATAAAATATTTTTTTGTATCACATGTAAGCACTGAACTGTAAAGTTTCATGATACATAGCTATTTGTAATGATTTTAATCAATATACCTACCAAAAATGGAATTTATACATGAGATTGAAAAATCATAACTTTGATCCGTATGCCAAAATTATATATAATAGCATTTGTTTGAAAATTGTCTTTATTGACTAAAGAATCGCGATATACTTTCTGCTTAAAGGTAAATTCGTCGGAGAAAGCATAAAGTTCTATAAACTAATTTTTAATAGTTCATAAAAAGAAACAATAGAGATTAATCGGATATAGGGGAGCAGAAAAATTGTGCTAAATTGGGTATAAGACTGTTTTTATTTACAGATACACTAACTGCTATTTAAAACGGTAATTTACTTCTTCCAAATAATTGGTTGGGATTTATTGTATATCAAAATTAAGGAATAATTAGCAATTATACAATATAGTTCAGTGTGCTATAGAAAATGCATAGTGCAGCTCAAATAAAACGATTTCGGTTTAGTGCTGTGATTACGGAGATTGCTTCTCGTTTCTAAATCCCAATACTTCGGCTATACGGCTAACCATTCTTGGGTTAATGTCTTCGCTTGGGATTAGCAGATAATGGGGAAATATGTTAGTCGACATTTGCTTAAAAGATGGCTTCTGGATTTAGTTCCTTGTAATATATTAAGGCATTTAAAAAGTAAAGAATCTTAGCAGCTTTAGGGGTAATTTTAGGTATTGGCCAAATATTTCAATAGGGGACTATTTCCAGGATTAAAACAGTGTTAGAAGATAAATGTTCTCGTTGAGTATTAAAATTTGACATGTTGGTGTTTTATTTAAAGGGATGGAAGTTATTACAAAGCATTTTGGTGAACTGTTATTAACTGTTATTTACAACGGTAATTTAATTCTTCCAAATAATTAGCTGGGATTTATTACATATCAAAATTAAGGAATAATTAGCAATTATACAATATAGTTAAGTGTGCTATAGAAAATGCATAGTGCAGTTCAAATAAAACGATTTCGGTTTGGTGCTTACGAAGATTGCTTCTCGTTTGTAAATCCCAATACTTCGGCTATATGGCTAACCATTCTTAGGTTAATGTCCTCGCTTGGGATTAGCAGATAATGGGGAAATATGTTAGTCGACATTTGCTTAAAAGAGGGCTTCTGGATTTAGTTCATTGTAATATATTAAAGCATTTAAAAGGTAAAGAATCTTAGCAGCTTAAGGGGTAATTTTAGGTATTGGCCAAATATTTCAATAGCGGACTATTTCCAGGATTAAAACAGTGTTAGAAGATAAATATACTCTTTGAGTATCAAAATTTGACATGTTGGTGCTTTATTAAAATGAATGGAAATTATTACAAAGCATTTTGGTGAACTGTTATTACTGTTATTTACAACGGTAATTTACTTCTTCCAAATAATTGGTTGAGATTTATTATATATCAAAATTAAGGAATAATTAGTAATTATACAATATAATTAAGTGTGCTATAGAAAATGCATAGTGCAGTTCAAATAAAACGATTTCGGTTTGGTGCTTACGAAGATTGCTTCTCGTTTGTAAATCCCAATACTTCGGCTATAAGGCTAACCATTCTTGGGTTAATGTCCTCGCGTGGGATTAGCAGATAATGGGGAAATATGTTAGTCGACATTTGCTTAAAAGAGGGCTTCTGGATTTAGTTCCTTGTAATATATTAAGGCATTTAAAAGGTAAAGAATCTTATCAGCTTTAGGGGTAATTTTAGGTATTGGGGAAATATTTCAATAGGGGACTATTTCCAGGATTAAAACAGTGTTAGAAGATAAATGTTCTCATTGAGTATCAAAATTTGGCATGTTGGTGTTTTATTTAAAGGAATAGAAGTTATTACAAAGCATTTTGGCGAACTGTTATTTACTGTTATTTACAACGGTAATTTACTTCTTCCAAATAATTGGTTGAGATTTATTATATATCAAAATTAAGGAATAATTAATAATTATACAATATAATTAAGTGTGCTATAGAAAATGCATAGTGCAGTTCAAATAAAACGATTTCGGTTTGGTGCTTACGAAGATTGCTTCTCGTTTGTAAATCCCAATACTTCGGCTATAAGGCTAACCATTCTTGGGTTAATGTCCTCGCGTGGGATTAGCAGATAATGGGGAAATATGTTAGTCGACATTTGCTTAAAAGAGGGCTTCTGGATTTAGTTCCTTGTAATATATTAAGGCATTTAAAAGGTAAAGAATCTTAGCAGCTTAAGGGGTAATTTTAGGTATTGGCCAAATATTTCAATAGCGGACTATTTCCAGGATTAAAACAGTGTTAGAAGATAAATGTTCTCTTTGAGTATCAAAATTTGGCATGTTGGTGTTTTATTTAAAGGTGGAAGTTATTACAAAGCATTTTGGCGAACTGTTATTTACTGTTATTTACAACGGTAATTTACTTCTTCCAAATAATTGGTTGAGATTTATTATATATCAAAATTAAGGAATAATTAATAATTATACAATATAATTAAGTGTGCTATAGAAAATGCATAGTGCAGTTCAAATAAAACGATTTCGGTTTGGTACTTACGAAGATTGCTTCTCGTTTGTAAATCCCAATACTTCGGCTATAAGGCTAACCATTCTTGGGTTAATGTCCTCTCGTGGGATTAGCAGATAATGGGGAAATATATTAGTCGACATTTGATTAAAAGAGGGCTTCTGGATTTAGTTCCTTGTAATATATTAAGGCATTTAAAAGGTAAAGAATCTTAGCAGCTTAAGGGGTAATTTTAGGTATTGGCCAAATACTTCAATAGGGGACTATTTCCAGGATTTAAACAATGTTAGAAAATAAATGTTCTCGTTGAGTATCAAAATTTGACATGCTGGTGCTTTATTAAAAGGAATGGAAGTTATTACAAAGCATTTTGGCGAACTGTTATTTACTGTTATTTACAACGGTAATTTACTTCTTCCAAATAATTGGTTGAGATTTATTATATATCAAAATTAAGGAATAATTAGTAATTATACAATATAATTAAGTGTGCTATAGAAAATGCATAGTGCAGTTCAAATAAAACGATTACGGTTTGGTGCTTACGAAGATTGCTTCTCGTTTGTAAATCCCAATACTTCGGCTATATGGCTAACCATTCTTAGGTTAATGTCCTCGCTTGGGATTAGCAGATAATGGGGAAATATGTTAGTCGACAT
The DNA here is from genome assembly GCA_032207245.1 of Pardosa pseudoannulata. NCBI lineage: Eukaryota > Metazoa > Arthropoda > Arachnida > Araneae > Lycosidae > Pardosa > Pardosa pseudoannulata. The sequence goes on along the minus strand of CM063501.1, from coordinate 38,506,838 downwards.
TTGCTTAAAAGAGGGCTTCTGGATTTAGTTCATTGTAATATATTAAAGCATTTAAAAGGTAAAGAATCTTAGCAGCTTTAGGGGTAATTTTAGGTATTGGCCAAATATTTCAATAGGTGACTATTTCCAGGATTAAAACAGTGTTAGAAGATAAATGTTCTCGTTGAGTATTAAAATTTGACATGCTGGTGTTTTATTTAAAGGAAGGGAAGTTATTACAAAGCATTTTGGTGAATTGTTATTTGCTGTTATTTACAACGGTAATTTACTTTTTCCAAACAGTTGGTTGAAATTTATTATATATCAAAATTAAGGAATAATTAGCAATTATACAATATAGTTCAGTGTGCTATAGAAAATGCATAGTTTAGTTCAAATAAAACGATTTCGGTTTGGTGCTTACGAAGATTGCTTCTCGTTTGTAAATCCCAATACTTCGACTATATGGCTATCCATTCTTAGGTTAATGTCCTCGCTTGGGATTAGCAGATAATGGGGAAATATGTTAGTCGACATTTGCTTAAAAGAGGGCTTCTGGATTTAGTTCATTGTAATATATTAAAGCATTTAAAAGGTAAAGAATCTTAGCAGCTTAAGGGGTAATTTTAGGTATTGGCCAAATATTTCAATAGGGGACTATTTCCAGGATTAAAACAGTGTTAGAAGATAAATGTTCTCATTGAGTATAAAAATTTGACATGTTGGTGTTTTATTTAAAGGAATGGAAGTTATTACATAGCATTTTGGTGAATTATGTACTTTGATTTTAAAAAAATGTACTTATGGTTAAGTGAATACCTGTTTGAGTTTTAAAAAAAATTGTTAGTTTTTAAACTGCATATTTTCCGACATAGTATTTTCCATAGAACAAAAGCCGAACGATGGCCAATTGGTTAGATTGCTGGCCTTCGAAAATGGAGTTCGTGGGTTCGAATCGCACAGTGTCGTGGATGTCCGTAGCCGTTCGGAATCGGCTTTAAGCTGTAGGTCCCGGTCTCATTAGCCCTCGTGTTGCAAAAAGTAGATCGTAGCACTCCAAACCAAACCAAAACATAGAACAAAAAGCTAATTATTTGGAAAATCCTACAATGATTCACTAGAAATATGATTGTACTTGCCATAAAAATACAAAAATACATCATAAATGTTTATATAGCGTAGAAATTATTTATTATAAAACCCACGGTTTTATAATAGTTTTAATTTATAATTTTACTGTTTAAACAATGATAAAGATTACTGGAGCTTTCAAAATAATACTTAAGATTAAAAACCTTATTGATTTATTTATAAAACACCGTATACCATGGAAAAAACTAAACAATATTACCGAAAGATTTAACTATTACCATTTTTCCAATTGTGTTAAATTTATTTTAATTATGATTAATATTTAGACGAAGAATTGTGATGTAAAAATAAAAACAATCTAATGTTTACCGAGCTTTTTTTCGATTATGCATTTTATGAATGAGGTATAAGTATAGTTAAGAGATAAATACTTAAAAATTATTCATATTTAATCACAATGAAATAAAAAAAAATTTAGCTAGTGAAATATATTTAAAAAATTAAGACTTATGCAAACATAATAAATTTGCAGTGAATCGATAAATTATTTAAGAAAGGATATGCAAAATTACCAATACGAATGTTATACGACAGGAATGCAACATTTACATTCCGCTTTAAAAGACTGTTTCTTTAATATGAAAGTTTGATCAATATCATTACGTAGTAAAAAATATGTAGCCATATGCATATGGGGAATAGAAATCGATTAATGTTATTGAATAATCGTTCATAACAAAATCGATAACCCATTAGAAATTGCCTGATATTTTTTTTCCGATTCTGATATAAAATAAATGTTTTCTATAAATAAATGTATTTTGCTTAAATGAACATAAAACATAAATTCCAGCCCTTGAATAAAATACTTTGTAATCGAATTTTACAATGTGATCACTTAATGTCCATTTATTATCTTGTTCATTAACAGTGCAGAATTTTTGATTCAGTTCATATTGTGAAATGATCCAGAATTTTTTCCCCATATTTAAATTGAGCTCTGTTACGAAATTTAAATACGTTTTGTTAACGAATTATTATTTTACAAAAAATTATATTTAAATCTATTCTTTTAGATAATAGTAGTGTTTCTTTCCTATAACTTCAGCAATAGTGTTTCTTGAACAATATCTAATATGCTTAAGCAGTGTAAAATATTAATTTGTGATGAAATGTGTAGTCATTTTGTCGAGCTGCATCTCAATGTTTTTCGTTAATGAACTTGATCATGTTTATAGAAAGTAATAGAGTAACAATCAATGCCTCGAACATTATATCTGATTCACAGTAGAATCCAAATTTTGGTAAAAACTGTGTATTTGTACCCTCCATAATAACTGGTTATTAATCATTTCTGACAGTCAAATGGGCTATCTAACAAAAACATGCCAATATGTATGAGGAGTATGGGATGATAAAATCTTACCTAATAGAAGTTTAAAATACATCTAAAGTAGCATTTTCCAAAAGATACTACATTTCCTTAATAGCCAACCTTAAAAGAGGAACCACCAATACTGTTATAGCAGAAATCAAGCAGTGATACATTGCGGATTACATTGAGTAAAAATGAATTTTCATAGCGATTGAAAATTTATCAGTTATATCGTATTTGGCTGATATTTGTTGGTTATAACACTGATAGTTTTATTATTTTCTTCTTGCAATTTGAATTTTCAGGGTTTTCTTGGGAGGGGAGAAGAAATAGAGTAGGAAATTCCTGAGAACTTTTAAATAAAATCAGTGTGCTAATTAGGTCGTGAAACTACTAAAGTTTGGCACATGTTGAAAGTAAAAATGTTTACAACGGTAAAAACATACAATCTTAGATACAGCAGGGTTGCTACAAAAGATTTATTCATTTTAAAGTTGCTATATATTTAAAATAATTTCTTTTAGAAATGAATAATTTATTTAAACAACCAACAATTATCAACTGTTTTTTGTACACTACAAATTGATATCTGCGTTCCCTAGGTCAAACGATACAAGTTCAGTCCGTAGTCGAAATTATTACACATATTTTGTAACATCATTCTCAGTGGTCCTCAATGCAGCATTTATCCGTTTCCTTATACCTTCAAACATTTATTACAGTGTACATAACAGGGCTTAAGAAGATGAGATCCCAAGGCTTTCAGTCATATGACCTGCAGGGGGCCAATGGAACAAAGAAAGATCATCCTCACCAAATAGCAAAATGTAATGATGAAGAAATTCATACCCTATGTATCGAATAATATGAAATTCCCAGTTATGAAATAATACATCTTAAACTAGGTGAGTTTATTTCAGTTGTGGACATGGATCTTCACTATTAAAATATTTAAGGGGGCCAATGGAACAAAGAAAGATCATCCTCACCAAATAGCAAAATTTAATGATGAAGAAATTCATACCCTATGTATCGAATAATATGAAATTTCCAGTTATGAAATAATCCATCTTAAACTGGGTGAGTTTATTTCAGTTTCCCATGTATCTTCATTATTAAAATATTTAGAAGACTACCGGGGAACATAAGATATTTATAAGGTTGTTGTCAGTATGTAAGGGAAAAGTGGAGTAATAAACTATAAATTAATTATATTTGTACCTGTAATACTATTAAATAAATAGTTTTTAAAATGAATGAATATTTTACATTAGCCTATATGGAGAGAATGAATGTAAAATTCAATACTTGTTTCAAAACAGAAATGTTTTAAACTTTTCAAAGAGAAAATTAATCACTAATTTTTTAGTTATTTCAGGATCGTTTTCATTGATAAATGCTTCAAACAACCATGCGAAACAGCAAGAATTTCCATATATGTGGCATATTTTTTCACATGAGAGGTATAGCAAAAATCTGATTAATATATATTAATTTTAATTTGAGGGTTATTACTTGAGAGTTCCAATATTGACGAAGGATCTAAGAACCTTCAAAGAGCAGGATTTCAAGATACGAATCGATACACAGGGAAATATATTTCTGTCTCCCGAAATCGATACCCCATTAAAAACTATTTACATAGAGATAAAAAGCAAGCTTCTGCAATAATATAAATCTCCAATAAAGCGATATCAGATGCATAATTGGAAGAGTGCCTGAAGATGTCGCTATATTGATTAAACAAAAAACTTCGTGAAATTAATAATAAAAAGGTAGTTTCGGTTTGAAATATCTTCCTTTTTCATTACGTTTCACTATATATATATATATATATATATATATAACGTAAAAATTTAATACTTTACTATTAAATTAAAATTACTAACTCCTTTATTTAAAAAAAAAACACCAGATACGCAATTTCGTCATCTTTTTAGTGGCCTCTCAGAGTTAAACTCTTTTGTCTCCTTCCTATTGACGAGATTAACTGGCTAATCTACTTTGCTGATTAAGAGCATTTCTACTTCGCAGAGTAAACAAATTCCTTTCTCACAGTGATAGCATCCCAAAAGTTATAAAAGGCTGCGTGACCATCCTTTGTTGGATATTTGCTGTGCCATACAAAGTAAGTGAAACTTATCCTGAAAAATCGTATTCTTTTTCGGCCTCGCTACATCCTCGAAGCATAGCAAGCCACGCTCTGTTTCATTTATATATGTATAGATACACTTACATACAGACATATACATATACAATATGCATGCATAATATACAAAGAAATGGTGTATAGTTTATGTGTGTTTGTTTTATATACGAATCAACACAGTTTAACGTAGAGTTACTATTTTTTTTCTAATGCAAAGGCAGAATACACAATTAGCATGAGCAGCGTAAATGTACAAGGAATGTATCTCGAATTACAACTCATATTGTCCCTTCCGAGTAGCTCTTAAAACGTAAAAAAGGTATGAACACGAGTGACATTGCGTCCACTGGGTTCTTATAATTTGAAAGGATGTACCAAGCAGAAGATAGCCAGGCTTGTCTCGCAACTTCCAGAGTTATCATTTTAACTTGAAGGGTATTGTGACCACGAAACCTAATTTAAGTGCATCTAGCCACTTTGTGAACACGACTGTTTTTGACCGACTAGAGACTCAAACCCAAAATTCTTCAGCTATTAAATTGACACGTTTATAGATTGAGCTATCATGGGTCAGAGTCAACAAATTTTGTATCCACCTTTACCCTTTGATGATTGAAATGTAGCTTGGAGTAAGAAGTTTGGATGGTTATTAATTGCTTAAATAATGATGTATATTTATTGCATATAAAGACAGGCTTTTCTAAAGTTTCACCTCAAAAAATATATCTGTAATACCACTCGTCCATATTTTATGGTCTACACGTGAAATATTTGAATTTAACTCCGTATGTACAAACTATCTTTGAAACGTAATGCTCTTAATTTATTTATAGATACATTTACAGTCACAAAACAGAAATGACCATTCAGCTAAAATTATGACTTTTTGCTCATTACTTTTTTATGTTGCCATTGTCTTACTCTCACAAGAAATCAATTCCTTCTATGAATACATTATTTTATCCAGGAAAGGATTTAAAAGCAAAATTTATGCTTTTTCCACAGAAATAATGATAATTTAAGTACCTGTTCTTTGTAAGTCAAACGGACTGTCAGGACCACTCAACATCCATTTTCTTTCCCGAAAATGAGAAAAAAAATTCTCAATATGTGTTAATAACAGTTAACGAAATCTCTTGGGATTTACGTATCTCATACTAGCAATCTATCCAATATGACATATTAACTAATTATGTTGGACTTTGCAAAAAGCCCTCTGCAGTTATAAATGGATGTTGTCAGTTTGAATATGTTCAAAGCTATCCTACTTTATTTTTCTTCTTAATGAAAGAGTGAACACAGAAAATCATTGCCAGATGTTAGGACTAAAGTTCGAAATAAAAGAAAAAATAACGAAATTAGTACATGGGTTTGATTTTTCACATTTGATTAACTGAGTTTTATTTCGCATTTTACAAGATGTTTTCTTCAACGATGAACTTCAAAACAAATGTTTGTATTAATAAAAGTGATTACTTAATAGGTTTAAAAAAATTTCTAAATTTTTTAAGCTGTATCTTTTAAAGAATTATTTAGACGCCTTTTAAATAATCTTCAAAATATTTCCATTCAATTTTACCCTGCCTAAAAAAGGATGTACGTTTTTATACTCTCCGCTATTTTTCATCAAAGACGTTTGTAATCATTCCATATTCGAAAAAAAAAGTATAAAAAGAGAATAGGGATTAATGATTTAAAATAAATGATCTTTCAGCAAAATATGTAATAAAGAAGTTGCCTTTTATTGTTATATCACATTAACTTTATCATATATGTTATAAACAAACTATAAAATGCTATTAATTATCTCATTGTGTTCATAAGAAAATTATATTGTCGCAAGCAGTAAGTAATGTTAAATTTTAATTAAACATTAAATGATCTTTTTAAATTTTAATATCCTGAAAAATCTTTTAAGCTTTTTAAGTAACTTGATCTATCTTCTGGTGTTTAAAATGTATTTACAAATAATGTTTTTTTAACCTTATATAATATTTAATTTTATAATTTTAAATTTGTCATGATTCTTTTCTTTTTGAACCAAACAATGGTTAAATAGTTAAGTCGCTGCTCTTTGGCACCTTATTTCGAGGGTTCGAATCCAATTGTGACAAGATTTTTAGTAGCAGTTCGGAATCAGCTTTAACCAGCTTGGACTTTGCAAAAAGCCTTCTGCAGTTATAAATGGATGTTGTCAATTTGAATATGTTGAAAGCTATCCTACTTTATTTTTCTTGTTAATGAAAGAATGAACACAGAAAATCATTGCCAGATGTTAGAACGAAAGTTCGAAATGAAAGAAAAAAATAATGAAATTAGTACACGGGTTTGGTTTTTCACATTTAATTAACTGAGTTTTATTTCACATTTTACAAGATGTTTTCTTAACGATGAACTTCAAAACAAATGTTTTATATTAAAAAAAAAGTGATCACTTAATAGGTTTCAAAAATTTTTCTTAAGCTGTATCTTTTAAAGAATTATTTAGATGCCATTGAAATAATCTTCAAAATATTTCTATTAAATTTTTCAATGACTAAAAAATACGGTTTTTTTTTATATACTGTCGACTATTTTTCAAAGACGTTTGTAATTATTTCATGTTCGAAAAAATATCTAAAGAATAAAGTATAAAAAGAGAATAGGGATTAATCCTGTAAAATAAATGATCTTTCAGCAAAATATTAATAAAGAAGTTGCTTTTTATTATTGTTATATCACATTAACTTTATTATATATTTTATAAACAAACTATAAAATGCTATTAATTATCTCATTGTGTTCATAAGAAAAATATACTGTCTCAAGCAATAAATGATGTGGAATTTTAATTATTCATTTTTAAATTTTAATATCCTGAAAAATCTTTTAAGCCTTTTATGTAACTTATGGTGTTTAAAATGTATTCACAAATAATGTATTTTTTTTACCATATTTCATTTTATCAGTTTAATTTTGTCATATTCCTTTCCTTTTGAACCAAATAATGCCCAAATATTTAGGTCGCCGCACTTCGGTACCTTAGTTCGAGGGTTCGAATCTGATTGTGGCAAGATTCTTCGTAGCCTTTCAGAATCAGCTTTAAGCAGTAGGTGTCATTCTCATTAGCCCCCGTGTTGGAAAAAAATAAACCGTAGCGCTCCAAACCAAACTAATAATTTCCTTTCGAATACAGTTGCACTTTTTTATGTCCAACTTTCAGACGGTAATCTATTCCGTTGCTAAACGTCATTGATGTTGTAAAAGTTGAAACTATTCAACTGTTTCATTATGACTCATGATTGATATTTTTACTTCAAGATAGAACGGCTAGAAAAGCAGCTAAAGGATCTCTCAAAAATTTTCCGCACTGTTTTAAGGCGATGACATTTTGTATGTTACGTTATTAGAATAACATAAATCAAATCGAACTAAAATCTATAAAAACAGAAAACGGTAAAAAAATCTTTTAATCTGTTTTTTGTTTTTACTAATCTTTATTCCATCATTTATTTTGTTTCTGATAGTTTTTTTCTGATTTTGGACAACGGCTTGTTGTATGTTACATTTTTAATATCTAAAACAAATCGAATCAAAATATATTCACAATGATTTTTTATATAAAAAAAAATTGAAAAGTTTACAAAATATCGTTTTGCTTTTTTGCTGTTTGCATTAATTCTTATTTCGTGATTTATGTAGAAGAGGAATTTTGGATCTATTTCTTTAAAATATTCAACTTTTAATTGCATTCTTGCTTTTAAGTAGCGCTGATATTTGATGCAGGCATATAACAACAATCTCAAATAAAATACGTTTAAAAGGATAATCAATTTTAAAAGAATTGAATCGTTGATTAAAAGTAGTACTAGGTAACTGCATATCAATCAATATTTTCAATTTGTACTTTGGGTCATTCTGTGTTCGCAAAATATATTTTAACGCAAAATAAATTTTAGAAATATTTTTTTTTGTCTTCACCAGTTTCATATTCAAATGTTTTATTTTATGCTTACCTAGAGTCTTAATTTAAAAAAAGACATATCTATTATGGTGTAAAGTTTCCTGTAACTGTGTTCTCTTTTTTTCATAAAATATAAACTTAAATACCATAAGAATTTACTTGATTAACATTATTGTTTTATTAAGAGACAAACTCTTTCACCAGAGAACAACTTTTGCAGTTTAGTAAAATAACATATTGATCTAAATATAAAGCTTGAAACTTTTATGAGTTAGTGTTTACCTTCAAAATAAACAGTTAGTAGAATAAAGTGAGGAGATTTAAAGAAACTATACTAAGCTACAAGCTAAGTCAGCAAAATAAACGATCTCATAACTTGAAGTTTGCAAAATCTGGTCTTGAAGCGTCCAAGGTTCCGCAGTACTCTATAATGGCTTTTGGGGCTCTTAAGTAAATTCTAAAGCTGACTCATCACGAAGACATACAGCAGCATGCATACTGAAGACCAGAGGTCACGACAGCAACCACAACAGCTATTGAGCAACTACTGACCTACGAAAGTTCCGTCATGGTCCGTGTTATTGTCGTCAAACACGATAATAAGCAAACACTACAAAAATAAGCTCGTCTATCAGGAATAACTGAATATCCAGATCACTCAACTGTGCTCTATAATGGCGCTTGGGGCTCGTAGGTTAATTCTTACGCTGACCCATCACGAAGACATACAGCAGCATGCATACTGAAGACCAGAGGTCATGACAGCAACCACAACAGCTACTGAGCTACTGCTGACCTACGAGAGTTCCGTCATGGTCAGTGTTATTGTCGTCAAACCCGATAATGGACAAACACTCCCAAGGTAACCTCGTTTATCAGGAATAACTGAAGACCCAGATCACTCAGCTGAACACGGCTGAGTGAAACCTGTGTGTACCTAAAAGTGATACACCCCCTGAGCTTGTCTCTCATTTAGCACTACCCAGGGGACACGTGCGGCTTGAGCTAGTGGCCGCGGACGCGAGAGACGTTGTACCTCTCTTGCAGCTCGTAAAATAGTTCAGCGGTCGTGATATCCTCCAAGTTCTCAAATGGTACTTCTTGAAGTAGTTGCCTAAGCCTGGGAAATTTTGCACTTAATCTAAATTACGAAGAACCACTTGAGCAAAGTCATTGTTTCAGCCAAGTGGTGCTCTTCAATTGGAAGTTGCATCCCTTCTTCTTAATCCAAGTAGACTCTAGATCACGCATTTTGTAGTCCAAGTGGCCATAACAGAAACTAATGATTTATCAGAGGAAATGTACTGAAATTACATCAAAAAGCTATTAAACGTTAAATTACCACTTAGATATGAGCAAATTTCTATCCCAATAAGTCCACTTTCATATTTAAAATACTACTAGTGTGTTTGAATGCACATGGTCTATAATTATTATAACTATTTTCTAGTTCACTTACCAACAATAAACAGGTTAAAATAAAAAAAAGTGTGACATATCAAGAAATGTTATAAAAAATCGACAATATGGTCGAAAAGTATATTTTCAATGTACATGGGCTTCTTAATATTTTTATAGATGCTCTATGATTAGAAAATGCTTAAAGAATTTAAAATTAAAAAAAAAGTGGTTGGAGTTTTCTCAAGGGACTCCCAACGTTATATAAGATCTAAAAGACAGTTACACACCATAACCAGCTAATGAACAGAAAACATTTGCATTTATTAGTTTAAAATGATTTTTGAATTAAGTCTATATTGAAAAAATTACAACAATGTGACACGTAAGATACTTTTTTCAATAATTAACAGAATAATAAACAAAAATAAGTGAGTTGCGTAACATTGTGCGAGATATGTTGTGAAGAAATATGGCACTTTATACCAGTATTTTCAGAAATAAAAATTGGCTTCAATATTTAGTGACATTAAATGCATTTTTTATAGAGCAATCAATTCAAATTTTATCATACTTTAGTAAATTCACTCCATTATATTCTCTGAAACCTAAATAAATATTTTTAATACATAACCAGCTTACATTTAAAAAATATATCACTCTGAGAGACTGAATAAAAAAATGCACCTCTAACAGTTTAGTGTCATTCATACAATACCGCAAATATCGAAATTTAAAATATGAATTTTAAGTGTTAAACTAATGGTGTAAGCTTAAAAAGTCTTTAGTGAAACTAAATAAGTATTCAGTTAAAAATTGTATTCTATCATTTTGCACATACCGAAGATGACTTAAAGAATTAGTAAATTATACTCAAATTACTTAAAGATTTAAATCATAAATAATTAATGTTTGGATGAATTTTGTTATCTTGAAGGACTTTTATATTTTTAACATTGCGTCTTTTTTAAAGATGAGTAAAGTGAAAGCAGAAAGTTTCAAATTACACTTTTAAAAACATTTTTGTATTTTTCCTGACAAATCTTACTTAATTCATTTCTATTTCTGCACCAAACCTTCAGTACATTACGTTATTAAAGTGTTCAAATTGCGATCGATTCAGAAAGCATTTAAAATGATTCTTCATGCAAAGTGAAAAAGGGAAAACATAATATTCTCAGATTCTTCATATGCGTTTCACCGGCTCAATAAATCACTGATTATTGTGTTCATATAAAGACATAATTTTCCTTATCATTTTACATATGCAGAAGTTATTATTAAAAATTGAAGATAAAAGACTTTTGAAGAGGGAATATATTTATTAACAATTCAAGTTTGCCCCAGAGCAGAACATTTCCTTCGGTTCCGTATGTAGCAGTAAGAAATGAAAAGCAATTTCATGCGTCATCATAATGTTTATACTTAAAATCTTCCGTTTTATTACTATTTTCTTATGATACCGTTTCGAAATTTCCTCTTCCTTGAAATGTTAATATAAAGCATTGAAAATAAGTTTTTTTGAAGTTTATGTAAATTTAATACTACTTACTGGTATAAAATTGATGAAAATTATTTTTTTTTGATGAAATGCAATAATTACATTTTATTATTGCTTCCTTATACAAAAAATTGGAAGCATTATAACCATAAAAAATTTCACTCTTTATATGTCAATGCTAATACCAATATTAAATTAGCTTGAATCAATTTTGTGAAGTTTCAGTATTCGTCTGTACACATATGTGCTACGAAACATTAACATTCAAACTTTAAATATTCATTTTGATCATCCACGGCTGAATTTTAACTTGTTTCGTCATGACGTATATACGTATCCATAAATAAGAAGCGTTTAGTCATAGAATATTGAATTTTTTTAAATAGGATTATTAACGCTAATTGCTCATTTCACTTTATTAATCGCAGTCTACAGTATTTAATGATAAACTTTAAAATAACTTATATTGACTTAGCTGGGGATAAGTCAAAATTACTTAGCAGTGAATTGCTTGAATTTTGTATCTATAGATGTTAGTGATTTAGTGGAATACCCACATTTATGATTGCATTTAACTTCTATGTATCGAGAACACTCAATATAGCGGGTATAAATGCTTCCTGTCTCAGCCAAATTGCATTATTTCAGTTCTACTTATGGTTAAACTAATATATTCTGTTAATTTTTAATAGAATTTTGTTGATTGTTAACTAATATATACTATTCAATTTGGATTACAGTTTTAATCAATGTTGAACCAGTGTATACTATTTATTTTTTAATAAAATTTTTCTCTTTAAAAATTTTACTCATTATTAAACTACATATACAATTCATTTCTGAATAAATATTTAGTCATTGCTAAATTAATGTATACAAATCTTTTTTAATAAAATTTTACTGACTGTTAAACTGATATATATTATTCATTTTTAATTGAAATTTACACATTGTTAAACTAATATATACTATTCATTTCTAATAGACTTGCTAAACTAGTATAAAATAAATTTTGGATGTCATAAAGTAATATTTTAGAAAGAAAATTTGTACTATCGCATATCACGATCAAATGAAATGTATTAAAATGAAGGGCAGTCAAATATGTGTATATTTTTATTGATATTCAATAAATTTATTTGGTGATTACAATTTTAACTACTAACAAAACTTTTTGGAGATAAGTATTAATATGTGTTTTGAAGACGAAATTAATTTTAAACTTTGGTGTTAGAAAATACAAACTAAACTGTTCTATAATGGAATTTCAGTTGGCTATGGGATAAGTATAGTTGTAACTTCTGTGTATTTAATTATAGAAGCTATATGGTTTGACTGAAGAACAGGGTGTCCCCGCCAACTTGGCAATAAAGTTCTGTGTATGGTAGCCTATTATTTTCTCCTGATTTTACCGTGTCCAAACAATCTATCTATATATTTGAATTTACATTACATTTTTATGCAGTTGTCTTTGTGAAACCCATTTCTTATATATTAAATGCGCATAATGCTTAAAAAATCAGATATAATGAACCATTAATTGTTCACTATAGCTAATTTTTAATAATTTGGAGCTGTTAGCTTGCCAAACTGTTAAGGGATTAACTGCCATAAATATAAATGGCCTGTTTTTAAGTGATTTTGGTTAAGTTGAAGTACATAATTCTATTACAATGATGCACTCTACATCAATTAAAGTCGCCCTAAAAGCAAGAAACAAGTGTTCAGATGGAATACCTTTATGTTTTGGTAAACATCTCTGGTAACTTCCCCAAATTTGCCAAGGGACACTCTAGTCCCCATGTTTCTACACTAACCAGTGCTAGTACGTGTCCCGCTCTCAAGTATCAATCGTCAGAAAACGTATTAGTACGTGTCCCGCATACAATATGTTAATAATAGTAGTAAGGGTACTAATTTAGTAACTGTTTTTTCAACAATGAGGGAAGCTCTGTCATTTGTCGGCAACTTGTAACTTTCTAATATTTGTTGCATCAATAGTCTGAAAAAGTACTAGTACGTGTCTCGCATACAATGTGTTAAAATAATATGACATGAGTATGAAAAACCATACTTAACTTGACTTCAAAATAAACATAATTTATGCATTTGGTTAAATTCTGTCGTCTTATAGATTTCTTGTCCCTCAAGTAAGACATTGGAAATTTCCCCTCTCAGAAATGCGTCTTTAATGCGCACAAATTGAGAACTCAGTGTTAGATGGAACATTTGCTCGGAATCTCAATGCTAATTGAGTTTGGCTACTCGGCGTTAAATTAACATTAGTGATAATGAGAAAGATCAACGTTGTTATCGAAGTAAATATCTTAGACGTTCTTCGATTAACATCTAATCGTACTCTGTCTTCGAATGTGTCTTTCGTCGCATATTGTTTTCTGCATATTCTACAGGTAATTTATTTTTAACTATTCAAATTAAAAACCATTTTATCTTCAAGATATAGCATGATAGGTGTTCTTTTTGGATTTGCATAAGCGTCATACATAATCATTCCATTTTAAAATAATTAAAGCATAAACGTTCATTTGCCAATATTCTAAATAGGGGAAGAAAGTATAATTTATGTATATTAAGTTTAAAAGCATTCTTTGTTTATAAGTTAACTGAAGTATTCGCCAATATCTCTTAAAAGTGATATTCTCTGTGTATGTATGTGTGTGTATATATGTGTGTATATA
>CM063501.1:38432702-38487702 GCA_032207245.1 Pardosa pseudoannulata | reverse complement strand
TGTGTGAGTGAGTTAGTGTGTGAGTGAGAGAGAGAGTGTGTGAGTGAGTCAGAGAGAGAGTGTGTGTGTGTGTGAGTGAGTGAGTGAGTGAGAGAGTGAGTGAGTGAGTGAGTGAGTGAGTGAGTGAGAGAGAGAGAGTGTGTGTGTGTGTGAGTGAAGTGAGAGAGTGAGAGAGTGAGTGAGTGAGGTGAGTGAGAGAGAGAGAGTGTGTGTGTGAGTGAGTCAGTGAGTGAACGAGAGAGAGAGAGAGAGAGAGAGAGTGAGAGTGAGTGAGTGAGAGAGGGGTTTGAAAATGGGGTTTTAAAAATTAAAGGAATTATATTTAAAATTCATATAATCATTTATCATATATCATTCATTTAAAATCATATTTGAAATTAAGTGGAACTATTTAAAAATCACGTAAGAGGAGAGAAACGCACCGTCGTGCGGATGTACACAGTGAAAAAAGTTGATTGCGAATGAACATCAGGATTAAAGGGTTTACACAACCAAGTTTTTGGAGTACTTTGAGTCGACAGCTGGAACGGGAAACACCCTCTACGCTAGTCGTCAATGTAACTGATGAAAGAAGTACATTTAGTGGCTTACCCAAAGCTTAACGAAAGGACTGAATTTAATAAAGCATGGTTTAAAAAATATATACTTTTGATTATTTGCCTACATTACTGACACTAATATATATATATATATATATATATATATATATATATATATATATATATATATATATATATATATTAATACATAAATGTGTATGTTTATATACTAACACATGTGGATGTAACACCAGCAAAATTTATTCTTAATCGATCACATGGAATACAGCATCATTTTCAGCCTCAGGGGCTGTCTTGGTAATGCAAAATTATTTTAGTTAATACATGGAATCTAACTCACTTAAATTATAAGATAAAAAAAACCTCAAGAATAATCCTTATTTTTCAAGCCCAAAAATTTTACCAGTACGTATTACACATGCAAAAGATAAACAAGTGTCTGGAGATTTATAAAAATGCTATTCTGGAGATATGAAAAATTTCGCATCTCCAGGATCCCGTGGTTAATTTCACATGATATCTAGTCTTTTTTAGGCCGTTCCATAGTAGCTTATTGAAACATTAAAGGCGGGACAGACAGTAGCCGAACTATGGCCGATTGGTTAGGGTGCTAGCCTTCGGAACCGGAGTTCGTGGGTTCGAATCCCACTGAGGCATGGATGTTCGTAGCCGTTCGGAATCGGCTTTAAGCTGTAGGTCCCGGTCTCATTAGCCCTCGTGTTGCAAAAAGTAGACCGTAGCACTCTAAACCAAACCAAACTAAAGGCGGGACAGCATACAATATTATAAATATTGCTAGGATCTACTTATTTTCCTAGGTGGACAGCTCTTTCAAAAAAAAAAAAAAAAAAAAAAAGAACCAGACATACTAACTGGTTATTTATTTTTTACTTTTGAGAAATGGGGACGAATGAAATTTCAATGGATCGTAGTCCATCATTCCATTCGTGTGGATGGGAAAGTTAAATTTAAGAAAATTAGAGCGCTGAATCGGAGGATTCTACAAAACTATATATGCAATAATTTTAGATATATTACACTATACCTTATTAATTCTTAGTTTTAATACAATTTGTAAGAGAAAATAATTGACATTTTTAAGCACAACTAAGGTACACATTAAGAGAATATCGATACTGTGGCATCTAGGGAGTTCGACTGCATCATGTGAACTTTGACAACCTTACGTATGCCCTAACGTACAATTTCATTTAGGGGTTAAAAAGGGGAAAGCAAAATATGGATGAAATTTTTTCCCTTCACTTAAGATTTGTAAAGCCCTGAAAATTTTCTCGGGATGGCTTAGGGGTTTTATACCAAATGCCTACGTCAGTTTCCCGATCTCGTTAACTTTTCATTACATATATGTATATATGTGCATATATATATATATATATATATGTGTGTGTGTGTGTGTGTGTCTGTATGCATCTATATAAAATGATACCTTACATTATGAGTTGATTTTAATTTTCTTTTCCGACATTTGGTAAAATTCTCATTTTGTCTCTAGGTTATTAGAATCAAATATCTGCTATCAAACATCAAGTAATACTGTAATCACTTCCTTTTTTTTCTTTTGTAACTATTTTACATAAATCTGAACATGAATGCTGACATTATTTACACCACTACGTATTCTCTATAACCTCTATTAATTGTCTTATTTTTCCTGGCGTCTTAAATATGATATTTTGTGACATTTGTCAGCAGACTGACTGGAATTTTTCAGTCATTAAAACCTCTGTCCATTTTAACCAAATTTTGTCTCCTCTCTACCTCAGTTTTACCATGGTACTAACAGTAAAGTAGAACAGATATATTTCTGTGTATTACATAAACAATTTGCCTCAGATTTGCTTCGCTTATAATTGATACTTACAAACGGGATTACAAATGAAATACAAATGTTTAATAAAAAAAAACATTGTTAATGCTTTACTATTTATTTTTCCCCTCTTTTCAGAAAACTTAAACCATTAAACATTGTGAAGATCCTAAAACATAGTATCTTTAGCATAAAAAGGGATTTTTTTTAAATCTGATGTTTCGCCAGAGAAGCGAAATAATGCATTTTATAATCAGGATAATAAATAAATGAAAAAATTGTAACTATTTTCGCCTGACAGTAACCATTTCTTTGAAGTCAATTTTTCCCATAGGGTAAAATAAAGAACTTCGATTTTTCATACGCCAAACTTTTTTAGCCGTGAAAGCAATCTTGTTTCAAAAGTTTTCTTCATTTTGAAGTTTTCTAAAGAATATTAGATTAAAGAAGTAGTATACCATTTCCGTTTTATTAAAATGCAGCTTTTTTTAAATTTCCTTATAATAAGCATTGTTAGAACGTTGAAACAGGGACACATATTTATATAAAAAATACATAAATGTATTTATAAGCATAGAACACATTTGTATTTATGTATAAAGAAGTCGTATGTGTTTCATAACCTATCGTCAAGTATATAAAAGCAATAGAAAAATAATTTTTTGATGCATATGTGTGTATACAATTGCCTTTGATACATAACACATTTTTATTTTAAAACATTCACGTAAATGTATATACATGTTTAAAACCACACTTGTATTTATGTATACAAAATACACGTATATATGTTACAGCCAAAGACCGAAGTTCGGCCAGTTCCCGAATCGACCGGCCAAATCGCACACTGGCCGTTGTGATGAGGCGATTTAGATCAGTAATATAATTGATTCATTCATACAAGAAGTAAAATGCTCGGGATCTAAATCTGACCTCATCACATCTTTGTAAAAGATAGAGGACCATAAAATTATATTCTACGGATATTGTTGTCTTGTACGGTGGTCTCGGGCGGGGTTCTGATCCCAGTCCCAGATTAGAATCCCGTCTCCGTACTTGACATTAAATAAGAATGTACCTTTGTGGAGTTATTTATGAGTCCCTAAGGGACAGTGCCCAATTAGAAGGGATAAGGTTTTCCACGTTGGCGGTCTCAAGGCGGGGTTTAAGCAGACCAATTAGATTCTTACAACTATCCCGATTGGACGATAAGAAGGAAGAGGGGACAAGGATGAAATTAATAAAATAAGAAAAATCTAAAAAAAAAGAGAAGGTGTTCGGGAGTGCAGACCAGGAGAGAGTCCGACGGATGTTGTTATCCAGACGAGGAGAGAAATCCGACGGAACGTGTTCGAGAGTCCAGCCAAGGAGACAAGTCCGACGGGAAGTGTTCCTGTATCAAATATTACGGCCGCACCCCAAATACTCAGAAGGAAGCCCCTGACCAGACCGACGGAAGATCCATACATACCCAATCCTGATCAGCCATCAACCAGCAGTGTTCCGGGCACACCATATTAACTCACAAAGGTACCCCCTTTTACATACATTTTGAAATTGAGATTAGGTCCTCTCTCTTATATTTACATAATTACTTAAGTGATGAAAAATTATTGTCAGAACTAATTTAGAGTGGCACCTAATTTTGAAGGTGTTGATAAAGCATATTTTATGAAGATAGAATCAGTTTGTGTGTACATAGATGTTTATATATCATTATAATAAATTTACTTTTTTTATTTTAAGCTGGTTTCAGATGCTTTTAATTTAGCTTTTAGTTTATTTTCATATCTTATGTCTGTAGTTTCTCAGAACCTGTGGTTAAATTTAGTACTAAAATACTTTTACACAACGCAATCAAAATAAATACCACTATACATTTGATCACAGGTTAATACTCAAATATAAACGAGGACTACACGACAGCCGGGGCATGTAGCCAATGTTCGATGTTGGAAATGAATAGCATATATGTGTCTTTGGCCGACCACTTCCCGAAGAACATGGGACTCCTTGGCCAATGTTCGATGTGCTGAAGCAAGACTGTTATGTAGGGGCGCAGCTGTAGAGTCCGGTGTGATGATGGCATGTCCATGGTACCAAGGACAGTGTGTTATATTTTCAGTGTATCTGGCATCCTTGTATCGAATCACGAAAAATCATTACGAACCGTCACCTCTTCATTATCGCTGACCTGAGGCCAAGGCTACACTCGATGCTGTCGCACTACCAAGTGCTGAACAAATCGCTGCAGATGTAAATATAACAAGCTGGTGTGCAGTTCTAAATGTCATAAAAGTTCATCTTGTAACAAGTGATGATACTGATAATTTTCTGTAATAAACTAATTCAGTAGATAATGTGATTATCTTTTTGTTTGTTTGTTTTCTCCAAGGGAGAGGAAATTTTCATAAGAGACCAGGAAGTTTCTGGTACTGCGAGATCCTTACTCACTAAAACTTCTCCCTTCAGACTACAGCCTACCTAGGGCCAACGTACCTATTTGGCCTTTGTTCCGAAGTACAATCCTAGGTGCCTAAGAGGAGCGGATTTGTTGGAAAACTCCACTGTGGCATTGTGGAACGGTAATGTGATTATCATCAGCATTACGGTATACAAACACCCAAAATTTGCTCATGTCCTTTATCTACTGACTTTGGCCAATCGCCCCATGCACGTTCCAGAATTAGTTGGCCAAACCCCGAAATCAAGGAAAGATCGGACATTGACTGGTCATTTTGAGGTGATATTGGCTATTTCACGATTCAGCCGGCCAATTCGGGAACTGACAGAACTTTAGGCTTTGGTCGTAACATATGCATGGATTTTAATACACGGATATACACGTATTTTAAAGGTTTATCCATACTTTCTAACAAAATACATGTAAGAAATAGCATATAATAATTATTTACATATAAAATATAGATATTTTGCCATTACATGATTGCTATTTTGAAGAATTTTTTAATGTCATACATAATACGCAAGACAATTTTTAATGCCTAGTATTTTTTGCCTAGTTTAGCTTAGTAAGAATTTTTTTTTTCAAAAATGGAAACTAAAATCAAACATTCATATTCAAATATGTATATTGTTTTATTAAGTTCCATTACATTTCATTTACTTCTTTGTCAGAAAGTGAATTTTGACTACATTTGATAAATTTGAAAAAGCAGTGAGATTATTTGCAGCTTCTTCAGATCACGTGACAGTGTGTCTCGTTTCACAATTTTCGTAATGTAAGTGATCTTATGAATGATATATTTATCGGTTATTGGTTTATAGGTATATTATGATATTTTAATAGGGTTTTTTAATATAGGAAAGCATATTTTATTTAATCCAGTAAATATTTTTAGATATCACTAAAACTGCATGTTACAAACAAAGCGTCGATTAAAAGCCTTTTAAAAACAATTATATTCTATTGTCACACAAAAACATTTTAATTACTTCTCTTTTTTTATCTTTGTTATATTTATAGTACATTTTAAGAAAGTATTGAGGATAATTCACAAAATTTGTAGTACACGTGGGTCCGGAACTCACATAGTTGTTTTTTGTTAAAGAAGTTTTATAACAAATTTGTTAAAGAAATACGTATATTTTTAAATTCAAATATCTTCTTAGATTTCCTAAAATAGCATGATGTAACCAAATCTTCATAGGAAAGCATTTTAAAATCAATTACATTCTATTGTCATACGCGAAGAAAATGCAATTGCTTATTCTTTACCTTTTATTATATTTAAAATATTCTAATCATCTACAAATGAAAGATAAACTTCATATTTAATATTAAAAGGCGATGCAGCTTTTCATACCCCAGCAACTTGTTTCATTTAAAAAATAGCAACTGAATTTTAGATAGTAAACAGAGTGAGCAATAAAGAGAAAACTAATTTATGTTTGATAGAATAGAAAAATCTTAACAACCTTATATTTCTACTAAATCTTTGAAGTTGTTAATAACGAATAATTTACAAAGAAATACATTTGTTATACAGAAATGTCTTTATCGAAAAACTTATTTTAGGTGTTGTTTAAGAATGTAATTTAAGTTCACAAATAGCTTTCTTTGATGTTTTATATTTGAAATATTTTACGTAAATGGGATTTTGAGAAAAATTATAAGGCATTGTGATTTGATATTGAAAATATTCTCTCCTAAATTTTATTCTAGTAATTTCCTTATATAAAATCCATGCATTAATCTCATCAAGATAAAAAATATTGTAGATACAGGAACTAACCACCTCATTGATCCTGCCTTCATAGAATGTTTCTTACCATTTGACTGTAATGTCGACATCAAATTTAGTTTAGTTATATAATATCATTTCAGGAATCTTTTTAAGGTTATAGTTGTCAATTTCAAATATAGGATGAAGTAAGATCAATAAGACATATTTGCTTCTTTTTCCTTGATAAACAGTCACTAAGTTATACTATCATGCTTGAGGAACAATGTATCGTATGAGAAACATCGTGACTTTATTCACAAATGCAGTAAATCTTTCAGATTTTATTTCATTCCTAATTAGACCAGAGTTCTTCATTTTTAACATTTGGAATAGATTCAGTGTTGTGAAAAATTATCTATGATATTTCTTTTTTTTTTATTTTTGAAAGGTTCTATTAAAATCAAAGCTATGTATTCGAAGAGAGTAAAGTTTTCAGAGCATTTCTCATCTTTTCCTATATATAGAAATATAGCATTCAATTAATTCATATAATCCCTTATATAGTAATAGCCTAAGTTGTGTGTCCATGAATTTATGAAGCAGGCATACATATTGGATTTTTTATGAGTTAGGGTTAGCAAAATTCAAAGCGAGTTCGAAATCCAACCCATCCCCTCTTTTCGAACGTTTAATGCTATTAGTCCAAGTCTTATTCTTCTCTCTTATTGTATACTAAATTCATTCTTGATATGAATGTAGTATAGAATAAGAAGGAGCAGCGAGGGCGGAGAGTAATATTTAAACTGGACTGGGTTTACTCGACCCTCATATACTCTAATTAGTTCCTTCATCGGGTGTGTAGGCCTACCACGTTCGTTAGAATGTCCGAACATCGTACTACTTGGTTTGACGGTTCTGTCCAAGACTCAGCCAAATTTTTCTAAATGTCTAATTAATTTAATATTTTCTGCTTTTTCTTTTAAATTCTTATTCCTACAGTTGTTTCTCCAAATGGTTTTATTATTTTTAAATTAACTGTTGATTATGTTTTCAACTGTGTATGACTGAAACTTTCTTCTCGTATTGTAATAATAGCCTAATTTATCTGTCTATCTGTCCTCGAATTTATGAAGCGGTTGGACGTGGTATGGATAGAGCATCCATATTGGATTTTTGATGAGTTAGGGTTAGCAAAATTCAAAGCGAGTAAAGTTTATTTTTTCCTAAACTATAGATCCGATTCTAAAATAAATTGGTATGAATAAGCGTCGTATCACAGCGAAAAATACTGTCATATTTAAGACGTTCGAAATTCACCTCGTCTCCCTTTTCGAGTATTTAATGTCATTATATCAAGACCTATTTTAGGAGCAGGCTATTAAATTTATCAATTTATCACATAATAACTAGGTAAAAATAACAATTTTTTCTAGCATAATGATATCATTCCTTTAACTATCTCATTTAATCATTTCTTTTAGATTATTTAAATATCTTCTGCATGATTTCCACATCTTTTATCCCTAAACTTAGATATTACTTAAATAATTTTCTTTTATATTTGGTTTAAATAATAGATTAGGTACATAAGTGATAATTTTAATCGATCATTTTTGTAGAACGATAATTCTCAGACAAAAAACAAACCATTTTTTTTACTGCCTCATAGAATACCTTTACAATTCTGGAAAATTAAAAATTTTACTGATCCCGTCATATGACGGGCTATATGCTAGTAATTCATATAAAAGCATATAACATCAATTAATTCATATAATAGCATGCAATTTTTTTAAATCGTAGAAATTTAATATGCAGACTTCCCATTTGGAAATGGTAGCATTGCACCATACTCCTTCAGACTTTAAATTCCATTGAATAAGTCAAAACCACACACATCGGACAGTGCAGTGCGAATACTCTAACTAGAGGCATTTTCTCCCAGACGAAGTCATAACGGGATGCTGCTTGTGGAATAAAAAACATTCACTTACTGCTCAAATGAACATAATTTTTTGAAGGATTATTGGATCTCCAATGCTGTCTACAGCCACTACAAAAAAATCATCAGATGTCCATCTGTTATCAGTAACATCCATTTAAAACCCCATTGTCGTTAAAAGTAAAGTTTGACCTTGAGGTATTGTCCTACTCGTTTATGGGCAAACGAAAGACAACTATGAAAGCATTTCCCATTCTAGGAAATGTTGAATTGAAACATTCGTGCTTGTGATTTTAATTGAGTCAAAATGAATCATACAGTTTTATGTGTAAGTATTAAAAACAAAAAAAAAAGTTTTTGGAATATCCTATTTACATAATTGTTATTAATATAAAGTTAGGAAAAGTCAAGAAATTGTTTTGAATTCAATTAGTAACATTCGGAGAAAATCGGAAAGAAAACTAATTTTAGGTCAAAATAGCCCCTCGGTTCCAGCGTTAATGGAACCAGGAATGTAATTCACCTGGGTTCTACCCGGTTATCCTGGGAAATTCAAAATAATAAGGCCTAAATTTTAATAAAAATTGTTGTATGTATATATATATATATATATATATATATATATATATATATATATATATATATATATATATATATATATATATATATATATATATATATATTATATATATATATATATATATAATATATATATATATATATATATATATATATATAATATGTATATATATATATATATATATATATATATATATATATATAATATGTATATGAGTGCTTGTAGAGTGATCCACGCGTTACAGTTTTACTTCATTTACATCATATGTAGTAGGAGATTTTAATATTTAATTATAATTAAAATATATTGTGTATTCCGAATTAAAAAAAATATATATAATAGATTATAAGTATTCTAATAATAACGTACTTGTTATTAACATTTATATTAATCTTAACAGAGGTCTAAGTGTGTTTTGAGGTAACAATCGTGAGGTAACGCGTAATTGTGAGGTATCTAACAATTACGCGTGATACATGATTGCAATTTTTTCATGTTTAACTATTAATTGCGTATTCTATTACATCATCTTTTTAAATATCTGTTAAATAATGTGTTAGAAAGGCTAAATCATTTGAAAACAATACATGAAATTCGTTCTACACACATGTGCGCACATGCAAGCCCGCACATGCCCGCACACACACTCTCTCTCTTCTCTCACACACATATTCTCTATGTCTTTCACTCTAAACTCTATTTCACATACACACTCACTCTCTCTCTCTCTATCACACACACACACAAATCTTATACTATTCAAAGAGAATTTTGAAGAAGCTTCCTTTCTTAGAAATAATAAATATTTTAATGCTTATAAAATAATTTTTATTAGTCCTTAGTGAAGAAGATTATTTTAAAAAATATATTTTACTTAAAGTTGAAAATTTTTCGAATTTCTAAATAGTATGTTTGTATGAAAGAAATGACTGAAAAAAATTTGAATCGTGTTATTTGTCATACAAGAGAAACTTTTATTTAGTCCTCTTTCCCTTTTTATCCATAATCTATATTCATAAACATGTGTTTATGAAAATTCACTATCCAAAACAAAAGATAAATACTTCTTCATCAGTAAACAAAACTAAATAGCATTTGAAAGCTAAATTTGATCGATAAAAAATGAGAAATATAATTTGTTACATTAGAGTAAGAAATTTATTTGAATAATAGCAATAATTTTAAAGGCTTTAATTAGAAATATCAAATAACTTTTATTTTCTTTGGAATTCATGGTATAGTTATTTATGAATAAATCCAAAATACGTTGAAAAAAAATTTTAATAGACATTCTCTATATCCAGAAGTTTTATTTGATGATTCCAAAATATTTATGATATTGTTCTCTATATTACATAAATTTTTAAGCATGTTTTAATATTAGAATAAACCTATTTCAGTAGTGATTTGAAGGTGAAAGTTTATAAATAACGATTGTTTTTTAAAATACTTTTAAGAGTGTGATACTTTTAAGCGTATCCTCAAGACATTTTAAAGTGTATGGCTTATGTTTATTTGTATACATGTTGCGCATGCATTCAAGTAGTACACTGGCATATTGAATTGTAAGTATAGATATGTAATTGAACCCTTAGATTTTTCAGAAATATCATAAGTTTTATACATTAATCTTTTCATGCATTTTTGTAGAGAGTTCCAAGCAATACGTGATCAAAATAGTTTATATAAATTACATTCTTAAAATCATTTAAATTTATTTTAGTATACTTTGCTAAGTTTAATCCTTCTTCTATGAAAATATACTTTGTAGAAATTATAAAATGTAAAAATTAAGAAAAATGGAAACAATGCTTCAAATTTAAGGAAATAGATAATTTTCAATTTTTACATTTTTTTAAGATTCTAGCATTTATCCAGAGTTGTTATGCATATTTTATTTATAGAGGTAAATTTTTTTATGCCCAACAAAAGACATTATTTAAAGAATGAATTTTTTTTTTGGATTTCCTTGAAATAGCATATTTCGATCAAAGCTCATGAATAAAAGTATTTTAAATCAAATATATTTCATTGTTACATACAATAGAAATTTTTAATTGCTCCGCTGTATTTTTTTGTCAGTACAATGTATTCATAAACATCTGTTGACGGTAATTCACAATTAAAATCTCCATGTTTTCCACAGAAAAGAGAATGCTACTATTAAAATCCCCCCTACCCAATACCGATTCATGTTTAGATACTGTGTGGAGTGAACGACGAAAGGAGAAAAGTAATTTATGCTATGCTGGAAAAAAAATCTTTTCAAATGATTGCAGGCATTTTAAATGCTGCAGATAGAGATATTAAACGACATATTGTTCTTCTTAGAAATCATAAAAAGGTAATTATGGATAACAGTATTTTACAGTGAAATGCTCTTTTCCTTTTATTTATGGTGTTTATAAACAGTGTATTAGCAGTTAAAGCGTTCCACTCGCTAAAAGCTTTGTGACGCTTAATATAAAACTTTATATCCAATTTAGAATATTGATAACACCTTAATTATGTATTTTAATGTAAATATATAGCAGCACCAAAAATATATGTATAATAAATATTTTAAAATAATAATAATCTTAAATTTAATAAAATGAAAGTTCAAAATATTATTGAAAATTCATAACTGTTTAACCCATTAACGCCCGAATATTTCTCATGACTATATATTTGTAAATACCTAACGTAGAAGCTATTATAGACACATGGAAGTAAAACAAAATATGAGATTTAAACACGTTTAAATGTGACATCAAGTCGTCATTAGTGAGGAGGTGTCATTTTAAGACATAATAAGATGGGTTTTTTTAAAAAAGGAAAACTTCATGATAAGAGATTTATTTGCAATCATATATGAGAAAAGTACTGAAAAGAGATGACTTATTACAGATATGGCTATTCGCCATGATTTTGACCGGTATACGTTCAGAATACCGGTCATAATACGTTCTTATTCTAAGCTTGAAAATCATAAAATGCCGATCAAAATGACAAAATTATAGATAAGATCCTATTTGAAAACTTGGGAGATTATTCATAAGATTAATATCTATTTTTATTAAAAAGGAAGAATCGTTTCAAGACAACAAAAACTATACAAACCATTTTTGGACTGTCCTCAAATAAGGACGCTGGGAGTTAATGGGTTAAAACCCATCGATCGTAAATTCCGTATAAATTTTAAAAATTCATAATAACCTGAAAAATAACCAAAATAAAAACGGTTTGCTGGGTTAGTATCGCTAGGGTATGCGATTTTTTATTTAAACAGAAAAAAAAATAACTCAAAAAGAGTCGACAGAATGCACTGATGTACGCAAATCAAAGAAAAAGAAACGCAAATAACAAACAAGATGCTTCCAAATCGTTTATTATAACAGTATGGCTTCATCATGACCACCACCACGAGGGCTAACACACTGCAGGCGAGTCACAAATCCAGCAACGGCAGAGTGCAGCAGGTCCGGTTGTATGCAAGACACCTCTCTGATGATCGTATCTTTCAGTTCAGAGAGATTGGATGGATTGAATCGATGCACCCGAGATTTCCAATATCCCCACAACTAAAAGTCTGCCGGGGTCCAATCTGGTGACGGAGGATGTCATGGGAACCTGAAACGCCTGCTTATGATTTTCCCTTACCGCAATGTCTGGATCAGGAAATCCTTGACAAAATTAGCAGTGTGACTAGTTGCTGCATCTTACATAAACGTGACGGTACGTAGCTCATCTCTTTTAAAGCTGGCACGACATTATCGCGCAAAAGTGTTAAATAACTCTTTGCATTCACCGTATCCGTTTATATGGACTTTTTGATTACCCGGTACTTACTTTTGTGAATTCTAGACTTCATAAATGCAATATAATATATTCTGTAATATCTTATATTTTGTACCAACTTTAAATTTTCGAGAGATCTTTAAAAAAAAAAGAGCATGAAGTGTAATTCATGACTAAAATAGAGATTTTTCTTCTTTAAATACAAAAACTCTTTATCTTCACACACTTTGAGCTGAACTTTTACCTTCCTACTTCGATACTTTCCTTTCTGTTTCCGGTTGGCCTTTTTCACTTCTTTTTTAAACCTTGCATTTCATTTTACTTCGAGAGCAGACGCAGGGTCACTTTCATACATATATACGTCCTTTAAGAATATACCAGAGCAAACCTCACTAGAATAATTCACAGAAAATATACATATATGTATTTAACTCTTAAATGTTACATATAAATATTTATATTTTCCATACACTACTGGTATGTATTAATATCTATATAGACATGTACATTTTTCAATGCATTCAGAAATCCGGATAATACCAACGAATACATAAACAATATGGAATATTTTAATGGTTTTCTAACACCATTTGCATTTCTTTTACTTAGTTCAAACTGTACATAATTTTATAAACATATATTTTCAAACCATTTATATTTATCAAAAGTGTTCTAGATAATTGTCTCATTAAATATGTGTATATGTTTTTAAATAAAACATTTGCCTTTTCATTGCGTAATTTCAGTTGGGAAAATTACAGTTCGACAGGGGACATGCCAAATTTTGGGCTCCAATCACCCAAATCCAGTGGCTTTTACGAAAAAATGTCTCTTATTTTGTAAAATTATAACTGTTCTACATTTTAATTTGCATTGAACATTATTCGCTTGAATTAAAATTCAAATTCATATTAGGGAGAGGGTCGACTTAAAGTTTCATAGTAATGTTGTATTTTATTTTCAATTTATATTTTTCACTCATATCTTATGTGTGCCTTATTAATTTTTACATTTATAATTGATTCTTTAGGTACTAATTTCCCAGTGATACACCATAATTTGAATTTTACTGTGAGAAAGTTTTGTTTCTTAATGTTATGAAGATATTTTGTTTTATTAATTAACAAATATAGAAATATTGCCTGTTTTGTAGTAAAATTTTTAATTTGTGTGTTTTAGCAACATTTAAGATTAGTTCTTTAATAGTATTCCTTTAAAACATATCATGAATTATGAAATCAAGACAGTCTCATTTTTAGTTATATGACATATTCTTTCAAGTCTCAGGAAAAGTATGTACAATTCATCCACTAAACTAGGAATATATATTGTTGAGTTAAGAACTCTAAACAAATCATAAATACGTATAAAAAGTTTTAGTTTAAAATAAAAACAAAAATTGATCATTTTTGCTCATTGATAACAATATGAATGATTTTAATAAACGTTGCCGTAAAGTTCAATCATTCCAAACTAGTTTAATATGTTTTTCTGAGATATTTAGTGCAAAAATAAACTGAAAATTATCAAACAAAATAGTAAATAAAATTAGTTTTCTTTGCTCGTCTTGAACCAATTGTAGAACCTGATTACCAGTTTTGTGTTCTGGTTTAAAACACAACACAATTTTCGAAGAACAAAACATGCCTAGATATATTGGAAGATATAATAGTTTGCCTTTTGAGAAAATCTCTTCTCTAAGTAAAGGTTTGAAAAACATCCAATTGTTACCTGAAGACCGATAAATGACGAAATGAGCGTTTTAATACGGCAGATAATGTTATCTCTATATATTTAAAGCACTGTGAACATCTCAACATTTTGTAAAAGTATTTAAACAAAAGGCTGCAGAACAAAACATCTGCCAGTTACTTTCGTAATTACCACACGCTTACCGTAAATATTGAACTGAAGTTCATAGCACTCTTTTCCACACAAAATGACAATAATCTTATAGTTATTGCTTCACCTTTAAAATGTATCATTTTTATTCTTTTATGTTTACTATATTAAAGGTCTTTAACTTATTTTACGTTACGTGGAAGGTAGTTCTTTAAAAATAAGACAAGGGGAGAAATATTTTAGTCTTGTTACAAATTTAACAAAGAATAAAACTTTAAAAATATAATTAGTACGAAACATACTTTAGCATACTGCTTGATAGCACAAATTTGATACCTTATATACACTCCGAAGTGCCATTACATTATGGCTTTATATACATTGTATTACATGATTTATAACAATGGACTCGCCTTGGAACAAAACAACTGGGAGTGAGCGGCTCATGTTGGAGTATATAAGACATTTAAAATTGTCTTCCTAAAATATGTTATTATTACATATGTTGTTTATAAGCTGTTTATAACCTTTTATGTAATTTCCGTCATCGTACTCTTAGATCCTTTTATTTTATTTATCTCAGTTTTAACTTAACCAAGTTTTTTCTAAGTCTTCATTATCGTGAATAATATTTGCTATTCCTCATGAATTAACAGTATATCTGATTTGGAGGGCTAGACCCATGTAAATTAGATTAAACCTTCCAGTGCGATGTCCTTTCCTAACATAGCGCGATTAGTGGCATAATAAAAAAAAAAAGCTGATTTATGAAACTTCGATAAATGTCAAATCGTTATAGCTCTGCGACTGGAAACGTCAATATAAGTAACGACACATTTAGTGGGCTGTTCACATGCAGTTGTTGTGAGTACATAACGAAAGTAGTGTATGGATTGTGAAATGACAATCCATACACTAGTCTCCGGCCAGAAGTGTGTTGTTTACGGCGCATTGATTCCAGAAGAGAGCGAAGATACGTACTCATCGTTAGCCGTGACCGAAGAGATACAACAGCCACAATCACCATACGCTACGACAGTAAAGACCCAGAGAGTGTTTCTGAACACACTAAGACTTACATAGATGGGTATAGACGTAAGCAGCCGGAGGCTGAAACATGTGCCTGCATTGACTACAAGTCATCGCCAGCTCTGTCTGCAATAGGCTAAGAAACTGTTGGCGTTAAATTACGTTGCATGTTGATTCATCCAGCTCGAACGACAAAACAAATTACACATACAAGGTATTTTTAAACACAGTACTTCGATATTTCTTACCAACATATTTATTTACATCAATATTAAACACAAGGCAAAAGCAAGACAAGACAACCCCGGAACCTACCGGGAAGTTAATTTATAACAAGGCTGATTCATTAAATTTACATAAATGAAGTGCGGTTACGACCGAAATTTGTATCGATATTTTCATTATATCGATGAGCCTTTCCAACAGTAACACCCCGGAATTGGACATTAGATGTATGGAAGGAAGTTGCATGGTCCGACGGATCATGTTTTATAGTCTATCACATTGATAAGCATGTGCGAATAAATCAATATCCAAAGGAAACCCTGGCACAGTTTACCGGACACAAATCTATGTCGGGGATATTATGGTGTGAACAATGTTGTCATGAAGCACATTAGGACCCATAATTCTAATAAAACAATTCTTGAGGTCTGTGTGCTACGCGAACGTCGTTACAGACCAGGTTGACCTACAACAACATTATTTCTGGTCAGGGATAATGTTTACGAACAGGATAATGAACCATGTCATAATGGTCGAATCGGCAGGGAGTGGTTCGATGAAAATTCCAATGACTTTTTAGTCATGTCTTCCTCTCCAAATTCACGTGACAGTAATCCGAAAGAGCATTTGTGATCCCACCAGAAAACCAAATTCGTACTGCCACGCAACCTCCTCGCAATGTGAAAAAATTGCAGGACCAGTTATCAGCACCTTGTGGACTCAATGTAACACAGAGAACTAAACGTTTTAAGGTTAAAAGGGGTCCTTCATGTTATTAATATGGTGGTCAGAACGGAATTACTGTTCGATGTATATACCACAGAGAGAAAGATACTTTTTATTAAATGTCTTGACATGTATTTAAACATTTTATCTCATATTTGAGAATAATGCATTTGAAGAGATGGATAAAATGTACTCCATTTATATTAAATATTATTTCCATTACAAAAATACTTTTTCTTTACTTAAACCATCAAATATTTTATAAAATTTCAATAAATCATATTACCATAAAATTTTATGAGTTATTCTGCTTTTTATCTGTAATATTTCGTTAAAGATAAATTATTTTTAAATAATCTATGGATATCGGAACAGAAAGTAATAAGTTTACTTTGTTTCTGTAAAAAGTTTTTCCAAACAAATGATAGTTTCTATAATATCAGAATATGTCTTTACTTGTAGTAAAAATTAGGCATAACAATAGTCCTTTTTAAATAATCTCGAAAATGCGAATGATAATACAATCTTCTGTTTGAGTATTGCAAGATTTAAATAAAGATCTAAATTAGTATAAAATATTGCGAATTCAAATGAAACAGCTAAACAGTGTCGTTAGCGAAGAAAGAAGTGTTTTAACGCTGCACATAATTCTATCTTGTTAAAATCCAAACGGAGATCTCATTACTTTAGAAAAGCAATTAAACAAAAGACTGTAGCAAGTCATCTGCCCGGCACATTCGTAATTATCACATCCTTGCTGTAAATAATGAATTGGAAATCTTTATTTCTGTACCATATTCCATTCTTAAAATTATGTAATGGTACCTATTGTTTGAACTCTAAAATTCATGATAGTTATTTATTCTTTTCTCATGTTATATTATATATATATATATATATATATATATATATATATATATATATATATATATATATATATATATATATATATATATATATATATATATATATATATATATATATATCTATATATATATATATATATATATATATATATATATATATATATATATATATTATACATAACATGCAGTCGAAAGTGTTTCTGAAATGTGTTTGCAAAATAAAAATGTTTAACATGAAAAAATCTCAAAAGTAATATATATTTGCACTGCTATATAAAATACTAACTGATATAAATCCTACTTATATTGAAATATGTTCTCAGAAATAAAGAAGTTCTAAGAAGGTTTTATGTAACAAATCACACAACTCCAGGAATGTCTCATTAGTTATATATAGTAAAAGAGTTTTTAGATATTTTTAGAATGTATGCAATTAAGTGTGATCAATGCGGTATCACATATTAATTAAAGTAAAAATCATATTATTAAGTCACATTAAATGTGAAAAACAGCTCTGGGTTTTCACAAAACAAATTATACTGTAGCTGTATTTATGCTTTCAAATTTTCTAGCACAAAAACAATGAGAAAAAATTACTATTTTAGATGAAAAAGAGATGTATTTTAGATGTAAGTTTCAGAAATTTTGCATAGTTTAAATTATAGTGGGAGGATAAAAATAGTTTATAAATTCTATGAAGTTGTTTTATCCTTTTATCATTAGAGATTTTGTAAAATTTACTAGAATATCGCTGCCTTAAACTTCTGTTCGTTAATCTATTTTTTCTAACATTCCTTTACTATGAGATTGAGAGAAAAATAAGCAAAAAAATAAATAAAACACTTTTACGATTCTTCCTATAAAATTAATTTTCGAAGCATAAAGCAATTCGTAACATTTACGAATATCTTCTGCTTGGATATGAAACTCAACGAAACGATACAATCCTCCTTCCCACATAAAATACATCTAGAAACAGTGAGTGATATTGCAGTCTGTTCTTTAAGACGATCTAATTTAAATGAAGATTTGAAAAAGAATTAAATGTTACCGCCAGTTCAAAACAAACAGCAAAACAATCCAGACGTGGGCGAGGATTGTGTTTTTAAAGCTACACATAATGCTATCTTGTTAAAATCCGAGCTGTACCCAGATCTCATTACTTTAGAAAAGCAATTAAACAAAGACTGTTGAACAAGCTATCTGCACGGCACTTTCGTAATTATCATATGCTTGCCGTAAATAATGAATTGGAATTCTTCATTTCGATAGTTTTTTTCTGTAAGAATGATTACTATTGTTTTATTATTTATTGCTTCATCTTGAAATTCTTTTTTTTTCTTCTTGTGTAGTATTATTTACCAATGTTTCGTGTTGTGACAACAATGTATTATGAAATCTATCCCTTGTTTTTTATTTGAATTTTAAGGCGCGTAGACTCCAAAACAAAAATCTATTGTATGAAAAATCAGCCTGTTGATTATTGAGTCATTAAGCTATGTGAGATCCACTTTATAAATTTCGGTTTATTATGTTAAAAGCAAAACAATTATTTAAATATATTATTTTGCTTACGTGAATTTATTTATCATTGTTTAATTTTTGTCATCGTGAACTGAACGATATTGAAAAAGTATATTATTTTGTACGCTGTGGCAACAAGCAAGTTATCGTTATGTTTTGTTTAATTAACAGTGTTCTATGAAAAAATTGTCATATAACTAGATGAGTCTTGGACTCTAGTTGGCATGTTAATTTGTGAAATAAATAAGATTTGGCAGTATTAATAGTTTTGAAGTATTAATTTTCAACACAAGAAACCTTTTTTATTTTTACAACACTACGTGCTTTCCAGTTCTTTACAAAAATACACTTAAAATAATTTAATTAATGGCATTTGTCAATTTGTTTAGTAGTCATAAATCCCGTCTGGTTGAACACAAAAAACACAGAAATATATGAGCCGCTCAGAAGCCAATGCGGTTAAGTCCAAAACACAAAAATTGAGAAAAATAATGTTTTTTGATACATTAGTTTTTAAAATTCTTGGTTTATTAAATTAATTAGAAAAGTGTATAAAGTCTTTTTTCGAGGTTTAAACTCTGCAAAAAAACAAGATATGTACAGGATGTGTAAATAGAAACGTAAGTATTCATTGAAATAATGACAGCATCTTAACCCCTTCCGGTATGATTTAATAATGAAAAACAGTGCATGAAATAACCATTTAGTTTTTATTTAAAAAACTTGTTTCATTTTACAATTCCTACATATTCTTAATTAAAATCCACTTTTTACATAGTGTTAAATAATATCAGAAACAGTAAAATTAAGAAAATATCAAAGCAAAACATTAATAAGGTATACAGATAATAGTCTTCAAGCTAGTGGTACTTTTCAAAACAAAGTGCAAAGGAATTCTTAATTGTTTACACCGCCAAGTAGTCTCACTTTTAATTTGATTCTTGTAACACACACACACGGCATTTCTTAGTAGGTTTTCTTTTATTCTGACTCATTAATTTGGCAATGACTTGTACCAAGTAAACAATATGCAATAGTGACTTGTGATTTTCACAAGTGATAAAAGTGTTGCCAAATTCAGTACACTAGAAATTTTAAACTAAATTAATTATCATATTTAACAGTAACTTTAATCGCATGACGAGTGTAGCTCGTCATTGTGCGGTATGGAATGAAAAACTAATGACGAGCTAGACTCGTCATTTTACCGGAAGGGGTTAAAAATTTTAGGACTTATACTTTTGGCAGCTGAAAAAAATAAATCATTTATGTAAAAATAATAAAATAACATTTATTGTCATAAGTTTTATGTTTATGTTTTTCAGTGTTACCAACAAATATCGAAAGAAGAATAATAATTTAATTTTCATTTCAAAGTTTATGTAAAAAAATATTGATAAAAGATGGATTATTCACAATGGCTTCTGAAATTATTATATTCAGAAGCTATAAAAAGGGCTGTATAATCTAGAAAAAAGTAACCAACGTGTAAATACTTTAATAACTAATAAGATTATTATTTGTTTCATCAAAATTTCCAAAAATCAAAAAAAAAAAACAAAAAATGGACTTAACCGCATTGGTTTCTGAGCGGCTCATATAATGATAAATTAAATGATAATATTAAAGTTAAAAAATGGGCAAAATACAATCAAGCTTGGTCTAAAGTCTAAAAGTAGCTGTTTCCAAAGATCCAATTTTAGTCCATCACGTTCAAAATAGGTACACTAATATTATTCTTCTTTGACGCATGGTGATTGAGCATCATTTCTGATTAAGGCCGTTGACGTAATGTTCAGACATTGTAAATAGTGTCTTGTATATTATAAATATTGTAATGTATTTTCACATGTTATTGTAACATGAATTCATTGATCTGTATTGATATTTGTTATGAGTAAAGTTTTATAATTATCGTATTTTTATTTGTGGCAACAAAGTATCTTTTTAAATATGCAAATATCTGTAATGTATGTATATGTTGTCTGCCTATATAAGACTCAGTAGCACCAGGCTCGTTTGCATCGAAGGTGCTTCTATTTGTTTATATAACTTGTATGTACTTTCAGTATTTTAAACTTCTATAGCATCAATTCAATATTGATATCCAGAGCTCTACGTCGTTCATTATATTATCTTAAATAAATGCCTGTGTCTAGATCTGGTTGTTTTATTTACCTGCACAGTGTGAATCCCTTCTGAGCATGGTTTTATATAGGATGTGATCCCTACAGATACTTTTTTAAGAATCGTCGAGCCATAGCAGGGGTTTCCATAAACGCAAACGTATAGGGTTATTTAATCTCACCCCAAAACGATTACATTATATCACATGATAACCCCTTATATAACAATAGCCTAAGTTATCTGTTAACCTGTCCTCGAATTTATGAAGTAGTTAGACCTGGAATTGATATAGGCATCTATATTGGATTCTTGATGAGTTAGCATTAGCAACGTTAGAAATCCACAATTTTCCATCCATCCTTCCCCCCTTTTAATGCCATTATTTCAAGACCTATTTTCTTGATGAGTTACGGTTAGCAAAATTATCTACCCGATTCTAAAATAAATTGGGATAAATATGCTTCATATCACAGCAGAAAATACTGTCGTCTTTAAAAAGTTCGAAATCCACCCCTTTCCGAGCGTTTATTGCCGTTATTTTAAGCCTTATTTTACCCAGTTAAGATCAGCTGATTAAATTTATTACATAATAATTAGGTAAAAATAACATTTCTTTAACGTTCTTTAACTTTTAACGTCATTCCATCTCATTGAATCATTTCTTATTTTAAATTATTTAAATATAGTCTGCCTTATTTTCACACGTTTTATCACTATATTTAGATAGTATGCAAATAATTTTCTTTTATATTTGGCTTAAATAATAGATTAGGTACATATGTGATGATTTAAATTTAATCATCGATTATTTTTTTGTTGCAATACAAATTTTATCCCCGGTATTACCAACAAATTCATTTCATAAAAGTCTAGGAATCTATTTGAATATCAAGCGTTTAAGTTATATATCTCTGAAAATTAAGAAGTATGTTCGTTTGTTTTTTATACATATCCACACAATTTCCAATCGATTATCTAAACCAGATACTTTGTACCAGATACATCTCAGTCATAAAACAAACCATTTTTTACCTGTATCATAGGTTGCTTTACAATTCTGGAAAATTAAGAATTTTACTGATCCCGTCATATGACGGGCTATATGCTAGTTATATTAGATCAGCGTTTCTGGAGCAAGGCTAAGAGTTTCGGAAAAGACAGTGATTCATATTGTTTTCATAAGTTCTTATGCTAGAATATAATTAGAAAATATTTGGAAAATCAATGATTTAGTAATTGAGGAAACTTAAGTTATCAAGCTCTTTAACGTTAGATTCACATAAAATATTAGAATTTAATTGAAAATTGTATTTTAGATCTTTTTTTTAAATATTTTTAATACAATGTCTAAGTATGTGTGTGTATTGTATAAATACAGATATTTCTATAAAAATACATTCAGCATAACATTATAATCTAACCTGGTTTTCAACATTAACCCCTTAACGTTCACGCTCGAGTTAACTCGAGCACACCTAACTTTCCAAACTCTGCACACTCTAGATAATTTGAGCGGTGTTTAACTTTATGTTGCTGTAATTTTTCACACTCGAATGCAATCGAGAATTGAAAATAACAATGTGAACACAAAAAAACGATTTTTTTATTGATATTTATTATTTACATGGGATTGTAAGCTAAAACACTCACTTATTCAAGTATAAAATATATTTTTTTCTACTTATCACTTACGACTTATCTCTTTCTTTGTGAGCCGCTTTCCGACAGATTATTCAGATTCAGATTCTGATTCGTTCATTTTTCAATATATATTTTACTAAAATATAATGTAAAATAAAATATAACTGTTAATTATTTTATTACTAAGCTCTGGCTGTAAAGATATCCTTGAGTCGAGGTGTCACTTTATATACTTTTTTCTTGAGATATGAAACTTAAGAGTTTAATATTTGGTACTTATGCATACAAGAAACGTTGAGACAACGTTCTAAATTGTGTTTTTTTTTGCATAAAAAAATTTGGGGCTGCCTTTTTTTTAAAAAAAAATGTGCATTAAGGGGTTAAAGATTACTCCTAAAATTTATCAACTGGAAGAATCTTTTGCTTTCGTTCTTTTTATTTCCTCATGGAATGAAAATATCGATGAATCTCTCGCTTCCAGTAGTAAATTATTTTAAAACTTTTCTTTAACGAAGCCGATTTTATTGTCATTAATGGAGAAACGGTATTCCTTTGCAATCTCTTAAAATATATGGAAGCGACAGCGAACGATTTATCTTCATTTTGGGAGACAATGAAGAAAATGTTAGGGTTCAAATTATAATCATCTTCCATCACAAATATAGAGAGTGCAGAGAAAAGAGCATATGCAATTAAGAAAGAAATTTTTATCGTTATTAGTACGTAAAGTAGTAGCCCGAAGCAATCCAATTGACGTTTGCGTCTAACTTTCTTTTAAAAAGTTGTACTTTTCGTAAAATATTATTTATATTTTCTTTAAACTGATCGTAGAATTGAAAAATGTTTTACATTCTATGAGTTGTTTGAAGTTCTGATGCTTAATTGGAATGATAAACAAGCAAATTAATCACTATCTTTAGGCATATAATCCAATGATGATGATGTATTACTCGTAGAAACTTCTTGACTATAAATAATTACTGAATGTGAATGATGAGCAAAATATGGTTGATTAAAGTTGTGTTTTGGTGAAATTTAGTTTAAAACCGATTTTTCTTGTCATGAATTTTATAAAATTTGAATGAAGAAGCAATGTAAAATGCATTAGTCATTTAAGGTGACAATAGAGATTATTGTTTAGCAAAATGTGGCTGGAAATTAATTATGTTATATTGCGTATTTACGAGTTATGGATAAGAATCATATGGCAGATGTCTATTCGATTAAGACTATTCTATATTAAATATTATTAGATCATATAATTATTAACTAGATAAAAACCTTTAACAAAGTGGACTAAGAGAATCTTCTGACTGTCGAAAGAAAAATTTGAAATATTTTTTGGTGTAGTATGGGAAAACAGAATAAGATTTAACAATGATTTGCAATCAAAATACAGAGAAAGCCTCCCAAGATCAAGGCTTCCAAATGAGGTGGCTAGGACATGTATTTCGATATAGCGAGGAAAATTCTGTTAATAAAATTATTAGATCATATAATTATTATCTAGATAAAAACCTTTAACAAAGTGGACTAAGAGAATCTTCTGAATGTAGAAAGAAAAATTTGAAATATTTTTGGTGTAGTATGGGAAAACAGAATAAGATTTAACAATGATTTGCAATCAAAATACAGAGAAAGCCTCCCAAGATCAAGGCTTCCAAATGAGGTGGCTAGGACATGTATTTCGATATAGCGAGGAAAATTCTGTTAATAAAATTATTAGATCATATAATTATTAACTAGATAAAAACCTTTAACAAAGTGGACTAAGAGAATCTTCTGACTGTCGAAAGAAAAATTTGAAATATTTTTTTGGTGTAATATGGGAAAACAGAATAAGATTTAACAATGATTTGCAATCAAAATACAGAGAAAGCCTCCCAAGATCAAGGCTTCCAAATGAGGTGGCTAGGACATGTATTTCGATATAGCGAGGAAAATTCTGTTAATAAAATTATTAGATCAAAATTATTAACTAGAAAAAATTAAAAGAGAGACTAAGAGAAACTTATGACTGTCGAAAGAAACATTTGAAATATTCTTTGGTGTAGTATGGGAAAACAGAATAAGATTTAGCAATGATTTGCAATCAAAATACAGAGTAGGCCTCCCAAGATCAAGTCTTCCAAATGAAGTGGCTAGGACATGTATTTCGATAGAGAGAGGACAATTCTGTTATAAAATAACTTTCCGAAATCCAGAGGAAAAGAAGAAGACTGAGAACGAGGTGGATAGATCGAGGGGAAAAGTGGCTGATGGACTTGGAAATTAACAGATGGAAAATATAGCGTCGGTAGATCAAGATGGTGTAAGCTAACTTACACAGCCTCTGCCGGTAACCGGCTGTAGTGCCTAGGAAGAAGAAAAAGATGAAAAACCCTGTAAAATAGAACAAAAATTTGGTGGGATATGCGTAGATGTCATGAATAAAATGAATATTTTTTTAATCTGGCATAAATGCAATGAATCATATAAGTAATAAATTTAAAATAAAATTCTTGAAAATACAATGGCATTTGTAGTTTGAAGCTTAAAAATGAACCACTTTTCCATAACATAAACCTATCTTCTTCCAGGAATTCGTTTTAATTAATTTTAAGCATTGAACTTTTTTAAATAATGACTCATGATTATTTTCTCTCTTTTTCCCGTTTTTCTGTAATGGAGTGAACTGTTTCGTGGTAAATATCTCAAGGTTGGCAAGGTTGCTCTCGTGGCAAGGTTGGTAAGGCTATTTACCACCAACGGTTAAAAAAAACTACTTTTTCAAAGTACACTTACATACAGAAATCATATATTTCAAATTTTTCATAATAAATGTACGTTACACAACAAAAGAAACGAAAAAATTTAATAAATATCAAATTTAGTAAATACTGAGATTAGCTAGTGTCGTAAACTCAAGAAAAGTCTCTTATACACTAAACTGCCAAAAGAAATTTAATATGTAATGAAGTAGGGACAATGGTAAATTGTCACTACTTCCAATAATGTATAAAATGTATAAAAATATTCATTCTGAAAATCTGCCGTAACTTGAAAACATAGAAAACTAAATTCTTGTTAGGAACATTATCATCAGTTTACCATAAAATAAATTTAATAAACGCGGCATTAGTTTTAGCGTACTATATAATGAGAAAACCGTGAATCAAATTTCGTGATTTTAAGTTGTACCATTTGATTACAATCGTGTTTACATACAAGTCTAATCCTTTTGTGTACTAGATAATGACTTCAAAAAATTGTAAATGATCTTCAAATTGTTTTCATGGAGTGTAAAATAAACATTAATAAATGTTAATAGGTCACAAGAGTAATAAATGTTTAAAATTCTCAATTCTTTTTTTATTGAACTACAAACATTTCAAACCATTCTAATATTATCAAATATACCATTTTGTAGATGGAACGGTTGTTTTAAAGAAGTAATTTTATATGTGAAATTTGAACATACTTTACTGAGATTTAAAATATTCTTTCTGAGATTTAACGTTTACTTACTATATGGGCATGATAGCTTACAAAATACTTCTAGAATATTCATGAAGCTCAGTGTAGTGTAGTGTAGTGTAGTGTAGTGTGTTAGATTGTGTAAGTCAGTCAGTTAGTTTGTTTGTTAGTGTTCGTTAGCTAGTTTGTTAGTGTTAGTTAATTAAAATATTACACAATGTAATCGCTATTCTCTGCCGGACAAAATGTTTTTAAAATTTATAACGCATAATATGCTCTTTACGTTCCTGATGTGAGACGTGGTAACTTAGTCGGCAAAGGCAGCTATCTCGTAACTGAAAGCTTGCGGGTTCGGGGCTCGAAGGCGGTCTAAAATCCCCCGTGTTCGTTAATGGTATTTTTTATCATCTCATTCTATAAATACCTATCCTATAAATGAATATTTATAACATTTTATAAATGCATTAAATGTGAGGGTCTATACGTATATACAACAGCGATAAGTGTTAGAAAGTATTAATAAATACTTTTACATCATTAAACCATAATGTGCCTGTTTTTCTTATAAAAACATTTATTTATCTATATCTAAGGAAAAATACAAGTATTTTTTTTTAAATTTCAGATCGAGCTTAACTTTACAACTATCAGTACTGTTATACTAACATAGAAAATCTCTTTCCGTTCATTAAAGTTATGCGATCGAGCAAAGAAAACATAACACATAACGTAAAATATGTGAGTGGTCACAATGTCCTTTAAATTCTCAAACGATACCTCTAGATGTGGCCGGCCAAACCTGTGGATCTTCTGATTGGTCCCTGCTTCTAAATACAAAGTCCCAAAGGGGGTAATGTTGCTCGCATCCGGAGCATCTCTTAAGCTACACGTTGTCCCCGGTTGTTTCGAAATGTGTAACAACTTATCAGCTATGTGATGGCATAAAGATATAAGTGTCTGGATTCCCATCTGCATTAAAAAAAATATATGTGATGTTTCAAGATTTTTCGTTACAAAAAAACTTCTTTCGCAAAATTATGATATTAAAAGTATCCAATGACTTTCTAGTAGACACTATATATAAACTATATTCATAAAGTATGAAATAGTTAATTTCCTTTTTAAATATAAATTTATTTTTATCAAAATTGTCTGTGGAAACCTTACTTTATTTAACAATAATTTTATTTCAAAACAATCATACTTGTAAAGGGCAACTTAATCTACTTGCAATTACCGTTTATGTTTAAGAAATAAAAACGGAATTTTTAATAATTTGTAATTAGTTTTCACACTACGTCAAATTACGTTAGTGAGAAAAAAATGTATTTCAGTTATCATATATTATTCGAACTTCACATAGTAAAATAGAAGTAAATCTCCCTTAGATATTATCAAAACTTTTTAAAAATCTTTTTGTATGATTTATGTTTTCTGTATTGCAAACATGATTTATGTTTTCTTTGCTCGATTGCATAACTTGAATGAACCCATCGGAAAAAGATTTTCTATGTTAGTACAACAGTAGGGATAGTTATAAAGTTTAGCTTGATCTGCATTTCTAAAAAAATACTTGAAATTTTCTTTAGATATGCATAAATAAATGTTTTTATAAGAAAAACAGACACATTAAGGCGTCCTGATGTAAAAGTATTTATTAATACTATCTAACACTTATCTCTGTCCTATATACTTATAGACCCTCATATTTAAAGCATTTATAAAATATGTTATAAATATTCATTTATAGGATAGGTATTTATAGAATGAGAGGATTAAAAATACATAAAGAACACTATGACATGTATTATAAAGTTTAAATGAAAAAATTATCTTACTTTCATATTTATCAGTTATGTATTCGAATAATTTATGATTGAAGTTATATATTATTAAACATTTTCCTTTCACTTTTATAAGCTTACTTTTATGCAAAGTTATAAAATTAAATCATAACTAGTAGAAAGTTAGATTACTATACTGTATAAATAAGGTGCTATATTGATGTTTAGGATAAAATAGTTCACACTCAACATATAAATTTCTTTATATCATTCTTATGTTATATGTTTTATAGAGACTCAAAATTTAAATCTAGTTCTAGAATTCTAAATGGGAATGATTTTCTGTATTTTCTGACAAATTTACTATACAAGTAATATTTTTTTTTATTAAGCATACAAATATCTGATTTGAGATTCACACGTCTATACATATAAAATTATATACATTTTTAAATTTTGATCTGTATCGTTCACCATTAATATTATCATTACTTTGTAGTGTTAAAGTATTTTTTTTTGCTGGAGTCCAGCTCAAGTAAAACTATCTAGCAGTGACCGGCAACCTAGAAATCCGTTACATTATTTTTTTTAATATCATATATATTCTGTTAAAAACCGAAAGTTTTCGTGATTACAATATTTCTTACGTACTAGGGGTTAATAAAACCGCATATACTCAAACTTTTCCCTGTAAAGAATATTGTTATATTTCCTTTTAACTTGCTCGTTTTAATATAGATTGTATATATAGTTAATAAGTTGTTATAACTTGCTTCTTTCTTTATTTTTTATTTTTAAATACATATTATATGCCACTTCAGATAAGTTCTTTTTAAATAAATTTATTTACATATAAAGAAATACAATAGAAAAAATGATATCAAATCATAAAAAAGTTACCACCAACAATGAAATTCTTTTAATTTTCAAATTGTCATTATCTATATAATTAAATATGAATAATTACAAAATTTGGCTTTTATTAATGCTGCACAATGAAACTCATATAAGCTGCACGTTCCCCACCTATACTTTAATTATTTGAACGACCTCTTCCTAATCTCGCCTACAGTGTAATGCTTATCTCTCTCTTTCTCACTCTCTCTACTTTCTTCATTCCTATTATAGTCTTACGACTTTCGAATAAACTTGAATCTCGCAAATGTCAATACACTAACATTGCTACTGAAGAAAATGTGTCTTTTGACCAAAGATCCCCAATTATAACTCATTCACACGACAAAATATATATTTTTATGTATCTCTTCTTTGTCCATAATTATTAGTTTTTTATGTATCCTCTTCTAAAACTACTTTGCATATTTGAGACTGTATATTTTTAATATATTATATGTCTAAATATCTTTCAAATCGGAAAAATTGAGATACAAAAGTCTAAACCGAAAACGTGTAATTTTACCAAAATTAACTAAGATATGTCTAAGTACCTAAGTTAACTAAGATACGTTAAATGGAAACATGTAATTTTGGCTAAGATATGCTACATAAAATTTTAGCAAAGTTACATGTAATTTTATTTAAGCATTGCATGTACTAAGTTACATGTCATTTAATTATCTAAGTTAACTAAAATATATATATATATATATCTCTTTCTAATCTCCAAGTCTAGTAATATACTAGATGAGGTCCACGAGTCTATTTACTTACAGAATATCGAAAACAAGCATAGGAGATTTGTATAGGTCCTCAAGAGACAACCCAAGGCACTCAAGGATATGTGCCGGTGAAGCCGGTTTATTTTGACATTTAGAACAATGCTGGAGTATTTTGAGACCTCTCTTGAAAGTGAGTCCCTTCAAATGTTTACTGAA
Organism: Pardosa pseudoannulata; assembly: GCA_032207245.1. Taxonomy (NCBI): domain Eukaryota; kingdom Metazoa; phylum Arthropoda; class Arachnida; order Araneae; family Lycosidae; genus Pardosa; species Pardosa pseudoannulata. The sequence goes on along the minus strand of CM063501.1, from coordinate 38,457,770 downwards.
AAATCGGGAAAGTGTTGTCTGAACATATTTATTGCAATCAATAGATCAATAGCAAGGGCTCTTCCTGATTGATACCAGGGATGACTGGGGAGAACGAGCCAAATTTGCCTGCCAGCATGTCTTCTAATGGAATTCAATTCAAAATATGTCAGCGAATTGTTAACCGGTTGTGATGAGGCAATTTAGATCAGTTATATAATTGATTCATTCATACAAGTAGTAAAATGTTCGGGATCTAAATCTGACCTCATCACATCTTTGTAAAGAGATGGAGGACCATAAATTTCTATTCAACGGATATGTTTGTCTTGTACGGTGGTCTCGGACGGGGTTCTGATCCCAGTCCCAGATTAGAATCCCGTCTCCGTACTTGACATTAAATAAGAATGTACCTTTGTGGAGTATTTATGAGTCCCTAAGGGACAGTGCCCAATTAGAAGGGATAAGGTTTGGCACGTTGGCGGTCTCAAGGCGGGGTTGAAGCAGGCCAATGAAATTCTTACAACTATCCCGATTGAAGGGTTCGGAGGTCCCAAAATAAGGTGTTCGAAAGTCGGGAGTCCAGTCGGGTCCGACGGAAGTTGTTCGTGAGTCCAGAGGAGAAGGGGCTCGATAGTCCAGACTAGGAGAGTCCAGTCAAGTCCGACAGGAAGTGTTCCTGCACCAAATATTTTCATTTTTATGTCTGTAGTTTCTCAGAACCTGTGGTTAAATTTAGTACAAAAATACTTAACACAACGCAATTAAAAATAAATCACCACTCTACATTTGATCACAGGTTGATACTCAAATATAAACGAGGAGTACACAACACCGGTAATAGTTCTTCAGAACCCTCCTTCGACAGAACGTCTGCCATCTCATTCCCACATATGTCAACATGCGAAGGAATCCACTGAAGGTGCACTTCACAAAGTGATGAGACCTGATTAAGTTAGCCAAGAATTGCAATTTCTGCCTAAAGATATTGGATGGCGCTATGACTGTCCGTCAAAATACATACAGCCGTAAGATCTGAAACGGACAAAACAACATTTAGCCGCTCTTCGATGGCTATAAGGTCACTCTTGAAAACAGAACTAAAGTCGGAATTTCTTTTCTTTATTTTGACAATTCCATTTGTGCTAACTGAGATAGGTTAAATAGAATCACATAATTTTAGCTAAGATATGTCTAAGTAATTATTCATTGAGATACAAAGGGATAAAACGGGCACATGTAATTTTAGCAAAATGTATTTGTTTTTAAAGTTTACCGTTCTGTTAATTAGAAACAAACCCAACGAAATTCGAAATAGTCAAATCTCATTTCTCTTACTCCCTTGTGAAAAATGAATTCTTTGAACGCAGAATTTATTTTCCGTATCCAAGCTCTTTTTTTCTTCATGTTCATGTATCCAGTTTATAAATTTGAAATTCTTTCCATCGCTAAACAAATGAAGCACAGACGCGAGTATTTCATTTATTATCCCATGCTAAAAGCTCGATTAACTCCTCCGAGTATAAATACAAAGAATTTAAACAAGCCTATCAAAACTGCATTAGCCATAAATTTTTATGAAACTCTACGTAGTATATATAACTATTTTTACATGTGTTGATTTAGAAGTACTAATATATTTCCCTCTGGTTTTAGTTGAACTGAAATAGTGAAACGATGGCTCCATTAGCAGTTTTACTGACATAGGTGGAATATGCAGAGTACTTTTAAATATTACTTCGCAATCTATTTTAAATGCATATTTATGTTAAAGTAATGGGTTTAATAATTTGATATAAAATATAATTTTAAGAATAGTATTTTCTCTGAGAATAATCGTAATTTTTCACTATAGTTATGTAGTCTCGGCATTGTTTTAGTTGAACTTAAATAGTGAAACGATGGCTCTATAACCGGTTTTATTCATATAGGTGGAATATGCAGAGTACTTTTAAATATTACTTCACAATTTATGTTAAATGTATATTTATGTAAAAGTAATTGGTTTAATAATCTGATATAAGATATAATTTTATGAATATTGTGTCCTCTCATAATATCTCTGAGGATAATCGTAATTTTTTACTGTAGTTATCTAGTCTCGGCATTGTTTTAGTTGAACTGAAAAGTGAAACGAGGGTTCTATAACCAGATTTACTCATATAGGTGGAATAGGCAGAGTACTTTTAAATATATTTGTTATATTTATGTTAATGTATGTTGATGTTAAAGTAAAGGGTTTGATATTCTGATATAAAATATAATTTTATGAATAGTATTTTTTCTCATAATTTCTTTGAGAATAATCGTAATTTTTCACTATAGTTTCTGCAGTTTCGGGATTATTTTAGGTGAACTGAAATTGAAACGATGGTTCTATAACCGGTTTTACTCATTGATAGAATATGCAGAGTTCTTTTAAATATTACTTCTTAGTTTATTTTAAATGAATATGTATGTTAAATTAATGGGTTTAATAATCTGATATAAAATATAATTTTATGAATATTATTGTATTTGAGAATAATCGTAATTTTTCACTATAGTTATTTAGTCTCGGGATTGCTTTAGTTGAACTAAAATATTGAAACAATGGCTCTATAACCTGGTTTTACTAATTGATGGAGTATGCAGAGTACATTTAAATATTATTTCTTAGTTTATTTTAAATGAATATGTATGTTAAATTAATGGGTTTAATAATCTGATATAAAATATAATTTTATGAATAGTATTTTCTCTCACAATTTTTCTGAGAATAATCGTAATTTTTCACCAAAGTTATTTAGTTTTGGCATTGTTTTAGTTGAAATGAAATAGTGAAAGGATGGCTCTATAACCAGTTTTACTCATTGAGGTGGAATATGCAGAGTAATTTTAAATATTATTTCTTAGTTTATTTTAAATGTATATGTATGTTAAATTAATGGGTTTAATAATCTGATATAAAATATAATTTTATGAATAGTATTTTCTCTCATAATTTCTTTGAGAATAATCGTAAATTTTCACTGTAGTTATCTAGTCTCGGCATTGTTTTAGTTGAACTGAAATAGTGAAACGATGGCTCTATAACCAGTTTTACTGATATAGGTGGAATATGCAGAGTACTTTTAAATATTACCTCACAATTTATTTTAAATGTATATTTATGCTAAAATAATGAGTTTAATAATCTGATATAAAATATAATTTTATGAATAGTATTTTTTCTCATAATTTCTTTGAGAATAATCGTAAATTTTCACTGTAGTTATCTAGTCTCGGCATTGTTTTAGGTGTACTGAAACGATTACTCTATAACCGGTTTTACTCATTGATAGAATATACAGAGTACTTTTAAATATTACTTCTTAGTTTATTTCAAATGAATACGTATGTTAAGGTAATGGGTTTAACAATTTGATATAAAATATAATTTTATGAATAGTATTTTCTCTGAGAATAATCGTAAATTTTCACTGTAGTTATCTAGTCTCGGCATTGTTTTAGTTGAACTGAATTAGTGAAACGATGTCTCTATAACCAGTTTTACTCATATATATGCAGAGTAATTTTAAATATTACTTCAATTTATTTTAAATGTATATTTATGTTAAAGTAATGGTTTAATAATCTGATATAAAATATAATTTTATGAATAGTGCTTCCTCTCATAATATCTCTGAGAATAATCGTAATTATTGACTATAGTTATCTAGTCTCGGCATTGTTTTAGTTGAACTGAAATAGTGAAACGATGGCTCTATAGGTTTTACTTATATAGGGGGAATAGGCAGAGGACTTTTAAATATATTTGTTATATTTATGTTAATGTATGTTGATGTTAAAGTAAAGGGTTTGATATTCTGATATAAAATATAATTTTATGAATAGTATTTTTTCTCATAATTTCTTTGAGAATAATCGTAATTTTTCACTATAGTTCTGCAGTTTCGGCATTGTTTTAGTTGAACTGAAATATTGAAACGATGGCTCAATAACCATTTTTACTCACAGATGGAGTATGCAGAGTACATTTAAATATTATTTCTTAGTTTATTTTAAATGAATATGTATGTTAAATTAATGGGTTTAATAATCTGATATAAAATATAATTTTATGAATATTATTGTATTTGAGAATAATCGTAATTTTTCACTATAGTTATTTAGTCTCGGGATTGCTTTAGTTGAACTAAAATATTGAAACAATGGCTCTATAACTGGTTTTACTAATTGATGGAATATGCATAGTACTTTTAAATATTAATTCGCAATTTATTTTAAATGAATATGTATGTTAAAGTAATGGGTATAATAATCTGATATAAAATATAATTTTATGAATAGTATTTTCTCTCAAAATTTCTCTGAGAATAGTTGTAATTTTTCGCTATAGTTATTTAGTCTCGGGATTGTTTTAGTTGAACTAAAATATTGAACGATGGCTCAATAACTTTTTTATTATATTATTTATTTTATATTGTATATTATTTAATGTTTAATTTAATATTATATTTAATTTTATGAAGTATTTTTGTTTCTCTGAGAATAATGGTAATTTTTCACTATCGTTAAGTTTTTATTTTAACTAATGAAACAATGGCTCTATAACCGGTTTTAAATCATTGATGGAATATGCAGAGTTTTAATAATATTTTTTAATTATTTTGTTTATTTTAATTTTGATATATTTAATTTTTATTATATAATTTAATAGTTAATTTTTATTTATTTTCAGTATTTTTAGTTGTTTTTTAGTTGAATATATGTTATAATTTTTTATATGGTATTTTATTATATTTAATTTATAGTTTATTTTTTTTTAATTTATTTTAATGGGTTTAAATTAATTTAATAATCTGATATTTATTTTATGGTTATTCTGAAATAATTTAATTTTTGTATTGTAGTTTAAATTAATTGTTATTGAACTGAAATAGTGAAACGATGTATTAATTTACTTATATATTTAAATATATTTTTTTTGTTAATGTATGTTGATTATAAAGTAAAGTTTGATATTCTGATATAAAATATAATTTTATGAATAGTATTTTCTCAAAATTTGAGATATAGTAATCGTAATTTTTTATAAAGTTATTTCGGGATTATTTTAGGTGAATGGCTCTATAACCGGTTTTACTTACTATAGATGGAATATGCAGATTAATACTTTTATTACTTAAATTTTATTTTAAATGTTTATTTTGTAATGGTTTAATAATCTGATATAAAATATAATTTTATGAATAGTGTTTCCTCTCATAATATCTCTGAGAATAATCGTAATTTTTGACTACAGTTATCTAGTCTCGGCATTGTTTTAGTTGAACTGAAATATAGTGAAACGATGACTCTATAACCAGTTTTACTGATATAGGTGGAATATGCAGAGGGACTTTTAAATATATTTGTTATATTTATGTTAATGTATGTTGATGTTAAAGTAAAGGGTTTGATATTCTGATATAAAATATAATTTTATGAATATTGTGTCCTCTCATAATATCTCTGAGAATAATCGTAATTTTTGACTGTAGTTATCTAGTCTCGGCATTGTTTTAGTTGAACTGAAATATTGAAACGATGGCTCAATAACCATTTTTACTCACAGATGGAGTATGCAGAGTACATTTAAATATTATTTCTTAGTTTATTTTAAATGAATATGTATGTTAAATTAATGGGTTTAATAATCTGATATAAAATATAATTTTATGAATAGTATTGTATTTGAGAATAATCGTAATTTTTCACTATAGTTATTTAGTCTCGGGATTGCTTTAGTTGAACTAAAATATTGAAACAATGGCTCTATAACTGGTTTTACTAATTGATGGAGTATGCAGAGTACTTTTAAATATTAATTCGCAATTTATTTTAAATGAATATGTATGTTAAATTAATGGGTTTAATAATCTGATATAAAATATAATTTTATGAATAGTATTTTCTCTCACAATTTTTCTGAGAATAATCGTAATTTTTCACCAAAGTTATTTAGTTTTGGCATTGTTTTAGTTGAAATGAAATAGTGAAAGGATGGCTCTATAACTGGTTTTACTAATTGATGGAGTATGCAGAGTACTTTTAAATATTAATTCGCAATTTATTTTAAATGAATATGTATGTTAAAGTAATGGGTATAATAATCTGATATAAAATATAATTTTATGAATAGTATTTTCTCTCACAATTTTTCTGAGAATAATCGTAATTTTTCACCAAAGTTATTTAGTTTTGGCATTGTTTTAGTTGAAATGAAATAGTGAAACGATGGCTCTATAACAGGTTTTACTCATATAGGGGGAATATGTAGAGTACTTTTAAATATTACTTCGCAATTTATTTTAAATGTATATTTATGTTAAAGTAATGTGTATAATAATCTGATATAAAATATATTTTTATGAAAAGTATTTTGTCTCATAAATTCTCTGAGAAAAATCGTAATTTATGACTATAGTCTTGGCATTGTTTTAGGTGTACTGAAACGATTACTCTATAACCGGTTTTACTCATTGATAGAATATGCAGAGTTCTTTTAAATATTACTTCTTAGTTTATTTTAAATGAATATGTATGTTAAATTAATGGGTTTAATAATCTGATATAAAATATAATTTTATGAATAGTATTTTCTCTGAGAATAATCGTAAATTTTCACTGTAGTTATCTAGTCTCGGCATTGTTTTAGTAGTGAAACGAGGGTTCTATAACCAGATTTACTCATATAGGTGGAATAGGCAGAGTACTTTTAAATATTACTTCAATTTATTTTAAATGTATATTTATGTTAAGGTAATGGGTTTAACAATTTGATTTAAAATATAATTTTATGAATAGTATCTTCTCTCATAATTTCTCTGAGAATAATTGTAATTTTTGACTCTAGTTATTTAGTCTTGGCATTGTTTTAGTTGAACTGAAATAGTGAAACGATGCCTGTATAACCGATTTTACTTATATAGGTGGAATAGGCAGAGGACTTTTAAATATATTTGTTATATTTATGTTAATGTATGTTGATGTTAAAGTAAAGGGTTTGATATTCTGATATAAATATAATTTTATGAATAGTATTTTCTCTCAAAATTTCTCTGAGAATAATCGTAATTTTTCACTATAGTTCTGCAGTTTCGGGGATTATTTTAGTTGAACTGAAATATTGAAACGATGGCTCAATAACCATTTTTACTCACAGATGGAGTATGCAGAGTACATTTAAATATTACTTCACAATTTATTTCAAATGTATATTTATGTTAAAGTAATGAGTTTAATAATCTGATATAAAATATAATTTTATGAATAGTGTTTCCTCTCATAATATCTCTGAGAATAATCGTAATTTTTGACTACAGTTATCTAGTCTCGGCATTGTTTTAGTTGAACTGAAATATAGTGAAACGATGACTCTATAACCAGTTTTACTGATATAGGTGGAATATGCAGAGTACTTTTAAATATATTTGTTATATTTATGTTAATGTATGTTGATGTTAAAGTAAAGGGTTTGATATTCTGATATAAAATATAATTTTATGAATAGTATTTTCTCTCAAAATTTCTCTGAAAATAATCGTAATTTTTCACTATAGTTCTGCAGTTTCGGGATTATTTTAGGTGAACTGAAAGTATTGAAACGATGGTTCTATAACCGGTTTTACTCATTGATAGAATATGCAGAGTTCTTTTAAATATTACTTCTTAGTTTATTTTAAATGAATATGTATGTTAAATTAATGGGTTTAATAATCTGATATAAAATATAATTTTATGAATATTATTGTATTTGAGAATAATCGTAATTTTTCACTATAGTTATTTAGTCTCGGGATTGCTTTAGTTGAACTAAAATATTGAAACAATGGCTCTATAACCGGTTTTACTCATTGATGGAATATGCAGAGTACTTTTAAATATTACTTCTTAGTTTATTTTAAATGAATATGTATGTTAAAGTAATGGGTATAATAATCTGATATAAAATATAATTTTATGAATAGTATTTTCTCTCACAATTTTTCTGAGAATAATCGTAATTTTTCACCAAAGTTATTTAGTTTTGGCATTGTTTTAGTTGAAATGAAATATTGAAACAATGGCTCTATAACTGGTTTTACTAATTGATGGAGTATGCAGAGTACTTTTAAATATTAATTCGCAATTTATTTTAAATGAATATGTATGTTAAAGTAATGGGTATAATAATCTGATATAAAATATAATTTTATGAATAGTATTTTCTCTCAAAATTTCTCTGAGAATAGTTGTAATTTTTTATTATAGTTATCTAGTCTTGGTATTGTTTTAGTTGAACTGAAATAGTGAAACGATGGCTCTATAACCAGTTTTACTCATAGGGGGAGTATGCAGAGTACTTTTAAATATTATTTCGCAATTTATTTTAAATGTATATTTATGTTAAAGTAATGTGTATAATAATCTGATATTAATATAATTTTATGAATAGTATTTTCTCTCAAAATTTCTCTGAGAATAATGGTAATTTCAGTAATTGATAGAAGTAAAAGAAGGAAACTATCATTTTCACTACACCCTGGAGGTAGACAGAATTTGTTGTTAATACCTGTGATAATATATTCATTGCAACAAAAAATAATCGATGATTAAATTTAAAATTATCGTACTTACTTGCTTGTTATTTAAATGAGAATGACTGAAATATTTTTTCATCCAGACTGTCCCTTTTCTATAAAATGACTTATTTATTTTCAGTTTATTAATAAAGGGATAATATAAAATCAAGCGAGAAAATATTTTTAACTTGAAAAAATTATGATAAACATTTTCTAATTATTATAAAATATTTTTACAATGTATAAGAAAAAATGCTATGTCTAGACTTAAATATACTTTTAATAAAAAATTATCATACAAGTCATTATTTTTTTTGCATTAATTTATCATAATTTAAAATATTGTTGCTTCAGTATATTTTCCATAGAGTATGTTTTAGAAAATAGAAAAAGCAAATAGTCATTATCTTATCGGGATATTTGTATTGTGATAAAATAAGTATGAAATAATAATTTAGTAAATTTATTTAATGCAGTTTGGAGAACTGTAGTTAATATGTTACAACACGATATATAAATAGTAAGAATGTAAAGTATAAAGGTAGGATAAAGCCTTGATATCCTATTTTCTGCCCTTTGATGAATATCTTTCATTAAAGAAAAGATAAGCTCAAAGGGTACCCCAAGGTGTAAAAGATTGAATACACTTGCTCTAAAGTAATTGTATTTACAAAAAATCAAAGAATTTCCTTTTGTTTATGAAAATTATTTCCACAATACAATTAATATTTTGTACATCTTAATATAAATAATAATTTTTTATAAGATTTATAAAATAAATTTTATTATTTTCATTCAAGTGTAAATCTTTATTTTTACCCCGTTGGATTCCCGAGTATAAATGCAATCTCAAAGTTACATCGCAAAATAAATAGGCTCGTGTAACGTATAAGAACTAACACCCTTATGTTTTATGAAAGGCCTTTTTTTCATTCTTTTCTATTGCGTTTGTGTTCTTTTCCAAAATGAAAGACAAAAGGTGCGAGTTGAATCTTTTGTGAGATTATTTTCCTTCCTGTTTCAGGGCACTTCTGGCGAATCTGGAAGAAAGACATCCATCTCCTCTGACAACCAAGCCTCCCCACCTCTCCTCTCTTCTTCAAGGTATGTACTTTAACCACCCCCTATTTCTTTGATCTCTTTTGCTGTTGTTGTTTTTTTCCTTCGTTGCAAATGCATTCATCCGAAAGATCTCATGTATCAAGGCGCCTTTTTGGAAAGGGGTGTAGAGAACTGCAGACTTGATAAGTTACCTGAAAAGAAGTAATTGTAAAGTAGTGTCTCTTGTATTCCGCGGTTGAGTGAACATGTTTTCCTAATTCCTTTACGTCGGGTTATTTTCTCTTGGTAAGTTTTTTCCCCCTTAAGGTAAATCAAAATTTAAAGAGAACAAATATTTATTATACGTATTTACCACTCGTGATAATTAAATGTAAATGGGTAATTTTTTAACCCAATTAAAGTACGCCCTAAAATTTTATTATTTTGTTCTGTATCCCAAATGATATTTAAAAAAAACGGTCTTTTTATATTTAACGCTAGAACGGACAATGAGGTCATTTTGACCGCAAATGCATTTTTTACTTTTTACTTTTCCTATTTTTTTTACTTTGCCTAAATAATCATAGGTAATACACAAAAGGAATTTCATTCAAATATGTTCATTAGTATTTCAAATAAAACGTTGTGTACCTAGAACGGTTAGAAACGGTCAAAATGATTGCCGACAGAAAAAGTATCATTCTGTTTTTCCAGTAAAGATGTTTTATATATAATGAAGGTAAGTATGAGGAAGGGGGTGCTGGAAAACTGGTTTAGTGCGGTTTCTTCGAAGAACATATGAATTGCATCTGCGCATGCCCCGCCGGGAAAAGTACCCAGAAATATTGGTCCATAAGTGATCGTTTTATTAGTGAAGTGATACTTGAATCTATTACTTGCGTTTCATAATTATGTAAGCAATATTAGACTAACAATAATTATTATAATTTCATTTAAAATGTATCGTAGAACTAACTGTAGGGAAGAATTTTCTGACTGCGGAAGAAATCATGAAATCATGAAATAAATGCAAGATTTATCATCGGAAAATTCTGCTTCTGAAAATGGTAATGAAAATTATATCGAAAGGGATATTCCATTTTACGCACACGAGTCTGATTTGAGCTTTGATACAACAAATACACAAAACGCATATTTCAACTGGTAATGAAGTAGATAATAATTCGAATACAGTGTGTGAACATATAATAAAGCTTAATTAATAAAGTTAAATAATGAAATAATAAAAGCTCAATTAAATAAAAGCAAATAAAATAATAAAAGCTAAATAATAAAATAATAAAAGCTCAAATAATAAAATAATAAAAGTTCGAACAATAAAAGCTGAATTTAAAAAAATTGTTCCAAGACGTAATCGTATCGAAAAAGTATTTCTAAAAGAAGATTTCAACAGACAAATAGTGATCAAAATATTTCTGATGAAGAAATAGCTACCGATGGAACCATAATGAAAAACATATCGAAAAGTACTTCTGGGAGACGGACGATACATAATGTTTTGAGGGAAAACGCTATCCCTCGTCTGACACTAAATGAAAAATTAGCTTTGAAGATGCAAGTAGTGTTTGACGCCTTTTTCTAACTGAAAATATTTGAAACAGATACAACATTGAATAGAAATTGAGGCAAGTCGGAGATATGGAGATAATAAATGGAAACTTTCCTTAGATGAACTTGATGCTTTCATTTCTTTGCTGTATATTCTGGATGCTTTACGGTCAAAAGAACTTTCGAACGTTGCCTTGTGGTCTATAAAATTGGGAAGGAGATATTTTAACAAACTATGTCACGAAGAGATTTAAAGAAAGCGTGCGATATTTGCAATTTGACGTCAAATCGATTAGATCACAAAAATTGCTAAATGACAGATTCACTCTTGATTCCAAAGTGTGGAAAAATTTTATTGAAATTTGTTTATTGTGTTATAAACCTGTTGAAAACAGCACTATAGATGAACAATTAATTCAACGAAAAAACGTGCAAATTTATTCTGTATATGCCGCAAAAGCTCAACAAATTTGGGATAAAATTTTGGTTAGCCATTGATTTGTCAACGAATTATTTTCTGAATGAGTTCTTATATTTAGGAAAAGAAGAAATAAGATCAGTTTTTGTAGTAGTTGGATAACACACAGTGTACCGTTTGATGGAATCCTTTTATAACATTAGCAGGAATGTAACGATTGACAATTTCTTTATATGATTGAATCCAGCAAAGAGTTTGAAGCAAAACAATCTGAGTTTGGAGGAACTATAAACAAAGCAAAAAAAGTATTCCCATATAACTTCAAGAAAGCAAAAGATGAGTTGTGCTCTAGCAAAATAATTTCACATAACATCATATCAGTGCAAAAAGTACAAAAATGTTATTTTGCTAAGTACATTGCATAAAAATTTAAATGTATCAGAATTAAGATTGCCTATGAAGAGCAAAATAATGTAAAATGATTTATTTTCTTGAAATTCCTTTTTAATACTTAAGTTTCTTTTGTAATTTGTCATTAAACTTATTTCCTGAAAAGGTGTTTTAATGTTATTTTAGTTTAAAATATATTTTTAATTTTTTTGAAAAACCGGTGAAAATTGCCGTTTACAGCCGTTCTAGGTATATTGAAATCGTGGCTTTCGGAGTGTTAAATACATCTTCTATTTTATTAACTAATGCCATAGTTGAATTTTATTATGCAATTGTTATGTTTTTACAAATTTCCTCTAACTGTTCATCGATAATTAATTTTACACATCTCATGGGTAACATTGGATTTGATCGATTAGCTTATTCGTTATTTTTGCCCTTATAAAAATGTCCGGTAGTTTTAGTGTTAATGTAAATACAGAAAGCTTAAAAATAACATAAATTTATTTGTGTTATAGCTATTATCATTTGCTTATTTTACAAAGATATTTAGATAAATTATTATAACATAGTTTAGTTTAATTACATTGGCATCATTTGCTATTTAAAAATATTTTTCTTATGTTTTTTATTGGAGAATAGATTTTTGTTTGTGATGATTTAAAGGATTTATATATGATAATGAAAATCTAAAAATTGAGAAACATAATATGCTCCCATAAAAGAAATCTCCTAGATAAAAACACCTATATTTGTATATAAAGAATGTACATGATCCACTCTGAATGACGCTATATGCAATATAATTACTATATATTAAGAACTTTTGAAATAGAAATTTTATCTTCAAAATTTACATATTTTTCATAATTAGTGCACTGTATCATGCATTTAATGTAAATACAGAGAGGTTAAAAATTAATAAATTAGATTTGTGTTATAGCGGTTGTTTAAAATAATAAATCATTTGCTTATTTTACAAAGATATTTAGATAAATTATTATAACATAGTTTAGTTTAATTACATTGGCATCATTTGCTATTTAAAAATATTTTTCTTATGTTTTTTATTGGAGCATACATTTTTGTTTGTGATGATTTAAAGGATTTATATTATAATGAAAATCTAAAAATTGAGAAACATAATATGCTCCCATAAAAGAAATCTCCTAGATAAAAACACCTGTATTTGTATATAAAGAATGTACATGGTCCACTCTGAATGACGCTATATGCAATATAATTACTATATATTAAGAACTTTTGAAATAGAAATTTTATCTTCAAAATTTACTTATTTTTCGTAATTCGTACACTGTATCATGCATTTAATGTAAATTCAGAGAGGTTAAAAATTGATAAATTAGATTTGTGTTATAACGGTTGTTTAAAATAATAAATCATTTGCTTATTTTACAAAGATAATTAGATAAATTATTATAACATAGTTTAGTTTAATTACGTTGGCATCATTTGTTCTTTAAAAATATTTTTCTTATGTTTTTTATTGGAGAATAGATTTTTGTTTGGGATGATTTACAGGATTTATATTATAATGAAAATCTAAAAATTGAGAAACATAATATGCTCCCATAAAAGAAATCTCTCAGATAAAAACTCCTATATTTGTATATAAATAATGTACATGGTCCACTCTGAAAGACGCTATATGCAATATAATTACTATATATTAAGAACTTTTGAAATAGAAATTTTATCTTCAAAATTTACATATTTTTCATAATTAGGGCACTGTATCATGCATTTAATGTAAATACAGAGATGTTAAAAAATTGATAAATTAGATTTGTGTTATAGCGGTTGTTTAAAATAATAAATCATTTGCTTATTTTACAAAGGTATTTAGATAAATTATTATAACATAGTTTAGTCTAATTACATTGGCATCATTAGTTATTTAAAAATATTTTTCTTGTGTTTAAACTTAATTAGCTTAATCTTTACTGTAAGAGTTTTAAATAAGGTGATAAATGGGTATTACATAATATCTGAACATACATCACGATAAAATTGTATTTTGTTTTTATTTCTTATGAATATTTAATTAATCGAAACACTTCGTAAACATAGATTAAAATAACTGATAACAACTCAATTATGTATTAAAATCCCTTAAATATATTTTAAGAGTCCAAAGTAAACAGACGGGCTCAAAAATAAATAAAGAAGTGAAGTACGCAAAGTTCCCGATGATTTTATTATCCACAATAAATTCTTTCAAAAGATGAAAGGTAGTTTGAAAGAAAACTTTTCATTGGAACTAATAGAATATATTAAGCTTCTTAAAGTACATTTTATGCATGAAAAGTACATTTTTTTTCTGCTCCTTAAAATCTTTCATAATTAAATCAAAAGAAGGAATTTTTACAGAATTACAATGTTTAGGAAACGTGATAATCTCGGATTTCGACAAAGAAAATAAGCTCAGGAAATAAGAAAGTAAAATTTAAAGAAAAAAACACCTCGTGATAAAAGTTAAATAAAGCTTTCACTTTTAAATTTTCGTATCTATTTAATATTGTATTTATTCTTAAATAATGAGCTTAATCAAATAGAGTAAGTGGAAGATTTTGTTTTTATCTTAATAATTAAGTTTCATCATGAACAACAAAATGAAAATTTAGAAATCACTACTAAAGGTCTTGCAAATAATTACACGCTGCATTTGTTGTTGCATTTTGGAATTTTATTGAAAGAATATTTTCTTTAATTTTATTAAATTAAACTTCTGATTTTCATTCATTATAGGAAAATAAACCCTCGAGGAAATATCTAATAAAATATTAACGAAAGGATATGTGTTTTCTCGATTCAGGTTAGGAATAAAAAAATCCTAAAAGTTAGAATCAGAGTATTTAATTTTAATAATATTAAAAAATGCAGCTTACATATTTTCGTGTTTCATGCATAAACTTTATTATCCTAAAAATTCGAAATTATGTTTAGATAAGTAACGTTTGTATAAAATGATAAGCATTATAAAATTATGTATTTCTTTAATATTCATTACTTATTTAGTCATAATATTTAGTAGCAGAATAAATCTACTTAATTATCAATTATCTACATAAGAAATTATTAGCTAATAGCAAATAAATTAAAAACAATTATTATTATAGAAATGTTATAAATCATTTTCACATTGTTTCCAATTTGGATATTTTAATTTTTCAATGAAAATGCTGCATTTCTGATTTAAGAAATTTTAATTTTTCGGAGATAAATGCTAAATTTTGTACAGTACTTAAAATTTGTTTGGTAATACTAAAGCGACATTTTGTTCTAGGTGAAAATCTTTCTAGATTGAACAACATTTTAATAATATTAAAAAATGCAGCTTACATATTTTCGAGTTTCTTACATAAACTTTATTATCCTGAAAATTTGAAGTTATATTTAGATAAGTAACGTTTGTATAAAACGATAAACATTCTAAACTTATATATTTCTTTAATATTCATTACTTATTTAGTCATAATATTTTGTAATAGATTAAATCTACATAAGAAATTATCAGTTAATAGCAAAGAAATTAAAAACAAATATTATTGCAGAAATGTTATAAATCATTTTTCACGTTGTTCCTATTGCGGAAATTTTAATTATAGGGTGAAAAATGCTGCATTTCTAATTTAAGAAATTTTAATTTTTCGGAGATAAATGTTAAATTTTGTACAGAGCTTAAAATTTGTTTGGTAATACTAACGCGCAATTTTGTTTTAGGTCAAAATCTTTCTAGTTTGAACAATTAGACTAATAAAACACAGAAATAATTACCGACCTAACTTCAAATATTCTGTATTTATTTTAAATATGAGTATAGAATGAGTGTTTTTAAATATTCTTAACAGTTTAGCGAACATATTTATTAATTTTGTTCTAAGTGAAAATCTTTCTAGTTTGAACAATTAGACCAATAAAACACATAAATGACTACCAAAGTAACTTCAAATATTCTGTATTTATTTTGAATATGAGTATAGAATGAGTATTTTTATATATTCTAAATAGTTTAACGAAAATATTTATTTAGATGCGATGGACACAGCATATATATATACATGGAATATCTATTTCATATCTTATATCGTTTAAATAATGGTTAATTTATATTCTCCATATTTATTACATATGAAGCCGATAATGTAGTTTTCCTTTTACATAATAGGGTAAGCGACATTCATAGAAGTTTTGTAGTGGAGGTGACGTTTTCTAGCGGCATAATCTTGACTATATCTATACAGATTTTATGTTAGTGGAGAAATACTCAATGTACACGATATTTTTTTTTTTTTTTTTTTTTTTTTGCTTGAGGACTTGCACATTTGAAGATAGGTCGTTCTTTTCAAATATATGAGAAATATTGAAAGATTTTGTACAATGCAAAACTCTACTTATTTTCTAAAAAATAAGCACCTTATATGACGCATAAATAATACATTTTATGTAATATATATTTAAATTTATGGTTTCTTAAGAAAACTAAAAGCAAAATTTAACTGAACCATTTTCTAATCTACTCTAATCAAGGTAAAGCGTAGTAAAATAAATCATTTTTTACTAATGTTTGATAGCTTAAGATGACCAATTCAGTTATATAATATTATTTATGAATGCATTAAACGTTGTTTCCTATTTTAGAAAAAATATATTGTCTATGAATTTATGTAGATTTTGAAATAAAATAAATCATGTAAAGGGTTTCCAAATTAGACACCAGTGAATATATTTAAAAGAAATTATAGTTACATAACGTAACCATAATTTTGTATATTCGTGTATTGTCTATAAGTTACTTGTAAATTTATAAAAATATGCATAAATATACAGAGAATAAATAAATACTTGATAGTAATTAAACTGGTAAATTTTGGGATTCAAATAAAATACGCGTAACTGAATATTTGTCAAACGAATCTAAACTTTTTTTAAACGGTAAGGATAGCTTTTAGTTAGTGAGAGTCATTAACTTTTAGAGTCTTGACTAATGCATTGTACACTGCATTTATCTGGGATCGCGTTAGGTTTAAAGCCCATTTAAAGTTAAAAGTTTAAATGTATTTCTTATTTTTACCCCGAATCGTAGACAGTTTTCCTAAATACGCAGGAATCCTCTTAGATTACCTGGTCTCTAGAATATTGCTTATTTACATCAAATTCTACAAACGTTGCAATGACGTCAGTTCCTATCAATACATAACGCGTTAAGTATAGTATGAAAGGATACGAAATTTACTACAATTTTAAACTTGATTTGGTCTTGTCTTTATATCCAGTGAAATATTCATTATATGATTATAAATTTAGTCGAGAACCATGCACATATCTTGTGTAAATTATTTTTTTTTCAATAAATCAGTTATTTCTTACAAAGAATTCGTTGGCCAGTATCTAAATAAATGTGGTTAAATGTTATATGTATTGCAATTATATCATCTATAAGAAGCTATTTCTCTATTCAGTATTAAATTAACATTTAAGGATAGAAATCATACATACACGTTATGTATGATTTTTATCATATATAACGTGTTTGTATTTTACACTTTAAATATATACACAACGTGTATAAATGCTGATAAGCAAATTAAAATCTGTGTACATCACAAATAAATAATTCCTTGTCTTCAAATTTTTCCGTTTACTTTTTACTATGTATATTAAAAACAATACTCATTATTAACAGGAATTAAACAGGTCATTATGCATGGCCCATTTCTGCAAAAATTTAAATCTGAGCTAATTTATGTTAAAAATATCATATATCAGTGGATTCTAATCAGTCAACACATAATGTGACCATATACTAGATATAATAGCGAAAGTCTCTTAGCAAACCTAATAATGAGCATTCATTACATTTCCATGCTTATCGTTATAAATCCATATTTATAAATAATAACGAATATATATGCGCTATCACATAATTACAGTCAATCCTACAGTCTATACTGTTTGAAATGTTGTGTAACTGCGTTTGCATTATGAGTATCTTCCAGAACGATCGATGAATTTAGGGCGCGGGGTGTGGGTTTCAGTTCCAATGTCACGCGATTGCAATTAAACCGCAATATAGAATGAGAATATCGTATTACCGCTCACGAGAAGGTTGCTGAATGGAGACATGACCAATAAGCGTCTGACCATCTCATCTGGAGATTAAAGTTGAAATCAGGAAGCAGTAAATGTGGCTGCTTTGGAGAAATAAAGAAATATGGCTCAATTCGTGTCTGTCATATGTATAAGAAACGTATTTGCACATGCTAATAAAACAGAGTACTGTTCTGAGGTATTTTAATGCTTTGAATGTAACCTAGTATATTTAAGGTAATTTAGAATGCTTTTCATTATTTTCACTTGCATTTTCATAATCATTTCATTTATCGTATACAATTTCTTTGAAGGATTTAACTGTAGCAGTTATATATGTAGATGTTTATAAAAGTAGTTTGCCTAACTACAGTTAGTTTCCTGGAAGTTACTCAGAAAATATCGAAAAATTATGCTTTTGGATTGAATTATACTAATTTTCTAAGAGTTATATATAACCCTTGTAAATACGAATCTAATTGTTATGAAATTAACAGTTGAATTGCGTCACCTATTCTGAGATTACCCATAGCCTATGATGCACTTGTAAATTTTTCTAACGCGATTTGAAATTATAATTGTGATTAATGGTGCGGAATTGAAGCTTGATATTGCGTCACCTATAACTGTAGTTTGCCTAACTACAGTTAGTTTTCTTGAAGTTACTCAGAAAATATCGAAAAATTATGCTTTTGGATTGAATTATACTAATTTTCTAAGAATTATATATAACCCTTGTAAATGCGAATCTAATTGTTATGAAATTAACAGTTGAATTGCATCACCTATTCTGAGATTAACCATAGTCTATATGCACTTGTAAGTTTTTCCTAACTCGATTTGAATTTATAATTAGGATTAATGATACGAAATTAAAGCTTGGTATTACGTCACCTATTAAGATATATTACCCATAGATTATGAGGTACATAACTTATACAATTTTCTTGAAGAATTTAACTGTAGTAGACAGATATGTAGGTGTTTATAAAAGCAGTATGCCTAACTACAGTTATTTTCCTGGAAGTTAAGCATAGAAAATATCGAAAGCCTGATTATGAAAGTCTCATCTTTTAAATCTGTTGATATGTTACGTATATTGTACAAATACCAATATCATATTTGTGTGAAAATTTGTACTAAAAAATGGTTCTTAACTTTTTTTCTTATAAAATAAATCGCGATATGTTCACTATTTAGGTATCAATGTAATGAATCTTCTTCTATTGCTTAAAAATAAATATACTTAATAAGTAAATATACATAATAAGTAAGTTTTTAAAGTAAGTAAGTTTAATACTGATTACTTTCTCAGAAATTAAAATTAATAAGAAAATTTTCTCATTAATTTTATAAGACTCTTCTGTGTATAACATTCACACGTTTTACAGACAAATAAGTGTATTTATTAGTATATCTTGGACTCGATATATTAACAATTTTTTCCATTCAAACTTACTTTGGATTTCACTTATAAGTTGTATTAATTAAACAGTGAGTCATGAAATACATATTAATATTTTTAATATTCTAGCAAACTAAGAATATTTAGGTATAAAATGCAAATGTAATGATTATTGCTTAAATTTAAACTATGTCAATGAAATTCTTAACATACAAATAGCAATTTTGTGTTTATAGATTTTAATCATGTGTAAGAGGAAAGACAAATTTCTAAACATTTTTTTAAAATTTATATTGAGTTTAAAATTTAATACATTATAACAATGGAAGAGGCATCACAAAAAGTTATATTTTTAAGTATTATTTAAAATCTCAACAAATTTATGCTATTCATTTAAATTATAGTAATTTTCTGAGGGATATACATAACTCTCCTAAATAAGAATTTAATTGTTATGAAATTACAACTTGATATTGTGTCATATATTATGAGATTATTCATAGTCGCATGATGCACTTGCAATTTTTTCTAACGCGCTTTGAAATTATAATTGTGATACAGAATAAAATCTTTTTATTGCTCACCTATTAAGATATATTACCCATAGATTATAAGGTACTTATCTTATACCATTTTCTTGAAGGATTTAACTGTAGTAGTCAGATATATAGATGCTTATAAAAGATGTCCCTCTAACTACAGTTAGTTTCCTGGAAATTATTCATAGGAAATATAGAAAACGTGATTAAGAAAGTTTCACCTTTTAAATCTGCTAATGCTTCGTATATTTCACAAACACATCATATCTGTGTGAAAATGTTTACTAAAGAATGATTCTTAGCTTTCTTCTTGTAAAATAAATCGCGATATGCTCACCATTAAGGTATCAGTGTAATGATGAATATTTTTCTATTTTTAATACTGATAACTTTCACATAAATTTGCACGATTCATTAACTTTATAAGAAAGTTCTGTGTAAAACATTTTCACGTCTTACAGACAAACAAGTGGATATTTTAGTCTATCTTGGGCTCGTTATATTAAGAAATTTTTCCATTCAAACTTAATTTGGAATTCTTTTACAATTTGTGTTAATTAAACAGTGAATAATAAAATACATATTAATATTTTTAATAGTCTGGTAAACTAATAATATTTTGGTATAAAAAGCACATTTACTAATAATTGCTTAAAATAAAACTACACCTCTAAAATTCGTAACATACAAGCAGCAAATGTATATTTGTAGATTTCAATCGTGTTTAAAAGAAAGGATATATCTCTTAATATTTTGGTAAATTTATATTTAGTTTAAAATGTAATGCATTATAACAATAAAAGAGATATCACAAAAAGTTGTATCATTAAGTATTACTTAAAATCTCAACAAAATTATGCTATTTGATTGAATAATACTAATTTTCTAAGAGTTATATATAACCCTTCTAAATATGAACCTAATTGTTATGAAATTAACAGTTGATACTGCGTCACCTATTAGGAGATCACCCATAGTCTATGATGCACTTGCAAGTTTTTCTAACGCACTTTGAAATTATAATTGTGATTAATGATACAGAATTAAAGCTTGATATTGCTAAACCTATTAAGATATATCACTCATAGATTAAGAAGTACTTAGCTTATTCAGTTTTCTTGAAGGATTTAACTGTAGTAGACAGATATGTAGGTGTTTATAAAAGCAGTATGCGTAATTACAGTTAGTTTCCTGGAAGTTACTCATAGAAAATATCGAAAGCCTGATTATGAAAGTCTCATTGTTTAAATCTGTTGATATGTTACGTATATTGTACAAACACCAAAATCATATTTGTGTGAAAATTTGTACTAAAGAATGGTTCTTAGCTTTTTTTTCTTATAAAATAAATCGCGATATGTTCACTATTTAGTTATCAATGTAATGACGACTCATCTTCTATTGCTTAAAAATAAATAAGTTTTTTGAAGTATACTTAATAAGTACGTTTTTAAAGTAGGTAAGTTTAATACTGTTTACCTTCTCAGAAATTTGCATGTTTCATTAATTTTATAAGACCCTTCTGTGTATAACATTCACACGTTTTACAGACAAATAAGTGGATTTATTAGTATATCTTGGACTCGATATATTAACAAATTTTTCCATTCAAACTTACTTTGGATTTCACTTATAAGTTGTATTAATTAAACAGTGAGTAATGAAATACATATTAATATTTTTAATATTCTAGAAATCTAAGAATATTTAGGTATAAAAAGCAAATGTAATGATTATTGCTTAAATTTAAACTATGTCAATGAAATTCTTAACATACAAACAGCAATTTTGTATTTATAGATTTCAATCATGTGTAAGAGGAAAGAAAAATTTCTAAACATTTTTTTAAAATTTATATTGAGTTTAAAATTTAATACATTATAACAATGGAAGAGGCATCACAAAAAGTTATATTTTTAAGTATTATTTAAAATCTCAACAAATTTATGCTATTCATTTAAATTATAGTAATTTTCTAAGAGAAATACATAACTCTCCTAAATAAGAATTTAATTGTTATGAAATTACAACTTGATATTTTGTCATATATTATGAGATTATTCATAGTCGCATGATGCATTTGCAATTTTTTCAAACGCGCTTTGAAATTATAATTGTGATACGGAATTAAAGCTTTTTATTGCTCACCTATTAAGAAATATTTCTCATAGATTATGAGGTACTTATATTATACAATTTTCTTGAAGGATTTAACTGTAGTAGTCAGATATGTAGATGTTTATAAAAGCAGTTTGCCTAACTACAGTTAGTTTCCTGGAAATTATTCATAAAAATATTGAAAGCCTGATTAAGAAAGTCTCATCTTTTAAATCTGTTAATATGTTACGTATATTTTACAAACACCAATATCAGATTTGTGTGAAAATTTGTGCTAAAGAATGATTCATAGCTTTCTTTTTATAAAATAAATCACGATATGTTCACCATTATTATATCAATGTAATGACTCTTTTTCTATTTTTAATACTGATGACTTTCTCAGAAATTTGCATGTTTCATTAACTTTATAAGAACGTTCTGTGTAAAACATTCGTACGTTTTACAGATAAATAAGTACATTTATTAGTATATCTTGGACTTGTTATATTAACAAATTTTTTCCATTTAAACGTAATTTAAAATTCAATTCGATATTGTATTAATTGAACAGTGAAAAAGGAAATACATATTAATATCTTTAATATTCTAGCAAACTAAGAATATTGTGGTATAAAAAGCACATTTACTAATAATTGCTTAAAATAAAACTATATCTCTAAAATTTTTAACATATAAGCAACAATTGTATATTTGTAGATTTCAAACGTGTGTAAGAGAAAGGGTATATTTCTAAATATTTTTGTAACTTTATATTTAGTTTAAAATGTAATGCATTATAACAATAAAAGAGGCATCAAAAAGATATATCATTAAGTATTTTTTAAAATTTCAACAAAATTATGCTATTTGATTCGGTTATACAATTTTCCAAGAGTTATATAAGAGTTATACTTCCAAGAGTTAACCATCCTAAATGCGAATCTTATTGTTATGAAATTAAAACTTGATAGTGTGTCACCTATTATGAGATTACCCGTAGTCTATGAAGCACTTGCAAGTTTTCTAACTCGCTTTGAACTTATAATTGTGATTAATGATACAGAATTAAAGCTTGATATTGTGACACCGATTATGAGATTACCCATAGTCTATGAAGTACTTGCAAGTTTTCTAACTCGCTTTGAACTTATAATTCTGATTAATGATACAGAATTAAAGCTTGATATTGTGTCACCTATTATGAGATTACCCATGGTCTATGAAGCCCTTGCAAGTTTTCTAACATGCTTTGAACTTATAATTGTGATTAATGATACAGAATTAAAGCTTGATATTGTGACACCTATTATGAGATTACCCATAGTCTATGAAGTACTTGCAAGTTTTTCTAACGTGATCTGAACTTATAATTACGAATAGTGATACGAATTAAAGCTTAATATTGCGTCACCTATTATGAGGTATTGCCCATAGGGCATGATGCACTTTCAAGTTATTGTAACAAGCTGTTAACTTGTGAAGTTTTTACCTCTCCTTAAAAGCAATTGCAAGCTAAAACACATTCCCATTTTACGTGGATATAAAAGTAGAAACATTTTTCCCTTAGATACATAACGATAAAATAACGGGTTGAATAGAAAATTCTTTAAGACCCTGTAACGCATTTTTTTGTGCCTTGTAGGAAAATTTAAAGCTCTGTGAAATATTTACCATGAAAGAACTTTTAAAGAATATTTTTAATTCTTTTCATATGCCTGCATTCGAAACTAAAATTTACCCTCACATCAAAAGATATGTTCTAGGTTTTAAATTCTAAAAAAAATATTTGCCATTAATATCTGAAGGTTTTCAGGTACATTTTTGAAAAATGTATCACATATTTAATTATGTAATATACTATCATTTTTTAGTATAAATAAAATAGCTTATGAATATAATTTAAATACATAAAGGTAACTTCATTTTAGTATTTAGAGCTGTTTGGGAAAATAGCATACCAGTCTTACTCCAGATAAATGTACTAATAGTTTTATCGGTAAAACTATTTATTTGTTAATGCATTTCATTTGTAAATATATTTTATTTGTTAATATTATTTATTTTAAAAAATAGGTAGTTTAATTTTTTATTATTTTAATAGGTTTTTGATAAATAGTTTCTACTATTTGTTGTAAAAATTAAACTATCAACAAAATTTTAAATGAAGTATTTTTTTTTAAGTTTTAGTAATATAGTCAATTTATATTCAGTTTAAAATGTAATGTTTTATAACAATAAAAGAGGCATCACAAAAAGTTATATCTTTAAATATTATTTAAAATCTCAACCGAATTATGCTTTTGGATTGAATAATACTAATTTTCTAAGAGTTATATATAACCCTCCTAAATACGAATCTAATTGTTATGAAATTAACAGTTGATATTGCATCACCTATTATGAGATCACCCATAGTACATCATCATTGTTTCATCATTATTTGACTGGTAATATATTTTATCTAGACATAAAAAACGCATTTATACTACGTAGTAAATAATTAGAACCAAGCCTATATATCTTTTGAAGACTAGTATCTCTAGCAGGTGGATTAATTAGTTTTGTTAAATGTGTTTCTCTGTTTTAATCCCATACTTATTCTGGTCACAAATGTTCGAAATAGGCTTTAGATGTAGATCCCATGTTTCAAAATGAAAATTAATAACAGTAGCATTTATAACATTTTGATAATTTCATTTCGACTTCTAAGTTCTATGAATTTCCTGCACACATACTAATAAGACCAGAACCTACTTTTAAGAACATTCTGTATAAAACATTCGTTAAATGTGTTCCTCTGTTTAAATCCCATATTTATTGTGTTCACAAATATTCGAAATAGGCGTTAGATAGTAGACCACATGTTTCTAAAAAAAATAATAATAGTAGCATTTCTAACATTTTGTTCATTTCATTTCGACATTTCCT
>CM063501.1:38392702-38427702 GCA_032207245.1 Pardosa pseudoannulata | reverse complement strand
GTATATATATATATATATATATATATATATATATATATATATATATTATATATATATATATAATATATATATATATATTATATAAGTCTTATATATATATATATATATATAATATATATATATATATATATATATATATATATATATATATATGTATATATATATATATATGTATATATATATATATATATATATATATATATATATATATATATATATTGCAGTTAATTATTATCCCGAGAAAATTCGGGCGAATTAGAATTTTCTATAGTAGCCAAAAAAATTTTCAAAATTTTGGTACCATATTATTCAATTCGGGATTGTTTAGGTACAAAGAATTAAGTATCTTAGTATTTTCCTTTCTATTTCAAATTTTGAAAATATGATTGCTTTTTTCTTTATGTTTCTACATATACCTACTGCCGAATACATATTGCATAATACATATTGCTGAAATTTTAACAATTAAACACATTTAGAGGAAATAAAGTTTCATATGGAAAAAATTATTCTGAAAATTCATTAATTTTATTTTATTAAACTCCAAAATGTTGCTGAGTTTGGAAACCAGAAAAAGTTTTGTTACATCCATCCTTCTAATATAAATAAAAATATTATCAAAATATGCAATAAAATATGCAATATTACTAACGATGAAATTTACTAATACGCCTCTCTCTAACTAGGCCTCCATTTAATGTAGATTTTTCAATAAGAAGCATAACAAAAATTAAACATGGAATATTTTTGAGAATCTATTTTATACTCACTACTTTATTTCTGTACATCTTATTTTTTATATACATCCATCTAATATAAATAAAAATATTATCAAAATATTCAATAAAATCTACAATAATACTAACGGTGAAATTTACTAATAAGCCCCTCTCTAACTAGGCCCTCATTTACTGGAATTTTTTCAATAAGAAGCATAACAAAAATTAAACGTGGAATATTATTGAGGAGAATATTTTATACTCACAGTTTTATTTCTGTACATCTTATTTTTTTAAATCCATCCTTCTAATATAAATAAAAATATTATCAAAATATGCAATAAAATATGCAATATTACTAATGGTGAAATTTACTAATAAGCTCCTTTCTAACTAGGCATCCATTTACTGGAATGTTTTGAGTAAGAAGCATAACAAAAATTAAACATGGAATATTTTTGCGATTCTATTTTATACTCACTATTTTATTTCTATATATATTTATACCCTTACTTATTTTTAATTTAATATCAAAATCGGGATTTATAGTCTTAACGTTTTTTTCAAAACTGCCAATACCTTTTTTTTTTTGAAAACCCTTAAATACTAAGAATTTTTTCAAAATAAAAAATATTTCTCACATGGGAGGAATTCAAAAAAGTCCGCTTTGTCAGTGATGAATGGAGAACATTCTTTTTCGGCACTAGACCATCGCGATAAATTATTGGCTTCGAAAATTGTGACATGTTGTGACGGTGGAAAAACTTTCTCCAACTTCCAACTCTTTCGCTTATATTACGACTTAAGCAAATTTTCGCTTAACACTATTCAGCAAGTGTACCGAAAAATTGCTATATGTGCGGAAAGAAAAACTTATCGAGGGAATTTATTCGCTTCGTTTTTCGCAGCGAATGTCTTTCACGCATGAAACAGTCAATTGGATTTATCAATTCTGTTAAAGTATTAGTACTGCATGTAGAATTTTAATTTTTTTCGAATTAAATTATTTATATACATTTACTAGAGTTCCTGTTTTATGTATATATGTGTGTAATATATCAAAATTGTTATATTTATAATATGTCTAAAATTCTCCCTTATCTCCTTTTTATTCCTTAACATTTAATTTACCAGCCGTAAAATGTGAAAATAAAAAGCTTGTTCGCCAACTTAAATTCTTTTTACCAGTCTATTAAAATTAATGTTGGATTAAAGGCTAATTTTCAGTCCACTGGTCAAGTTTTTCAGCTGTTCCAGGAAAAAAGTTACACTCTTCCAATAAGTAAATTGCTGCCTATATGGTTTTTGGGTTAACGATCAAAGTTCACTTTTAAGCCTATAAAAACGATGTAATTAGTAGGTCTCTTGAAACAATCACGTGATCACCCTTATTGGGTTTGAAAAATTGAAAGATGTATTTTTCTTTAGCATTCGATGCAAAACTCTTGCCTTGTATAGGTGGACATATTTTATCCTTAATAAATTTCAAGTGCCTCAATGTTGGACTTTGCTTTCTTAAAATAAAGCTACTATTTCATTTCGATTAGAACTTTAATTACTCACTAAGCAAGGGAAATTCATATAATATAATGTGATTAATGTATTGTGTAATCCGTGAGAAATATTTTCGCTGATACACATTTATATGTTTTCGGCATTATTGAGACATGTATTGACTGATTGGAAGTAAGGTATAATAAGAATGGATAGATAAGATTTATCAAATAACTTTCTGAATATTACATTTTTTTTTAATTTTTACCATGTTGCTTAACGTTATTTGGTTGAACATGTATCAAAAATTTGCTAAATTAAAATTAAATTTTACAAAAAATTTTACTTTGTAATTGTATATGTTTAAGAATGTTATTCATGAAAACAATGATATATAGAGGGTATTGTTAAGATATTAGTATCAATATCCTAACTTCCACAGTAAAATTATCTGTATATTTTTATTTAAAAATATTTCTACAGATATATTTTTGATGTACCATTTTAAAGATTTACTTAGGAATGTGTTAATCAGTTAGAAGTAAGATAAATATAGATTGGTTCAGTAATTTACAAATGTTCCCATAAAGGTCTAGCTATGTAAAACTCTTACAAATGTTCAGCCGTATTTACCAGCAATCGGCCAGATTACGGAAACAAATGCTATAAATTTTGAATAAACATATTATAGCGGGACATTATCAGTTACTAATTTGCTAATATTGTCTGTTTTTTATTTAAAAAATAGTGTTAGTTAAACTTTTGGAACTGCTTACTGTATTTTCATTTTCAGGTGGTGTAAAAATACCTGTAAACTTTCATTTTGACATTTCCCGCTGAATATTCCTTTTATTTCTAATTTTACGAAGGCATGTGTTATTCGATTGAAAAGAAGTTAAATCTAGTTTATTTTAGGAATTTAAAAAAATATGCATAATATTTTGATGAGAAAAATATTTCCACAAAGTTTATATTTTATTTTTATTTTTCTTTCACATATTTTATAAACTTATATTTACTGGAAAATATTTTAACTGGAGATTTAAGAAATGTAAAAATATTTTTGATTATATACATTTATTCTCATGCAAATAGAGTTATGTAACACTATCATTCACCTTTTTTATCGGAAAATATTTCCTTTTAATTATAGTGTTATTTGCTTCCCTATTTTCCAGATTTAAAGCTCTTGATCTTTGCATTTTTTATTATCAAATTGTTTAGTTTAATTTTAAACTGAGTTTAATAGTTCTAAAATTTCTAAAAATTATGTAATAACGTTGATAGATGATCAAACACTACAACATATAATTTTATGCTTACTTTTTTTGTACACAGATTGTTCTGGAGTAGATTTACACTTTAATCAACTTCAAAATACCCCAAATTTTAATAGAAAATATATCATTAGATAAATAAAGACTAGCATGAAACATGCATAAGAAGCAAAAATTGGTAATGCCACTTCGAATAAGAGAAATATAAAATATATTACTAATCTTTATTCTGTAGGATTTCATAACAGAACATTTTAATACTTAATTCATATACATGTCGAAATATTATTATTAAAAATAGCTAAAATATTATTACTGAATATAAATTTTATTTACCTCCATCCCAATGAAAAAGTGCTACCTATAGTTATAATATTTTGACTATCTTAGAAATGATAGATTAAATTAATGTTTCAAATCTTATAATTTCTAAATTCCGGAATTAAAATAATTATTGTGAATAATTTGTACACGAAAATCTATCCCACTCTTATTATTTATTTTCTTATTATATTTTTCGAGATTTCATATAAAAAAATTATATTCAGTGAAATAATATGTCACTTATAAATAGATATTTTTCTATATTGTTCATAAAAATATTTATGGAACATTTTTATAAAATACAGTTTACAATATTTAAAGGCTGAAACAGTGATATTTTGCTTTCCTAATTTAACAATTTCTATGCAAATATATTTCTAATGATGTATTAAATTTTATAGAAAATACTGTTGCATAATTCTCACGAGAGTTCGATGACACACATACACTAATTCAATAGCAAAAAGTTCAGTAAACAGTACAGCTCAGTTCATAAAGAATATCAGTTTAGAACAATATATTTTAGAATATATAGATTAGAAGAGTCCAGTATTCTTTGGTGCAGTTGGGTATACAGTGCACACAAAATCCCAAATGTCGAGGCAAATAAACATGTCTTTACATTCTGAAGTTTGTTAACAGAATGCCCAGAGGTGATGAACTAAATCGTATTTATATATTTATAAACCTACAGATATTTTGAGACTTTGTTGGTTATATAAGTATCTAATCACGCTAAATATGACGTAAGGAGTTAAATTTGTTGCCAAAAATATAATTCCCTAAAATCCTCGATAGCAAGACAAAATAGGCATATTTGCAAGTTTCATAACAACACATTAAAATAATTTATTGTTAGAAATTAGTATGAATTTAAACATAATAGTATGAATTTAAATGTAAATAGAGTAAAACTTTCATTTTTAAAGGCCATTGAGATAATGCATATATCACCAAAATATTATTATTATAAATCTTGACTGAACTGCAAATTTTCTTCCATGAATATTCAAATATGACTTGTCAAAACTGATCTTAGAGGTATGCAATGCATTGTATAATGTAGAATAGCCATGATATGCGATTCAATGTAAATCCGCTCATAAGAGGATTAATATAAATCCTACATTATTGTTATATCCCTAACAAATGCATGAAATGGACCCTGATAATCCAAATCGCTTTTGATAAACAATTGCAGTTGTGTTTCAAGATTATAAGACAGCTAAAATTTTCACATGAAGGATTTTGTTTTTGCCAGTATAGGTTTTATTTCTGTCGCAGTTATTAGCACACAATAAATGAAGCCTATACTTAAGACTGAGTATGAATTATATTTAATTTTAAACAAAACGCAATTGCACTTTATATTTATAGAAAATTTCATGTTGATGAAATTTGACTGGACATTTGATATTTCTAGTTCTCTGAATTATGAAATATGAGGTACAATGACAACCAATGACTGATGTTTAATACCCATCACAGAGAAAAAGATTAACCATTACTACCACATAGTATACATTTATTATTAGTAATAATTTTAAACAACTTTTATAATCTTTTTTTTTAATTCTAGGATTATCTGTAATATTATAGATACCAACAATATCAATAGAATTTGATCGACATTTATTTTGTATAAATTGTTTAAATTTTATGATAGCTTAAATTAATGTTTTAAAATTTATAATTTCTAAATTTCTGGAGTTAAAATAACTGCTATAAATAATCCTTACAGTAAAATCTATTTTACTCTTATTATTTATTTTATTATTATGTTTTCCGTGATTTCGAATCTAAAACACTTTTACTCACGGAAATAAAATATCACTTATAAATAGATAGTTTTCTATTGTGTAGATACATATATTCATGGAACAGTTTTAAAAAATAAAGTTTACAATTATCATGTGCTGTAACAACAATATTTATCTTTCCTGGTTTAACAATTGAAACACAAATATATAATCTAATGATGTATTAAATTTTATAGAAAATACTGTTGCATAATTCTCACGGGAGTTCGACGACAGAAACCCTAGTTCATTAGGAAAAAGTTCAGAACCAACATAGTACAGTTCGATTCACAAAGAATATCAGTCCAGAACAATCTAGTTTAGAACATTTAGCTTAGAAGAAATCAGTATTCTTTGCAGTTCAATATACAGTGCACACAAAATCCCAAATGTCAAGGCAAATAAACATGTCTTGTCAATAGAATGCCCAGAGGTGACTAACTAAGTCGTATATATAAGCCTACAGAAATTTGAGACTTTGATGGTTGTAGTATCTATTCACGCTAATTATGACGTAAGGAGTTAAATTTGTCACCAAAAATGTAATTCCTTAATAACTTCGCTAGCAAGCCAAAATAGACATATTTGAAAGTTTCATAACAATACATTAAAACCATCTATTGTTAGAAATAAGAATGAATTTAAATATACAAATTATTTTAGATATTTGTATATAAAATAAAATTTTCATTTTTAAAGGCTATTGAGATACTGAATTTATCTCCAAAATATTATTATTACCAATCTTGATTGAACTGCAAATTTTCTTGGATGAATATTCAAATATGACTTGTCAAAACTGATCTTAGAGGTATACGATGCATTGTATAATGTGGAATAGCCATGATTGGCGATTCAATGTAAATCCGCTCATAAGAGGATTAAGATAAATCCTACATTATTGTTATATCCCTAACAAATGTATGGAATGGACCCTGATAATCCGAATCGCTCTTGATAAACAATTGCAGTTGTGTTTCAAGATTATATAAGACAGCTAAAATCTTAACATGTAGGATTTTGTTTTTTGCCAGTATATGTTTTATTTCTGTTGCAGTTATTGGCACACAATAAATAAAACCTGTACTTAAGACTGAGCATGGATTAGATTTAATTTTAAAGAATACGCAATTGCACTTTATATATATAGGAAATTTCATGTTGATGAAATTTGACTGGACATTTGAAATTTCTAGTTCACTGAATTATGAAATATAAGGTAAATGACAACCAGTGATCGATGTTTAATATCCATAATAGATAAAAAGATTAACCAGTACTACCACATATTATATATTTATTATTAGTAATAATTTTAAACAACTTTTAAAATCATAATTTTATTAATTCTAGGATTGTCTGTAATATTATAGGTACCAACAATATCTATAGAAATTGATTGACATTGTATTAATTTTATGACAGCTTAAATTAATGTTTCAAAATTCTAGACATAGTAACTACTATAAATAATTTGTACAGGGAAATCTATTTTATTCTTATAATTTATTTTCTTGCTAGATTTTCTGTGATTTCGTATCAAAAAAAGTTTTATTCAGTGAAATAAAATGTATCTTATAGATATTTTTTCTATTGTGTAAATAAAAATAAAATATTCATGCAACAATAATAATAAGGAACAATAACAACCAATGATCGATGTTTAATATCCATCAAAGAGAAAAAGATTAACCAATACTACCACATAGTATACATTTATTGTTAGTAATAATTTTAAACTATTAAAGTCAAGATTTTTTAAATTATAGGTTTGTCTTTAATATTATAGGTACCAACAATATCGATAGAATTTGATCAACATTTATTTTGTATAAATTGTATAAATTTTATGATAGCTTTAATTTAATGTTTCAAAATTCTAGAGTTAAAATAACTAGTATAAATAATTCCTACAGGAAAATCTATTTTACTCTTATTATTTATTTTCTTATTATATTTTCTGTGATTTCGTATCAAAGAAAGTTTTATTCGGTGAAATAAAATGTCACTTACAAATAGATATTTTTCTTTTGAGTAGATAAAAATATTCATGAAATATTTTTATATGGTACAATTTAGAATAATTAATAGGTGATTAATTTATAATTAATACCTGAAACAATAATATTTTTCTTTTTTGATTTAACAATTTCTGCGCTAATATATTTCTAATGATGTATTAAATTTTATAGGAAATACCATTGTGTAATTCTCACGGGAGTTCGACGACACAAACACTAGTTCATTAGCAAAAAGTTCAGAAACAACACAGTACAGCTCAGTTCACAAATAATATCACTCGAGAATAATCTGTTTTAAAACATATATAGCTATATACATTTATAGCTTAGAATAATCCAGTATTCTTTGGCGCAGTTCAATATACAGTGCATACAAAATCCCAAATGTCGAGGCAAATAAGAATGTCTTTAGATTCTGAAGTTTGTTAACAGAATGCCCAGAGGTGACGAACTAAGTCGTATTTATAAGCTTTCAGATATTTTGAGACTTTGACGGTTGTAGAAGTATCTAGTTACACTAAATATGACGTAAGGAGTTAAATTTGTCTCCAAAAATATAATTCCGTAAAAGGCTCGCTAGCAAGTCAAAATAGGCATATTTGCAAGTTTCGTAACAATACATTAAAATAATCAATTGTTAGAAATTAGTATGAATTTAATATACTTTTCTTTTGAAACATTTGTAAATAGAATAATCTTCCATTTTTAAAGACTATTGCGATAATGCATTTATCAACAAAATATTATTATTATCAATCTTGACTAAACTGCAAATTTTCTTTGATGAATATACAAATATGACTTGTCAAAACTGATCTTAGAGGTACACGATGCATTGTATAATGTGGAATAACCATGATATGCTGTTCAATGTAAATCCGCTCATAAGAGGATTAAGATAAATCCTACATTTTTGCTATATCCCTAACAAATGTATGGAACGGACCCTGATAATCCGAGTCGCTCTTGATAAACAATTGCAGTTGTGTTTCAAGATTATATAAGACAGCTAAAATCTTGACATAAAGGATTTTTTTTGCCAATATATTTCTTATTTCTGTCGCGGTTATTGTCACACAATAAATGAAACCTATACTTAAGACTGAGCATGGATTAAATTTAATTTTAAAGAATAAGCAATTGCACTTTATATTTATAGAAAATTTCATGTTGATGAAATTTGACTGGACATTTGATAATTCTACTTCCCTGAATTGTAGAATATAAGGTACAATGACAACCAGTGATCGATCATTAATATCCATCATAGAGAAAAAGGTTAACTAATACTACCACATAGTATACATTTATTATTAGTAATAATTTAAACAACTTTTAAAATCATCATTTTATTAATTCTATTATTGTCTGTAATATTAAAGGTACCAAAAATATCAATAAAATTTGATCTATATTTATTTTGTATAAATGTTTTAAATTTTATGATAGCTTAAATTAATGTTTTAAAATTTATAATCTCTAAATTCTGGAGTTAAAATAACTAGTATAAATAATTCCTACAGGAAAATCTATTTTACTCTTATTATTTATTTTCTTATTATATTTTCTGTGATTTCGTATCAAAGAAAGTTTTATTCAGTGAAATAAAATGTCACTTACAAATAGATAATTTTCTTTTGAGTAGATAAAAATATTCATGAAATATTTTTATATGGTACAATTTAGAATAATTAATAGCTGATTAATTTATAATTAATACCTGAAACAATAATATTTTTCTTTTTTAATTTAACAATTTCTGCGCTAATATATTTCTAATGATGTATTAAATTTTATAGGAAATACCATTGTGTAATTCTCACGGGAGTTCGACGACACAAACACTAGTTCATTAGCAAAAAGTTCAGAAACAACACAGTACAGCTCAGTTCACAAATAATATCACTCGAGAATAATCTGTTTTAAAACATATATAGCAATATACATTTATAGCTTAGAATAATCCAGTATTCTTTGGCGCAGTTCAATATACAGTGCATACAAAATCCCAAATGTCGAGGCAAATAAGAATGTCTTTAGATTCTGAAGTTTGTTAACAGAATGCCCAGAGGTGACGAACTAA
Organism: Pardosa pseudoannulata; assembly: GCA_032207245.1. NCBI lineage: Eukaryota > Metazoa > Arthropoda > Arachnida > Araneae > Lycosidae > Pardosa > Pardosa pseudoannulata. Next base: position 38,417,985 of record CM063501.1, on the reverse strand, counting down.
GTCGTATTTATAAGCTTTCAGATATTTTGAGACTTTGACGGTTGTAGAAGTATCTAGTTACACTAAATATGACGTAAGGAGTTAAATTTGTCTCCAAAAATATAATTCCGTAAAAGGCTCGCTAGCAAGTCAAAATAGGCATATTTGCAAGTTTCGTAACAATACATTAAAATAATCAATTGTTAGAAATTAGTATGAATTTAATATACTTTTCTTTTAAGACATTTGTAAATAGAATAATCTTTCATTTTTAAAGGCTATTGAAATAATGCATTTATCACCAAAATATTATTATTATCAATCTTGACTAAACTGCAAATTTTCTTTGATGAATATACAAATATGACTTGTCAAAACTGATCTTAGAGGTACACGATGCATTGTATAATGTGGAATAACCATGATATGCTATTCAATGTAAATCCGCTCATAAGAGGATTAAGATAAATCCTACATTATTGCTATATCCCTAACAAATGTATGGAACGGACCCTGATAATCCGAGTCGCTCTTGATAAACAATTGCAGTTGTGTTTCAAGATCATATAAGACAGCTAAAATCTTGACATAAAGGATTTTTTTTGCCAATATATTTCTTATTTCTGTCGCGGTTATTGTCACAAAATAAATGAAACCTATACTTAAGACTGAGCATGGATTAAATTTAATTTTAAAGAATAAGCAATTGCACTTTATATTTATAGAAAATTTCATGTTGATGAAATTTGACTGGACATTTGATAATTCTACTTCCCTGAATTGTAGAATATAAGGTACAATGACAACCAGTGATCGATGTTTAATATCCATCATAGAGAAAAAGGTTAACTAATACTACCACATAGTATACATTTATTATTAGTAATAATTTAAACAACTTTTAAAATCATCATTTTATTAATTCTATTATTGTCTGTAATATTAAAGGTACCAAAAATATCAATAAAATTTGATCTATATTTATTTTGTATAAATGTTTTAAATTTTATGATAGCTTAAATTAATGTTTTAAAATTTATAATCTCTAAATTCTGGAGTTAAAATAACTGCTATAAATAATCCGTACAGCAAAATCTATTTCACTCTTATTATTTATTTTATTATTATGTTTTCCGTGATTTCGAATCAAAAAAATTTTATTCACTGAAATAAAATGTCACTTTTAAATTTATAGTTTTCTATTGCGTTGATAAAAATATTCATAGAACATTTTATAAAATAAAGTTTACAATTATCATGTGCTGTAACAACAATATTTTTCTTTCCTAATTTAACAATTGAAGCGCAAATATATGATCTAATGATGTATTAAATTTTATAGAAAATACTGTTCATAATTCTCACGGGAGTTCGACGACAGAAACCCTAGTTCATTAGAAAAAAATTCAGAATCAACATAGTACAGTTCGGTTCACAAAGAATATCAGCCCAGAACAATCTAGTTTAGAGCATTTAGCTTAGAATAATCCAGTATTCTTTGCAGTTCAATATACAGTGCACACAAAATCCGAAATGTCAAGGCAAATATACATGTCTTGTCAATAGAATGCCCAGAGGTAACGAACTAAGTCGTATTTATAAGCCTACAGAAATTTGAGACTTTGACGGTTGTAGTATCTATTCACGCTAATTATGACGTAAGGAGTTAAATTTGTCTCCAAAAATATAATTCCCTAAAAGATTCGCTAGCAAGCCAAAATTGGCATATTTGCAAGTTTCATAACAATACATTAAAATAATCTATAGTTAGAAATTAGTATGAATTTAATATACTTTTCTTTTGATATATTTGTAAGTAGTATAATCTTTCAATTTTAATGGCTATTGAGATAATACATTTATCACCAAAATATTATTATTATCGATCTTTACTAAACAGCAAATTTTCTTGGATGAATATTCAAATATGATTTGTCAAAACTGATCTTAGAGGTATACAATGTATTGTATAATGTGGAATAACCCTGATATGCGATTCAATGTAAATCCGCTCATAACAGGATTAAGATAAATCCTACATTATTGCTATATCCCTAACAAATGTATGGAGTGGACCCTGATAATCCGAATCACTCTTGATAAACAATTGCAGTTGTGTTTCAAGATTATATAAGACAGCTAAAATCTTAACATGTAGGATTTTGTTTTTTGCCAGTATATGTTTTATTTCTGTTGCAGTTATTGGCAGACGATAAATGAAACCTGTACTTAAGACTGATCATGGATTAGCTTTAATTTTAAAGAATACTCAATTGCACTTAATATTTTGTCTTACTTACATTTTTCACAAAATTTGTGTATAAAGGATACATTTAAATAGGGAGTTTAGTAAATCCTGTTATTGGAATATATTCTAATTGTAAACATTTAAGTTATAACTAATTTTCTGCTTGGATTAAACTAAAAGTATAGTTTTACATTTAATTTTGTTTCTAGCTGTTATTTATACAATTGTTTCTTATAAGCAAATGCCAAAAATTTTATTAAAATCCTTAAAAATCTCGTAAATTAAAAATACTTGAAAGTTAAAATTATCTGCCTCGGCACTTTAAAATTTATTGTAAAATTTATTTTATTTTAAAATTTACAGTTTTTAATATTTTAACTCTTTTCAGAATGTCATTTGAATGTAGTTAAAGTCATGTGGAAAATTTAATTATAATTAAAATGTAATTAAAAATAAAGTAATTTTCACTTTGCATCCTAAAAATTACTTTAAGATATGTTTAAATTTCCTATCCATAGCGTATTTTGGTTTGGTTTGGTTTGGTGCGATACGATCAACTTTATTTTTTAAAACTAAGGCTAATGAGACTGAAATCTACTGCTTAAAGAAGATTCCGAATGTCTGCGAACATCCATGCCACAGCGAGATTTGAACCTATGATTTCCGTAATCGGAGATCATCTCTCTAACCCAGGGGTAGGCAACGCAGCGCCCGCGGGCGCAATGGCGCCCCCTATCGATTTTTAATGCGCCCTCGCTGGACTAATGTAAATGTATGATAGCCAGAGCGATTTACTTACTCTTGTCAAACGGCGATATACAGCAAGTAGTCAGTTGAGTTTAGGATTGTGCATAGATTAGCAGTTTGCTAACCTTGAGCGTATCTTTTGTTAGTGTATGATCGTATTTCGAATAGACCACGCGTAGACCGTGCATTTAAAACTACCAAGTAATCCGAAATAATTCTTTTCTTTCAAAACCCTTCATGGATAAATGTAAAAGAAAAAGGAGTTATTATTTTAACGATGAATGGGAACATCTATATTGTTTCGTTAATTACAAAGGGAAGTGTGTTGTGTAATAATAGTGTTGCGATTCCCAAGAAAAGTAATATTGAACGACATTTTAAGACCGTTCATACCAATTTTGATAGTAACTATCCAATGAACTATGAAATTAGAAGAAAAAAAATTATTTCTTTAAAATCTTCAATAACTAACCAGCAAATTTTTTTTACTAAACCACTGCAACAACATAAAGCAACAACGATCGCGTCATATAAAATATCGCATTTTGCTAGCTAAGAATAAAAAACCATTTACAGATGGAGAATTAGTGAAAGAAGCCATGTTAGAAGCTGCTGATTCACTTTTTGAAGAATTTAAAAATAAAAAAGAAATAGTTTCAGCTATAAACACGTTGCAATTATCAGCATGAACTGTTACTAGAAGAATTGAAGTAATTGCGGAGAATTTGGAGGCAGAATTAGCAAATGATATAGAAAATTGTATTTTCTTTTCGCTACAGATGGATGAATCGACAGACGTGACAAATATATCACAATTAGCAATTTGCGTGAAGACGGTATTTTCTGATTTTACAACAAAAGAATTCCTTAAAGTTCTGCATTAAAGGGAATCACCAGAGGAGAAGATATCTTTTATCCTTTTAAAAAGTATATAACAAATGTAAAATTACATGTACAAAAGTTATCGTCAATTACAACAGACGGGGCACCAGCAATGACTGGTAAGAAAAAAGGATTTATTGCCTTTTGTAGACAGGATTCCTTATTCCTTAAATTTATTTCTTATCATTGCCTCATACATCAGGAAATGTTATGCGCAAAAACAATCGGTTTTCAACACGTATTTACAATAGTAACAAAAATTATTAATTCCATAAGATCGGGAGCTATGCAACACAGATTGTTTAAATTACTTTTAGATGATGAGGACGTTCAGTTCACAGATCTTCTTTTACATACTGAAGTGAGGTGGCTGAACAGAGGTAAAATGCTTGAGCGGTTTATAATGCTTTTGCCACAAATAAAGGAATTTATTGCATCAAGAGGCGAATTTTACGAGCAATTAGAAAATAAGGATCGGCTAATCGACCTCGGATTTCTGACAGATATAATAGCAAAGTTGAATGAATTAAATTTAAAAATACAAGGGGAAAATTAGCATATCGCTGACATGATTAGTGCAGTAAATGCATTCAAATGCAAGTTAGTGTTGTTGAAATCCCATCTATTGAAAAAATCATTATCACATTTACCAAATATAAAATATACTGTTGAGAGTTTAAATTTGAATAATAAAACTTTTACTGCTACATCATATTTAGAAATTATAGATAAGCTAATAGAAGAGTTTTCTTCTATATTTGAAGATTTTGCAGCATTAGAACCCGTTCTAAGATTTTTCATAAATCCATTTTCAATGTTACTGAAGATGATGTCCTTGAAATAGTTTCATTGTATTTCGAGCTTCATAATATCGAAGACCTAGAATTAGAAGTAATAATATTGATATAATAATAGTGATATTATTTTAAAAGCGCATAGTAGTGATAAAATGTTTTGGAACTTAGTCGATGAAAATAAGTATCCTATTTTAAGGAAATGTGCGCTAAAAATTTATTCATATTGTGCAACAACACACAATTGCGAGTCTTTGTTCTCAAATATGAAATATTTGAAATCAAAATACCGAACAAACCTTAATGACTCACATTTAGATAATTGTTTAAGGACCAGGAACTTTAACTATATCCCCAATTATAAGAAATTAGCTGAAAATATGGACACCCAAGTTGCACACTGAATTATATGTATCATTATGTATGACACCAACAAAATAAAGTTATAAAAAATCTGTTTTTTATGCCTATTTATACTTGTTGATTATTTGTAAAATATGCGCCCTCGGTGATTTTCAAATTTAGTATTGCGCCCTTAAGGACAAACAGGTTTCCGACCCCTGCTCTAACCTATCGGCCATCATTCGGTTATCCATAATGTAGATCCTTTAAACGTAAAAAATCCACAAGGTACAAAATTAATTGAACTCGGACAATCGTGGCGAATAAAAGTTTTTTTTATCCATTAAATGAAATAATCAATTTTCATTTTTAGACGAGTTATTAGAGTCATGTTTAAAGCAAAAATCATGCCCAAGTAAAAAGGAAGTAAAAAGGAAAAAGTGTGACTTCTCACAGTGATGATTTTCAATAAATATTTCTACTGTTTCCATGTATGACATTGCAGTCTAAATTTGGCATTTTCCGGCGTTATCAGTTCTTGACTCTGAATAAATTCCAACACCAAATTGGAAAGAAAATTAAACATTAGAGTTTAAAAATTATCAGACTAATTTTTCATCATTAGAATTTTTTTCTGGTTTTTGTTTAAATTTGCTACATATCACCCAATGTGTAATTTATTAGAAGCACAGTGTTACAACTCATGAACTACCACATTTAACTTAGATATTTCAAGTGTGCTGTATGTATGCATTTTTTAAATAATATAAAATAAATAGTACAGAAAACCAATACTTTTAACTAATTTTTGTAACACAAAAATTATCTAAATAAAAACTAGCAATATCTTCTGAAAAATATAGTCATATAAAATTGAATAAATTATGTCGACTTGTGTGTACAATCATTTATAATTAAAAAGAGAAGTTCAAAGTAAAAAGAGTATTTTTATCCACCTAAATTCAATTTCAACAGTTTAAGACGCTTGTCAATTTAGTTGTTTGATACAATGTATCGCTGAGCAACAAACATTTTATTATAGCTTAATAAGTTGTATAGCACACATTTTTATCTCTAGTCTATATGTTGTGTTTGTCCTACAACTTTGTTCCGGTATTTACTATTATACTTTAAAATAAAACCGTATTTTATTATTTTTCTGAATAATTAATTTACTTCCAAACTATTTATCCATATAATATAAAATAAATTTGGGTATTTATAAAGAAAACTATTTATATATTGTGATTAACTCAAAATTATTGTAAATTATTAAATCAATGGGAAAAAGTCTCACACATATAGGATGTATATTCATCTATAGCTTCTTCCATAATTATTATAAACCACTTGCTTCGAGAAATTACGGAATATTAAGATTTGAAAATTTAGGAAGAAATCTATGAATATATATTATATATTATTACTTTTCTGAATGATTAATTAACTTCCAAACTATTTATCTATATAATTTAAAATAAATTGCAGTATTTATAAAGAAAATTGTTTATAAATTGTGATTAACTCAAAATCATTGTAAATTATTAAATCAATGGGAAAAAGTCTCAGAGATATACTAAATATATTCCTGTAAGCTTCATCCATAATTATTTTAAACCACTTGCTTCGAGAAATTATGAAATATTAAGATTTGTAAATTTAGGAAAAAATGTATGAATATATATTATATTTTATTATTTTTCTGAATGATTAATTTAAGTTTAAAATAAATTGGGGTACTTATAAAGAAAATTGCTTATAGATTGTGATTAATTCAAAATTATTGTAAATTATTAAATCAATGGGAAAAAGTCTCACAGATATAGGAAGTATATTCCATTATAGCATCTTTCATAATTATTATAAACTACTTTCTTCGAAAAATTATGATATATAATTGAAAATTTAGGAACAATTCTATGATTCCAGTTTCCATCCCTATTATACGTAAAATAAGTATTTTTACAATATTGCTTTGCTTAAAAGAAGTTATTTTAAAGCAATATCAAAACATGTAAGAATTTTTATATTTTTGTTTAGAAAATATTTAAGTTAACTGTTAAATAAAGTACACTTATTACAGTTGCTTTTTTTAGAGAAAAATTTTATTTTCCTGCCACTGCTCTCCCTTTATGAAAATAAAATTTCTTCAAATATATAAAAACACTTTTACACGTGGCTTCTTTCCGTAATTTTGTGTGGCCGGCCAACCATGCAATAATATACCGAAAAAAATCCGGCTAGACTAAATTAATTATAAAACGTTTCATTAAGTCTTTTTCAGGCAGAACAGGTTTTAATTTAAAGTGTCCGTAAAAAATATGTAATGAAACCATCTGCTTTCATTAATGATTCTTACATTTTATCTCCTTTGTAATTATTACGATGACTGATCAATAAGGACTAAATTATTTTTTCTTATCTCTTTTCCCTTGAGTCTCGACTTCTTCTGACTAATATATTACTTTTATCTATGCAGTCCCCTTCAATGAACTTCTTTAATTGTTTTATACGATTTGACGCTGTAATTATGTGAAAATTTTTCTAAAAGGCTGTAGAAGGTTTTAATAGTTTTCTGAATATTCATTATTATCTAAAATAATTTTCTTTAAATAGTTTAATAATTTTAAAGTAGAAATCAGTCATTTATCTCGAATTAACTTCAGAGTACGTGGCCTGAAATACTAGTTTGTTTCTTTACATGAAATAAAGTGATTATTATAATAGACGTAATTTTCGCTTCTTATATCAATGGAAATAACTATTTTGAATAGTCATCAATACATTTTCACTAGTTTTATGCACAAAAAATTTGAAAGATGTGAGGACGCTTAAACCTACAAACTTTTGATTTTTCAAAAAGAGTATATGTTATAAATTGAGATGTTGTACGCATTTAAAAAAACTGCATAAAAAGTTCCTCGTAGTTTAGAAGTTATGGTTAAAATTATTGACAGAATTTGACATCTTGAAAAACTATAAAACTTTATAACACATTAGAGTCTAGTAATCTGAGTAGCCAGGAAGTCTTTTTCAGGCGTAACAGGTTTTAGTTTATAGTACCCCTAAAAAATATGTAATGAAATACCATCTTTAGAAGGTTTAATAATTTTCTGAATATTCATTATTATCTAAAATGATTTTCTTTAAATCGTTTAAAGTAGAAATGTGTCATTTATCTCGAATTAACTTCAATCTACGTGGCCTGAAATACAGGATGTTTTTGTTTCTTTGTATGAGGTAAAGTGAGTATTATAATAGATGTAATTTGCGCTTCTCATTTCAACGGAACTAACTTTTTTGAATAGTCATGAATCCATTTTCACTAGTGTTATGCAAGAAAATTTGATGGCCATAAGGACGCTTAAACCTACAAATTTTTGATTTTTCAAAAAGAATATATGTTATAAATTGAGATGTACGCATTTAACAAAACTGCATAAAATGTATGCTTAGCTTGAAAGTTAAGTTTAAAACTATTTACAGAGTTTGACATCTCAAAATATTATAATGCAGTAAAACGCACAATGCAGTCTAGTAATGTGAGTAGCCAGGAAGACTTAAAACATAAACAGCAATTTTAAGGTATTAGTCTACGTTCGGAGAACCTTTTTCTTTATACGTAGAAACTAGTTCAATTTTTTTTAATTTTTAGATTTATTTCTTATATTATCATAGAGAATTGCACTTAAAAAATTTACTCCTGGAGAAGTTTTTATAAAATTTCTAATAAATTAAGAAAATTTAGTAACAAAATCAGGTTTTTTTCAAAAAGTCTAATTTTTGATTAAATTATTTCAGTATTTTTTATGCAACACATTTCTTATACACTGGACTAGTGAATCACCTAAAATCTTTGATTAATTTACATTTGGTAAAAAATTTTGGTTCTTCAAATTCATACACATTGAATGTTTAACGAATTTTCATTACCTTTACATCTAACTATGAGTGTAACATCATTAAAAATTATCCAAATTTAAAGCTTTTAGGTCATTCACTAGTAAATACTATCAAAAGCATACATAATAAGTTTCAACAAAATATTTTAAGAACTTTTTGAGAAATCACATTTCAAGTTTCAACATTCTATTAAAAATACCGTTTTGAGAAAAACGCATTTGAAGTTTATAGAAGCAACTTTAACTATTAAAAAATTAAAATACATGCTTAAAATTTCCCATACTTTCTAGCTTCAAAATTTTCTAATTGCCAAGTTGCTGATTATCATAAATACTAGAAAAATGTTTAAACTAATCTTCCTGAAAATTTAAAAAGTTTTTTACAAAAAATTCTCTTTAAAAGAATTTAAATTCACAATTTCCGGTTCCGAAGATGCTACTTCCGTTTTGTTTTGACAGTTGTCACTGATGTTTAAACAGCTGTGACTTTTCTTTAAAATGCCTTAGAGACAGAACAAAAACAGATTTAGAAGCCTAAAAGTTGAAATTTTACAATTGAAAAAAAAATTATGATTTTGGGCAAAAAATGACATTTTTATTGTAGACGGATACCTTAACATTTAATAAAAAATAAAGTGAAATATTCACATAAAAAGCATGAACCATAACATCGTTCATCGATTGCACTCCTTCATACAGATTATCACAAAAAGAAACAGTCTGAGGAGGGAGGGGGATAAAAGTTCGAGCTCCCGTACAAGACATCTAGAAAATTTAATGACAATATGACAGAAAAAGTTTCCGAGAAAAAACTAAATACAAAAGATGCTGAAAAGGAGTTTTCAGCTGTGAAGACCATCACTGTGCAAATGTCTCAATCGAGGTTTACATAGCATAAAATGAAGGTAAAACGCAGATAGGATTTGAGATTTTTAATTTATAGTCCCATGAACAACAATACAACACAAAGTTCAACTGAAATGTCATTTCTGTAAAACTAGTACTGTTAGTAGCCAGGAAGACTTAAGAAAAACGTAAACAGCAGATTTAGCATTTAATAAAAAATAAAATGAAACATTTTCATAAGAAAAGCATAAACCATAACATCGTTCATCGATTGCACTCCTTCATACCGATTATCACAAAAAAAATAACTAGTCTGAGGATGTGAGGGGAATAAAAGTACGAGTTCCCGTACTAGACGTCTAGAAGATTTAATGACAATATGGCAGAAATGTTTCCGAGAAAAAACTAAATACAAAAGATGCTGAAAAGGAGTTTTCAGCTGTGAAGACCATCACTGTGCAAATGTCTCAATCGAGGTTTACATAGCATAAAATGAAGGTAAAACGCAGATAGGATTTGAGATTTTTAATTTATAGTCCCATGAACAACAATACAACACAAAGTTCAACTGAAATGTCATTTCTGTAAAACTAGTACTGTTAGTAGCCAGGAAGACTTAAGAAAAACGTAAACAGCAGATTTAGCATTTAATAAAAAATAAAATGAAACATTTTCATAAGAAAAGCATAAACCATAACATCGTTCATCGATTGCACTCCTTCATACCGGTTATCACAACAAATTAGTCTGAGGAGGGGGGAATAAAAGTACGAGTTCCCGTACTAGACGTCTAGAAGATTTAATGACAATATGGCAGAAATGTTTCCGAGAAAAAACTAAATACAAAAGATGCTGAAAAGGAGTTTTCAGCTGTGAAGACCATCACTGTGCAAATGTCTCAATCGAGGTTTACATAGCATAAAATGAAGGTAAAACGCAGATAGGATTTGAGATTTTTAATTTATAGTCCCATGAACAACAATACAACACAAAGTTCAACTGAAATGTCATTTCTGTAAAACTAGTACTGTTAGTAGCCAGGAAGACTTAAGAAAAACGTAAACAGCAGATTTAGCATTTAATAAAAAATAAAATGAAACATTTTCATAAGAAAAGCATAAACCATAACATCGTTCATCGATTGCACTCCTTCATACAGATTATCACAAAAAGAAACAGTCTGAGGAGGGAGGGGGATAAAAGTTCGAGCTCCCGTACAAGACATCTAGAAAATTTAATGACAATATGACAGAAAAAGTTTCCGTGAAAAAAAAATAAATACAAAAGATGCTGAAAAGGAGTTTTCAGCTGTGAAGACCATCACTGTGCAAATGTCTCAATCGAGGTTTACATAGCATAAAATGAAGGTAAAACGCAGATAGGATTTGAGATTTTTAATTTATAGTCCCATGAACAACAATACAACACAAAGTTCAACTGAAATGTCATTTCTGTAAAACTAGTACTGTTAGTAGCCAGGAAGACTTAAGAAAAACGTAAACAGCAGATTTAGCGTTTAATAAAAAATAAAATGAAACATTTTCATAAGAAAAGCATAAAACCATAACATCGTTCATCGATTGCACTCCTTCATACAGATTATCACAAAAAGAAACAGTCTGAGGAGGGGAGGATAAAAGTTCGAGCTCCCGTACAAGACATCTAGAAAATTTAATGACAATATGACAGAAAAAGTTTCCGTGAAAAAAATAAATACAAAAGATGCTGAAAAGGAGTTTTCAGCTGTGAAGACCATCACTGTGCAAATGTCTCAATCGAGGTTTACATAGCATAAAATGAAGGTAAAACGCAGATAGGATTTGAGATTTTTAATTTATAGTCCCATGAACAACAATACAACACAAAGTTCAACTGAAATGTCATTTCTGTAAAACTAGTACTGTTAGTAGCCAGGAAGACTTAAGAAAAACGTAAACAGCAGATTTAGCATTTAATAAAAAATAAAATGAAACATTTTCATAAGAAAAGCATAAACCATAACATCGTTCATCGATTGCACTCCTTCATACCGATTATCACAAAAAGAAACAGTCTGAGGAGGGAGGGGGATAAAAGTTCGAGCTCCCGTACAAGACATCTAGAAAATTTAATGACAATATGGCAGAAAGGTTTCCTTGCAAAAAATTAAATACAAAAGATGCTGAAAAGGAGTTTTCATCTGTGAAGACTATCACTGTGCAAATGTCTCAACAGTGGTTTACATAGCAGAAAATGAATGTGAAACGCAGATAGGATTTGAGATTTTTAATTTATAGTCCCATGAACAACAATACAACACAAAGTTCAACTGAAATGTCATTTCTGTAAAACTAGTACTGTTAGTAGCCAGGAAGACTTAAGAAAAACGTAAACAGCAGATTTAGCATTTAATAAAAAATAAAATGAAACATTTCCTTAAGAAAAGCATAATCCATAACATCGTTCATCGATTGCACTCCTTCATACCGATTATCACAAAAAGAAACAGTCTGAGGAGGGAGGAGGATAAAAGTTCGAGCTCCCGTACAAGACATCTAGAAAATTTAATGACAATATGATAGAAAAAGTTTCCGGGAAAAAAAATAAATACAAAAGATGCTGAAAAGGAGTTTTCAGCTGTGAAGACCATCACTGTGCAAATGTCTCAATCGAGGTTTACATAGCATAAAATGAAGGTAAAACGCAGATAGGATTTGAGATTTTTAATTTATAGTCCCATGAACAACAATACAACACAAAGTTCAACTGAAATGTCATTTCTGTAAAACTAGTACTGTTAGTAGCCAGAAAGACTTAAGAAAAACGTAAACAGCAGTTTTAACATTTAATAAAAAACAAAATGACACATTTCCTTAAGAAAAGCATAATCCATAACATCGTTCATCGATTGCACTCCTTCATACCGATTATCACAAAAAAAATAACTAGTCTGAAGATGTGAGGGGATAAAAGTACGAGTTCCCGTACTAGAAGTCTAGAAGATTTAATGACAATATGGCAGAAAGGTTTCCTTGCAAAAAATTAAATACAAAAGATGCTGAAAAGGAGTTTTCAGCTGTGAAGACCATCACTGTGCAAATGTCTCAATCGAGGTTTACATAGCATAAAATGAAGGTAAAACGCAGATAGGATTTGAGATTTTTAATTTATAGTCCCATGAACAACAATACAACACAAAGTTCAACTGAAATGTCATTTCTGTAAAACTAGTACTGTTAGTAGCCAGGAAGACTTAAGAAAAACGTAAACAGCAGATTTAGCATTTAATAAAAAATAAAATGAAACATTTTCATAAGAAAAGCATAAACCATAACATCGTTCATCGATTGCACTCCTTCATACCGATTATCACAAAAAGAAACAGTCTGAGGAGGGAGGAGGATAAAAGTTCGAGCTCCCGTACAAGACATCTAGAAAATTTAATGACAATATGACAGAAAAAGTTTCCGGGAAAAAAAATAAATACAAAAGATGCTGAAAAGGAGTTTTCAGCTGTGAAGACCATCACTGTGCAAATGTCTCAATCGAGGTTTACATAGCATAAAATGAAGGTAAAACGCAGATAGGATTTGAGATTTTTAATTTATAGTCCCATGAACAACAATACAACACAAAGTTCAACTGAAATGTCATTTCTGTAAAACTAGTACTGTTAGTAGCCAGGAAGACTTAAGAAAAACGTAAACAGCAGATTTAGCATTTAATAAAAAATAAAATGAAACATTTTCATAAGAAAAGCATAAACCATAACATCGTTCATCGATTGCACTCCTTCATACAGATTATCACAAAAAGAAACAGTCTGAGGAGGGAGGGGGATAAAAGTTCGAGCTCCCGTACAAGACATCTAGAAAATTTAATGACAATATGACAGAAAAAGTTTCCGTGAAAAAAATAAATACAAAAGATGCTGAAAAGGAGTTTTCAGCTGTGAAGACCATCACTGTGCAAATGTCTCAATCGAGGTTTACATAGCATAAAATGAAGGTAAAACGCAGATAGGATTTGAGATTTTTAATTTATAGTCCCATGAACAACAATACAACACAAAGTTCAACTGAAATGTCATTTCTGTAAAACTAGTACTGTTAGTAGCCAGGAAGACTTAAGAAAAACGTAAACAGCAGATTTAGCATTTAATAATAAAAAATAAAATGAAACATTTTCATAAGAAAAGCATAAACCATAACATCGTTCATCGATTGCACTCCTTCATACCGATAATCACAAAAAAAAGTCTAAGGAGGAGAGGGGAAATAAAAGTACGATCTCCCGTACTAGACGTCTAGAAAGTTTAATGACAATATGGCAGAAAGGTTTCCTTGCAAAAAATTAAATACAAAAGATGCTGAAAAGGAGTTTTCATCTGTGAAGACTATCACTGTGCAAATGTCTCAATCGAGGTTTACATAGCATAAAATGAAGGTAAAACGCAGATAGGATTTGAGATTTTTAATTTATAGTCCCATGAACAACAATACAACACAAAGTTCAACTGAAATGTCATTTCTGTAAAACTAGTACTGTTAGTAGCCAGGAAGACTTAAGAAAAACGTAAACAGCAGATTTAGCATTTAATAAAAAATAAAATGAAACATTTTCATAAGAAAAGCATAAACCATAACATCGTTCATCGATTGCACTCCTTCATACAGATTATCACAAAAAGAAACAGTCTGAGGAGGGAGGGGGATAAAAGTTCGAGCTCCCGTACAAGACATCTAGAAAATTTAATGACAATATGACAGAAAAAGTTTCCTTGCAAAAAATTAAATACAAAAGATGCTGAAAAGGAGTTTTCAGCTGTGAAGACCATCACTGTGCAAATGTCTCAATCGAGGTTTACATAGCATAAAATGAAGGTAAAACGCAGATAGGATTTGAGATTTTTAATTTATAGTCCCATGAACAACAATACAACACAAAGTTCAACTGAAATGTCATTTCTGTAAAACTAGTACTGTTAGTAGCCAGGAAGACTTAAGAAAAACGTAAACAGCAGATTTAGCATTTAATAAAAAATAAAATGAAACATTTTCATAAGAAAAGCATAAACCATAACATCGTTCATCGATTGCACTCCTTCATACCGATTATCACAAAAAGAAACAGTCTGAGGAGGGAGGGGGATAAAAGTTCGAGCTCCCGTACAAGACATCTAGAAAATTTAATGACAATATGACAGAAAAAGTTTCCGTGAAAAAAATAAATACAAAAGATGCTGAAAAGGAGTTTTCAGCTGTGAAGACCATCACTGTGCAAATGTCTCAATCGAGGTTTACATAGCATAAAATGAAGGTAAAACGCAGATAGGATTTGAGATTTTTAATTTATAGTCCCATGAACAACAATACAACACAAAGTTCAACTGAAATGTCATTTCTGTAAAACTAGTACTGTTAGTAGCCAGGAAGACTTAAGAAAAACGTAAACAGCAGATTTAGCATTTAATAAAAAATAAAATGAAACATTTTCATAAGAAAAGCATAAACCATAACATCGTTCATCGATTGCACTCCTTCATACCGGTTATCACAACAAATTAGTCTGAGGAGGGGGGAATAAAAGTACGAGTTCCCGTACTAGACGTCTAGAAGAGTTAATGACAATATGATAGAAAAAGTTTCCGGGAAAAAAAATAAATACAAAAGATGCTGAAAAGGAGTTTTCAGCTGTGAAGACCATCACTGTGCAAATGTCTCAATCGAGGTTTACATAGCATAAAATGAAGGTAAAACGCAGATAGGATTTGAGATTTTTAATTTATAGTCCCATGAACAACAATACAACACAAAGTTCAACTGAAATGTCATTTCTGTAAAACTAGTAGTTAGTAGCCAGGAAGACTTAAGAAAAACGTAAACAGCAGATTTAGCATTTAATAAAAAATAAAATGAAACATTTTCATAAGAAAAGCATAAACCATAACATCGTTCATCGATTGCACTCCTTCATACCGGTTATCACAACAAATTAGTCTGAGGAGGGGGGAATAAAAGTACGAGTTCCCGTACTAGACGTCTAGAAGATTTAATGACAATATGGCAGAAATGTTTCCGAGAAAAAACTAAATACAAAAGATGCTGAAAAGGAGTTTTCAGCTGTGAAGACTTTCAGTGTGGTTTACATATATAAAAAATAGTATTAATTAAATAGTAAAATAAAAAATTAAATAGTATTAATTAATTAGTAAAAATTAGTATATATATAAATATATATACTAATCGGGATTTACATAGCATAAAATGAGTGTGAAACGCAAATAGAATTTGAGACTTTTAATGTATAGTCTCGTGAACAACAATACAACACATAGCTCCACTGAAATGTCATTTCTGTAAAACTTAAGGTCAATTCCTCTGCTGCATTTAATTAGTATTGCTGTGAAATTTCTTCTTTTGTTAACCATTTTTATAATAAGGACCTATGTTGAATACAACGGGGACTATTGCGTCTGTTACTGATTTTCGGAACTTAGAACCCATGTTTTTGTTATTTTAACCCATGTTTTTGTTATTCTCCTATCAAATTAAATGCCATTTCAACTAAAAAATTGGACTACAGAGGTCTTTGAGTAGTTTAGGTTTTAAAAAAATCCAGCAACTTATTGAGTCTACGTATTGAAACTTAGTTTTGACATGATTATATCTGTAATTATCATTTCATACTGCTCATTTAGCTTTCTCTATAACATGTTATCCTTTCATAAATTGCTGACTTTTACACAATTCATTGCGTGCTAGGCTGTACTATGACTATAATGCTACGCATTGTACGGCAGATTTAAAGGAGGTGAATGAAAAAAGCACTTCTTGCTAATGTTTAATTTAAGCAATTTACATGAAGAATGGAACATCTCATAAATGTTCTACTTATATTAATCGGAATTTTATAAGACATCGAATGGTGTATAATATATCTAACAGAAATTATGTTGATAACATATGCATTTCTGCATTTTATAGTTTTTTCTTTTTTAATATATATATGAAATAACTTAATATAATATCCACATAATTTAAATTACTGTAGTCATCACTGTATCATCATTATTATTACATAAATGTAGTAGCCGAGTATATTAATGCAGACTTACAAAAACATCTTTTATTTAGAACAACAGTTAACACACAAATAACCGAAGGGAAAAAGAACACAAAACAGAAAATATTTGATGATATATTACATCGAGTTCTCAAAGGAAAAGCCTCGAAAAATATGTGCCAGCCTATTTATTAAGTATGGGAAGGGGAGTGACTCAAGGAAGGATATCATTCCGGTAAACAATCACTTCACTTTAATTGCTTCTATTTTATTCTATAAGATATAGTAAGTCACAATGAGCGTAAATAATTAATTAACGGGACCGCGATTTTAAATTTAAGGTGCAGGAAATGAGCCTTCGCCGCCACTAGTTTAAAAAATGTATTTTAGAATTTAATAGGGAATTCAGATTTTCAATGGAAAACAGAAAACATTTAAGTTAGGATTTTAGTTTAATAGAATTTTAATATTACACACACACACATACACACACACATATATATATATATATATAAATATATATATAATATATATATAATCAAGCTACTGATGGCTCTAGTTAAGCAGTCGTCGTTTACGAGGTGACTTTGGTACGTTGTTAAACGCCATGTGGAACATTTACGAAATAGAATCCTCTGTTCATCTCAGTGTTGGTGTTACATAAGATGTCGTCATTTTCAAAAGCGTTACAACTTCACCCACACATATATATCATATTTTTTCCTTTCGGTTTAAGATTCTATTTTTCCGGTAAATTTTCTCAATTAATCCTAGCGAATATTCTCGAATATTCACTAATAGAAATGCTTCCAGTTCCATACATAAAATAGAGTTCTAACGCGTGAGTTACATTATCCATGTGAATTCAAGTAATAGCTGATTAGTTGGCACAAATGACTAGTTAAGCAGATCTCTGGAATTTCAAAATAGTTTAGTATAAAATTTCGTATAATGTTTCGATATTTCGATGAATAAACGATGTTAGATTGAACATTCCAGTAACTTGATTGCATTCTCATCAAGAGATTCCACGACTGCAAGGCTGTGTTAACCACCCGGTACACCACTTCATAATGAAGTCTTATTATACATACACACATAAATATATATATATATATATATATATATATATATATTATTATTATATATATTATTATATGAGTTTATAATAAAATGAAAATTAGTGATTTTGAGATTTCTCAAGAGTGAACATTTTATGAATGCGTATTAAGCATTACTTATATTATCTATCAGTCTGTAATATACAATTTTCTAATCTAAGTATTGTTGTAAAAATTTTAAATTATTTATGTTAACATATAAAACAATACATTAAGTTTAGCCAAACATAAGTTTAAAAAAATCTAAAATGATATAAGTTAAAGAACTAAATCTTTTCAGGTATGTTTAAATTATGCAAATTCTGGCATTAATGTCTTTGATTTTCCAAGCATGTTATCATTAAATTTAGCATTATGGTAAAATAAAAAAATTTTCGGTTGTAATTAAAAATCGGCTACTTTGTGTCATTGATAATGAAGCACATTATCTTGTATATACATATATATTATGAATTTATTGTACATTTTGTTCTAAATATTTTTTTAAATTATTTTAGTTTAGTTGTAATTAAATGTATTTTAAGAATATAAAAACAGTGACGATAGAAAATAAAATTAAAAAATAAATGTTTTCGTTAAATATTAATCATGTTTATTACCCTAATAAATCGTGATGTATGTATGAGTATGTCTTATTTTTATCAAGCGTTATAATGTTTCAATTTTTCAGGGGACTGTAAATTATGGTAAAACTAAAATGTGGAAAGTTTCGGTTGTAACTTACATCGTGCTACTTTTTAATGCATGGTCTATTATGAAATAATTAAGAAAAATACAATACATATTTATAGAAAATATGTATTGTATTATATGTATTGTATTATTATATGTATTGTTATTATATATATTATAAAATATTTATAAAAAGTTTCAGTTGTAACTTAAATCGTGCTACTTTTTAATGCATGACCTAATATGAAATAATTAAGAAAAATATAATACATATTTATAAAAAAATATGTATTGTATTATTATATGTATTGTTATTATATATAATAGCCTAAGTTATTACTTGATTAATTTTGAAGCGGTTGGCTAATGGATAGAGGTATTCAAGCAATAATTTATCTTCTCTAAACTATATCGATTCTAAATAAAATTTGTATAAATAGTTATATCACCAAAAAAAATACTGTCGTTTTTAGTTCAAATAAAATTCTTTTCGAGAGTTTAATGATTATTACTATTCCGGTTAAGAGCAGGCGATCCAATATATCCATTTGTCAAATAAACAAAAAATTTTTTCTGCATTGGTACGTCAGTTCCTTTAACATATTTAATTATTTCATATTTTTAAACTATTTTAATATTTACACTATTTTAATATCTTTGATTAACTTAATATTGTATATTTTTGTTTATTTATTAAATAATAATTGTAATATATAATTTTAAATTATTGTATTATTTTTGTTAATGTTATTAAATTAATAAATTCTTTTATATATTAAGAGTCTATTTTATTGGCCTAATAAATATATAATATATATATTTAAAAAAAATGTGTTTATTTATATGTTGTATTGTTATATTATAAATATATTTATAAAAAGTTTCAGTATTAAACTGTATTAATATTATTACTAAATAAATTATATACAAGTTTTAAAAAAAAAATTTTTTAATGTATTGTATTACATGTGTTGTATTATCATATATGTTGTTATTATATAAATATAATAAAATATTTATAAAAAGTTTCGGTTGTAATTTAAATCGTGCTACTTTTTAATGCATGGCCTATTACTAAATAATTAAGAAAAAATACAATACATATTTATAAAAAATATGTAATCTATTATATGTATTGTATTACATGTATTGTATTATTATATGTAATGTTATTATATATATTATAAAATATTTATAAAAAGTTTCGGTTGTAACTTAAATCGTGCTACTTTTTAATGCATATAGTATTATGAAATAATTTAGAAAAAATACAAAACATATTTATAATTCTTACTTTTCCGGTTTGGAATTTTAAAAATTTAAAACAGGAAATAAATCTTAAATTTCGATTTCAAGTTTGTTTTTCATTATACTCTTAATGCAAGTAAATTTTTCTCTAATAAAAAAAAGGTATAAGCCATTGAAAATTGAATCAGGAAACAATTTTTGATTAAATTGCATTATATTTTAAAATAATTGTCCCATTCTGCAATAATTATTGAAAACTTTTCTAGTACACTGCATATTAGCTAGTTGCTTTCATATTTTAGGCAAGGTTTTAGCATTTATGTAAATAACATTTAGATGTCCGTTAATACTCATATTTAAATCTTATTTAATCTTAATATTTAATCTCATATTTAATCTTAAATTTCAGTTTCAGCTTCATTTTTATTGTACTCTTAACGCAAGCAAATTTTGCTATATTAAAAAAACATATAAGCCATTGAAAATTAAAACAGGAAAAATTTTTGATTAAATTACAATATATTTTAAGACAATTGTCCCATTCTGCAATAATTATTGTAAACATTTCTAGTACACTGCATATTAACTAGTTGCTTTCACATTTTATCTATGTTTCTAGCATTTATATAAATAAGATTTAGATGTCCATTAATATTTATATTTAAATTATTTTTAATCTTATATTTAATCTTAATATTTAATCTTAATATTTAATCTCATATTTAATCTTAAATTTCAATTTCAGGTTTGTTTTTTATTGTACTTTTAACGCAAACAAATTTTTCTATAATAAAAAAGATTTTTAGCTATATTTTTAGCTACATATTTTAGCTATATTTTTATCATTTATGTAAATAAGATTTAGGTTTCCATTAATACTGATATTTAAATCTTATATATAATCTTAATATTTAATCACATATTTAATCTTAAATTTCAATTCCAGGTTTGTTTTTCATCGTACTCTTAACACAAGCAAATTTTGCTGTATTAAATAAAAGATATAAGCCATTGAAAATTGAATCAGGAAACAATTTTTTGATTAAATACAATATATTTTAAAACAATTGTCCCATTCTGCAATAATTATTGAAAACATTTCTAGTACACTGCCTATTAACCAGTTTCTTTCATATTTTAGCTATGCTTTTAGCATTTATGTAAATAAGATTTAGGTGTTCATTAATACTCATATTTAAATCTTATTTATTCTTATATTTACTCTTAATATTTATAATCATATTTAATCTTAAATTTCAATTTCACGTTTGTTTTTAATTGTACTCTTAAAGCAAGCAAATTTTGCTGTATTAAAAAAAGATATAAGCCATTGAAAATTAAAACATGAACCAATTTTTGATTAAATACAATATATTTTAAAACAATTGTCCCATTCTGCAATAATTATTGAAAACATTTCTAGTACACTGAATATTAACTAGTTACTTTCATATTTTATCTATGTTTTTAGCATTTATGTAAATAACATTTAGGTGTCCGTTAATACTCATATTTAAATTTTATTTAATCTTATATTTAATCTAAATATTTAATTTCATATTTAATCTTAAATTTCAATTTCACGTTTGTTTTTCATTGTACTCTTACCGCAAGCAAATTTTGCTATATTAAAAATAGATATAAGCCATTAAAAATTGAATCAGGAAACAATTTATGATTAAATTACAATATATTTGAAAACAATTGTAACATTCTGCAATAATTATTGAAAACATTTCTAGTACGCTGAACGATGGCCGAATGGTTAGGGTGCTGGCCTTCGGAACCAGAGTTCGTGGGTTCGAATCCCACTATGGCATGGATGTTCGTAGCCGTTCGGAATCGGCTTTAAGCAGTAGGTCCCGGTCTCATTAGCCCTCGTGTTGCAAAAAGTACACCGTAGCACTCCAAAACCAAACCATTTCTAGTACACTGCATATTAACTAGTGGCTTTCATATTTTAGCTATGTTTTTAGCATTTATGTAAATACGATTTAGGTGTCCATTAATACTCATATTTAAATTTTATTTAATCTCATATTTACTTTTAATATTTAATCTCATATTTAATCTTAAATTTCAATTTCAGGTTTGTTTTTCATTGTACTCCTAAAGCAAGCAAATTTTGCTATATTAAAATAAAAAGATATAATCCATTGTAAAATTAAAACAGGAAAAATCTTTTGATTAAATTACTATATATTTTAAGACAATTGTTCCATTCTGCAATAATTATTCTAAACATTTCTAGTACACTGCATATTAACTAGTTGCTTTCCTAATTTATCTATGTTTTTGGCATTTATATAAATAAGATTTGGGTGTCCATTAATACTCATATTTAAATCTTATTTAATTTTATATTTAATCTTAATATTTAATCTCATATTGAATCTTAAATTTCAATTTCAGGTTCATTTTTTATTGTACTCTTAATTCAAGCAAATTTTGTTATATTAAAAAAACATATAAGACATTCAAAATTAAAACAGGAAAAATCTTTTGATTAAATTACAATATATTTTAAGACAATTGTCCCATTCTGCAATAATTATTCTAAACATTTCTAGTACATTGCATATTAACAAGTTGCTTTCATATTTTAGCTATATTTTTAGCATTTATGTAAATAAGATTTACGTGTCCATTAATACTCATTTGATACAATTTATATAATGCAATTATTTAAATTTTTGCAATGTTTCTGCATTTTATTTTTGTTGTTTCAATGATAAAGTTTTTAACTTTTCTCTCAAACTATTAATTTTCTAGTCATCCCTCGATTAAATTACATAAATCTATTGATAAAATATGTTAAATTTTTCCCATGAAAATATTATGACTTTGCCATAATTTAGAAGACTTTTGATCAAAATTTGCTTGTATCTTTACTATACTTCTATTTTCCTCTCAAATTATTAATTTTTTAGACATCTCTCATTTTAATCACATAAATGTACTGATAAAAAAATTTAAATTTTTCCAAAGAAAATATTATGACTTTGTCACTACTTGGGAGACTTGTGATCAAACTTAAAAGTAAAAGTTTTGATTGTATCTTTACTATCCTTATACTACGCATGTTATTACTAAATCCTTGAACTACTCTTTACTAATAAATATAATTATCCTTATAATAAGCATGTGATTACTTAATGCTTGTGAATTGGGTAAAGAGGGTGAGGCTGTCTGTACATAATTCCAATGGTTTGTGTAATTTAAGTTGCTCAATAGTCAATAAATGTGATAATAGAGTAACTTATTTTTCCACAGTTATTTCTTAATCGAAATATACCGACATCCTACAAAAAGCAGACAGAGTCAAATACAACTTTACGTCAGCAGTATTTCTTGACTAATAAGCACTATTACGTAATTTTTTTCTATATAGTACGAGATTAATAATCATGAGTTATTAAAATAATTGGAAAACACTTGTGAAAAAGATTGATATAAATTACATCATTTTAAAAAAGGTTTACTTAATGTTTGAGGTAATGTTTTATCAGAGAATTTGATATATAAATGCATAAAAGACCTTTAAGCCTTTAGGACTAGAAATTTTGTATCCGTGAATTTCTTGGATAAAATAATAAAAAAATTGAGTTGGTGACTGCAATCATTGCCGAGATTCGTCCTGTTTCACACAATGCAGTCTTGACTGCACCTTCTATTCTTGCTTGATCATGTAACCCGCACTCGTAAGATGGACTGCTCTTTGATTTTGAGAGTTTTCTGTATGGGTTTCATAAAACCAAGAGCATAAATTCACGGTGTCTACGTGTTTATTTAAGATAGTTTAGTCTCATCCAATTTAATAACCCAATGCCTGCTACCGATTATACTGCTCGAACTTTGATGTTTTACCACCTAGTACTTATTCATTTGATACTAGCCTTCTCATAAATTCACATAGCCTTTTCATAATGGAGACAGATAGAGTGAATGCGTAAAATGCTATGCATATCTGTATCCTCATTTGAATATTCGTGGCATGAAACATTTCAAATTAAATATTTCAAATTTGGTGGCAAAACTTTTTGTTATATTATAGTAGCGTTACATACAACCTTCTGTTTGTATTCACTTTTCCTATGATATGAATTTTGAATACGTTTTAGGAAGGAAACAGTTCATCATTTGTAATTAAAATTCGATGAAAGTGTATTTAACGATATTATTACAATTCGTGGGTCTTTCATCTTATGTTAACCTGAAAGCAGCATTTGGAATCGGTTTTTCCTCACGACTTTGCGTGACATTCCATTGTGCGCGACTGTCCAAACTTACGTTTTTCCATTTTTACTGTTCGCGTGATAAATTAAGGCAGGGATTCAGGTGTAATGTTTTTTGCATTTTTGTTCGCACGGAAACTTCGTATTGCAGTATAAGTATGATTTACCTGGATTTACAAAGCTTCAAATATGCCTGGACTATTAACGAAGTCCCCTAAATACCATCCGAACACGTCTGCACCATTTATTTTCTTAATTGTGCGTAACTTTAGTGTTACCTGAGGGTCTGAAACTTTCCCATCCTGTTTTGCATTTTTTTTTCTCCACTTGGAATAATTTTAATCGTGTTTTGCGTTTTGAACAAACATAGTATTACGATTAATTATTAAGTCACGAACACCTAGAAAAAGTAAAATGCGGAACCAATGAAGGTGTGCTGTTTGGTATTGTACTTCATTTGTAACAAAGCAATGGAATATAAAATTCCATTAATTTAACTGTTTATCAAACGAGCAAGCTGTTTAAAATATATTTAATCC
Organism: Pardosa pseudoannulata; assembly: GCA_032207245.1. Taxonomy (NCBI): domain Eukaryota; kingdom Metazoa; phylum Arthropoda; class Arachnida; order Araneae; family Lycosidae; genus Pardosa; species Pardosa pseudoannulata. Next base: position 38,393,386 of record CM063501.1, on the reverse strand, counting down.
TTGAAAAAAAACTTAGCAGCTAAATTGGTTAAAATTTTGCACTTAAGTAATAAATGAATTTAATGTCTATGTAGAAAATAAAAAGTATTTTTTATTTTCAATGTAACTGCGTTAAGGTATATTTACTATTATAATGTCAAATATTTATTATTTTGTATACAATGATTTTGATGGAGCAGCAAATTGTTTCAACGTAAAATATATTTAACCCTCAGTTGAAAAAAAGCTTAGCTACCAAAAGAATTAAAATATTGCCTTTAAGTAATAAATTGATTTAATATATTTGTAGAAAATAACGAGTATTTTTATTTTCAATGTAATTACGTTAAGCTATATTTTCTATTACAATGTCAAATATTTATTAGTTTGTATACAATGATTTTGATGGAGCAGCTAATTGTTACAACGTAAAATATCGAAAACGTATTATTTCGGTATCTGTAATATTTTGTGTAATACCGTGTAAACAATGTAGTGTTAAAAAAGGGAACAATTTTAAACTTCAATATTTTATCATAAGGACATAAAAATACAATGAAACAAAATGAAAAACTCAAAGTACTAAAATTTTAAAAATGGTGTTTCAAATATATCATGATCCCGCCTATAGAAGCACATTATAATTAAGAAAATAGTTGAATATTTGATAATTAAGAAAATAATGGATTATTGGTACACTTTTTT
>CM063501.1:38380202-38390202 GCA_032207245.1 Pardosa pseudoannulata | reverse complement strand
GATGTTTTATTCATTCAAGTCTTAATAAATTCTTTTATCGCCTTCTCTACTTTCATGTCTGAATTTTAAGAAGACAGAGGAAGTAGTTTTTTAAACAAAAGTATTAATATTTATTTCATTTATTCATGAACAGTTCTTTTCAAAGAAATTATGTATTCGATTTATATTGACTAATAACTGGTGACTTCATTCTAATCTCCAGTCTGTGTAATTAATGTTCCTAAATAGAGGTTAGGTTTATGTCAAAATTCAAATGAATTTTTAGATTATATTACGCAAACTATGTAAAATATTTTGAAAATAAAACAACTTGTTATCATAAAAAATAACGCAGTTCTGATATATTTAGTTTCCATCATTCATTAAAAATATAGCCGAACCATGGCCGAATGGTTAGGGTGCTGGCATTTGGAACCGGAGTTCGTGTGTTCGAATCCTACTATGGCATGGATGTTCGTAGCCTTTCGGGATCGGCTTTAAGCAGTAGGTCCCTGTTTCATTAGCCCTCGTGTTTCAAAAAGTAGACCGTAGCACTCCAAAACCAAATCAAACCAAATGTTTAAAAATATAATCTTAGAGATAAGTAGTGTTTTCTCTTTTTCCAGGTAGGGTTTCGGAAAAGCGCAAATTCCTTGCCTATATCTTTTAAATAGAATAAATGTATCAGAATATCTTAAGTATAAACACGTGGCATAAATATTAAATGTGTTTTCATTTGATAAAGACTTCAGTGATAAAATAAGATTACATCAAAAAATGAATAAAATCGAATTCAAAATTAAAAAAAAGTTTTCTTAAATGAAATTCATAAAATGAAATATATCAATTAATGTACCAAGAAAATTTTTACTCACTATTACATATTTTAACTGTTATCAACGAATTAGGACTACTTAGCATGGTTAGTTATTAAAGTAAAAAAGAAATATACTAAATGATACTAGAATATATTCGGGAAACGAAAAATTAATTTGTCAAATAATGGGTTTTATTTCATACGATATTCACCTCTGAAGGATTTGATTAGCTTCTCCAGGATTCTCAAGTAGCAGCAGAGAAAAACCCCGAAGACTGATTCATCCATTTTGGCGTATATATATGAAACATAGCATGGCCTGCCATACATTAAGGATGTATCGTGATTGAAAAAGTATACGATTTTTCAGGAGAATTTGAATATCAACTTTATTGAACAGCGTCCCCAGCAAAATTCTAACAAAGGATGGTCGCACGGCCTTATATAACCTTGGGGACGCCACAGGATCAGAAAGGAATTTGTTTTATCAGCAAAATAGAAATACTCTTAATCATCAAAGTAGGTTGCCAAGTTAAGCTCGCCAACCACAAGGAGACAAAAGAGTTTAACGCCGAAAGATGACACAATTGCCTCTAAAAAGATGACGAAATTTCGGATTTGGTGGGGGTTTTTAATAGAGGAGTTAATAATTTCAGTTTAGGAATAAAGTATTAAATTTTTACATTAAACACACACACACACACACACACACACACACACACACACATATATATATATATATATATATATATATATATATATATATATATATATATATATATATTAAATCATTGACGAAATTTCTTATAATTTTAGAATAATATAGTCTAAAAACTAATTTGAATATTAAAATCAATATCAAAATTTCTTTTAATTTCATCCCCTGTATAATAATAACCTAAGTTATCTGTCCGTCTGTCCTGGAATTTATGAAGTGGTTGGACCTGGAATGGATTGAGAATATAAATATATATATATATATATATATATATATATATATATAAATATATATATGTATATGATTATGTATATATATATATAATATATATATATATATATGTATGTATGTATTTATATATATATGTATATATAATGTTTATTATGTAATATATAAAAATTATATATATATATATATATATATATATATATATATATATATATATATGTATTATATATATAAATATATTAAATATATATATATATGTATATATATAAAATATATATATATATATATATATATATATATATATATATATATATAGATATATTTTAAATTATATATTTATTTATAAATTTAAATTATAAAACACTCAGGTTCATATAGCACTATGGCCCTTTTGGTACTTTGTGTTTTTCAATGATTGCTTAAATGAGAAATAAAATGAATAAATGGGTTTTTATGGAGATTCAATACATTTTAAGTAGTTTTAAGTTATTTATGGTAAATAAAAACTTTCTGGGTATAGTTATAAATTTTATGACAGACAATAAAATATATCTTGAATATTCATATTGAATATTCATAAATATAATTTGCATTACCAAGTTTTTTATATAGTATATATTTATTAAACTATATTTTTATAGGTTCCATCGGATTATACTAAGATAGTATCAAGATAAACATATTGAACAATCATTATAGTAGATTTAGTCATTATAGTAGGAAGTATTTATGTATTAATGTTGATACGAAATTACTTTTTATAATTTAATACTGTATGTTTCAAAAATGCAGCATACTAGCAAATGTAGCATTTTATATACATACTAATAAATGCGTTACACTTCCATTTCACAAATGCATTAATAGATTAAATTTCTAATATATTAAGTCAACTTAATTATCTGTCTATGTCAGAGAACTTATATGTGTGTTTGTGTTATGTGTGATTAAATAATATGTATCGCAATTTCGTATGAAAATATAAATCATATCTCGTTCACCAGAAGAATACTTTAAAATTGACAGCGTTATCTACTACACTAAGGAAAGAATATCTATGTATAATTTCTTGAATCTATAAATATATCTTTTTTACATGTCCAGTTCCTATGATTTAACTGTTCGAAAAGTTTATAGTTTGCCATTACAACCGGCAGGTGGCGCTGATTTCAAGGTTTTTGTGTCCGCTAGGGGGCTTGTGACAAAAAAAAATTATAAAAGTGACTACACCTAGAAGGGTGGGGGGGTTGGGAAAACTGTTTATTCGACCCAACTAGTTCCTCATGTATTCTAGCTCAATGTATTATCAAGAAGTACTGTTATAAGACACTTTAACCAAATCGATTTTCGTAACTCCGCTAGGTGGCGCTGTTATGGAATTTCTTAGTGGCCCCTAGAGGGCTTTTGATACCAAAAAACTATAAAAGAAACTGCACCTAGAAGGGAGGTCGGGTTGAGAACTCTTTTGATTCAGCTGAACTAGTTCTTACATTCTAGCTCTTTGCAGATCCAACATATTTCATCCATACCTTTAATTTAAAGCCAATTCTTTTAGAGGGGGAACTGTATTGATAATTGGTACACTTACCTCTAGATGCAGAAAAGGAACTATATAAAGGAATGTGTAGTTGCCTCTATCAAAGATGTATAAAAAACTTTTACAAGTACACTTTTCCGTACTACGAACCATAATATAGTTGTCAATTGAACATTTTTTCCTAGGGGATTTCCCATTCTGATTATCTTGTAATATTTTAATACTTTATAAAAATATTTATTAATATTTTCAAGTGTTAAACCATTTATAATATCCAATTTTAAAATAAAAATTGCCGATTTCTTTTAAGTTTCTAGAAACGCTCAATTTGAATAGAGTCAACAGTGAAGTCGAAACTTTTTTTATAATATTCACAAAATTATACAACACTCTTTTTAACTTACACGGAAATAAAAAAAGAAGCTAAATAGAAAAATTATGTATAATATTAATTTAACCTACTTACGATTTTCAAAATCTTCTATCTACTTCAAATAAATGGTATTAAAATTTCATTTTTAAAAGTTACAAAAAGGGGGAAAATATTTTACGCAACATTAAAGTCTTAGTTTCTTTAAACTTACAAAATTGGAGTGTAATCTTAATTTTTTCTAATATATAAAATAGTAATGTAATAGAAAATTAAAAAAAACTATGTTAACATCATTTTTCAAAAGTTTAAATTGATCAAAGTTTGATCTACGTTACCTGACCTAGTTTTCATAACTCTTAAGAAATGTTTTTATGGATTTCTGGAAATATTTAAGCTAACTTCTTGAAAAAAAACTTATTTTAAAAGATTGAGATTTTTATTTATGTTTAAGACGAAAGGCAGTTCATGTTTCGAATTCTTCAAAGAACTATTGAGAGGATTTAGAGAAAGAAAACAAGCATATACTTTAAAGAAATATAATTAAAATGACATGAGCACCAAGTTGCAGCGTGTAGAGGTTTATAAAACTAGTTAATTTTGTATTATTTTATACAATCTTTTCTGCAGCATGTAAACTGAAAATGAATAATTTACGTCTGTTAACTTTAAAGTAAAAATTAAAGTAATTCAGTTAGATTACCTTAAAGGTAAAATTAGGTTTCAGATTGATACGTGGGTTGGGACAAAAGTCATGCCAACTACTATTTTTCTTTAAAATACCATTCCGGTTGGAAAATGTGATATATACAGATGAAAGGCCAAGGTGATCACTGCATGTGTGGTGAATGAATAGCACTGAAATATCTTAACACACTAATTTATTACTGTATTATTGTAACAATGAGTTACACTGCCGGACAACACCAGCGCGGGAGACTGACCGAGGAACGAGGATGATGTCAGTGACCCCCCCCTTCGACCCCATTGGACAAGAGGGGTTGCTAACGCGGGTCAGTCATCTTTGTCCCTGGCTATTCTTCGGATTTTGCTCTTTAGATTTGAAGGCCCCTTCAGAGGAAAAACAGGTCAAGACGAAACAAACGGAGAACTTCAGCAGAGGCAGGGAATGCTCAACCTTTTTGTTTCATCTGCACATAGCGTCATCAGCGCCAAGGAGATGCTCCAACCATTCCAGCAGTTTACGGAGTCTCTATATTGAGATTTAATGTTATTTACGTCACCAGATTGTTCAAAAATAGAATTGTAAATAAAGAGTCTGCAAAAGGGTAAGCCTTTTTGTATCTGGTGTCTTAATTCTTTATGTTATCTCAACAGGCCTGGTATAAGTCATTGGTACGTATTTAGTATACAGGGCAATATGGCCTTGATGTTTCAAAAGAATGACAACACGGTACACATGGAGTTACACTTCACTGGTTGACAAACCTCCTTGCTAAAACTTTCCTACCCACCGTGCTACGGTACGGTATGATAGGATTTTCTTTCCAAGGTCTTCCACTAATTCACTGTGACATTCTATTGCATTTCTTCTTCGGAGAACGGCTATTTTGAAGTAAGCGCTCTGTTCAACACGGGTGACTTCCATCTCGAACCACACTCACCAACTGACTGACTTCAGAGGCATTGCTGCTCTCGTTTCTAGGAAGGAATATCAAATATAGACCACAATGACAAAACTTCTTAAATTTACTATAAACGTATGCTATCAAAGAACAAAGAAAATTTATAGAGTGGAAGCCAACATTATTAAAAAATACGTACGGATATTTTTGTATAGAATTTTCATAAAAATTAGTTTTTTCTACAAAAAAGAGAGAAAAAAAACTCTTCAAGTTCTCATAAATATTTAAGTTGTAGAAGAGAATTATAAATTTTAAATGACTTCTTGACACGAATAAAATATGGATGACTATTCATGACTACATCTAAAGTACTTATAAATAGTTGTTTACTACATTTCAACTTATAAAAGATGAAGAGCTCTTAAAAATAAAAATAAATAAAATTGTGTTTTTAAGAATTACATTGGAACGAATAAGAACAGAATATTACAAGAGAATTACAAAGTAAAGAAATAAAATAACTTTTTTTAAGACACTTCGCTTTCCACAGCTTCGCTAAGTTTATTTTTTATTTATTTATTTTTTTTGTGTGGCTCGAAGAAGTTAATGTAATTCAGTGATGATTCTAAGTAATAATTTATTTATTGCGTATAATAAATATTAATTTTCGTTCTTTATTTTTCACTGTATTTTCACTAGGCGACCTTAACCAGGTGAAGAAGGATATTGATATTTTATTTAAATCAAAACTGATTATTTTGATTGAAGACGAATGGTTGAAAATTTTACTAAAGTCCAATAAAAATTTAAATTTTTCCACATTCAACAGAAACATTATTTTTAATGCTATATTCGAGTATACATACTGTTTTACTTCTCCACGTTGAATAACACACATATATATATATAATATATATTATATATATATATATATATATATATATATATATACACACATATATATATATATACATATATATATATACATATATATATATACATATATATATATACATATATATATATACATATATATATACATATATATATATATATATATATATATATATATATATATATATATATATATATATACATATATATATATACATATATATATATATATATATATATATATATATATATATATATATATATATATATATATATATATATATACATATATATATATACATATATATATATATATATATATATATATATATATATATATATATATATATATATATATACATATATATATACATATATATATATACATATATATATATATATATATATATATATATATATATATATATATATATACATATATATATATATACATATATATACATATATATATATATATATATATATATATATATATACATATATATATATATATATATATATATATATATATATATATATATATATATACATATATATATATATATATATACATATATATATATATATATATATATATATATATATATATATATATACATATATATATATACATATATATATATATATATATATATATATATATATATATATATATATATATATATATATATATATATATATATATATATATATATATGGTATTCCGACTTGTCTGTTAAGAGAATAAAAAAACAAAATATTTGACTTTTCGATTTTTGTGAAAGGCACATATTTATACATATATATCAGTTTATATCACCTATATCAGGCTAATTTTATCATTTGAAAAGTCAAAAGTTATCTGTAGTTGCTTTCAATTTCCGTTTTCTATTAGAAAAAAACTCATTATCACAATTCGAAACTCTTTAATGGGTCTGTTTTCCATTACGCCTTAAACTAAGCTTCAGTTTTATTGCCGAGCGGCCGACAAACCAACAACTCTGACATTAACTGCAGTTCATCTTGCGACCGCTGCTAAATATGTGAGTTCCTGCGTCTGTGCACAATCGACAGTCGGAAGTGATGGATTGCATCATGGAGCTTGGTGCAGCTAATGGACCGATTTTCCTTTTAATATGTATTTACAATGCATTTTTCAGTGTTATAATAGTAATGAGGTGAACGGGATACAGCCTGTATTATTTTTAAAGTAATTCGAATTAAATGAAGCAAATGATTTACTTCCATTGAAATGGATTTTATTTTACGATGGATATCAAGAACAAATATTTTACTTCATATACATTATCTATCTCTATTAATTTCAATTTTGAAAGAGGAAAATTTACTTATTATTATAGTGATAAAAATCTTTATATTTTATTTTGCTTTTAGAGTTTTGTTAATGGAATATTCATCTCTGTGAAAACTCTTTAAAAAGTTCATTTAATTAAAATTGATTTTTAACTTTTACTTTTTACTTCTTTACAATTATTTTTAAATGTTTAATAATTTTTAAGTAAGTGTACTTTATTAAGTTATTAACAAGCTCTGTATCAGTTTTCAAATACTTTTAAAATTGTATATAATAAAAAAATTTTTATGGCAATTGAAGAGTAAAACTCTAAATTTTAAAAGTCTTCTTAACACTTGGCATGCTGGTATACTTCATCGCCAATTTACGCGTGGAGCGGGCGTTTTTTCGTGAATCGTGCGAAAGTTTAGTTTTTCAGAAAAATCTCAGTAAATCGAAAACTACTTTGGTTTTTAGAACGAAACTTTTTTTTATTTTAAACTTTAATATATACTGTAAGATTATTTAACAAAAAAAAACAATATTTTTACGAAATCACAAAAATAAACGATTTTTAAAATTAAAGTCCAATATCTGTCAGCGTATATTTCTTCATTTATATCTTTGTCACAACGGCTCATTTTATCAATTTTGTATTCAACATTAAAAAACCAAGATTCAAATTGACAAAACACAACTTGTAAGTTCTGGAACTAGGAATTCGATTGAATTCGAAATAACGCAACAAAAGACCGAGTAACTCGACAACCATAACTTGTGAAAAGAAAAAATGCAAAGCGTTGCATAGCAAAGCAAACAACACGCATATAATGTCACGCATACATATAATTATACGTATTTAGTAGATTTGTGGTGGTTAGCGGGTATCCACCACGAATCTTCTAAATACGTATTTTTACGTGATCTGCTCTCCAGTGACAGACTGCAAAAAAAGTAAAAATACGTTGCCCACGCGCGAAGTGTTAATGCTTTTGTATGCAAAAAAGATGCAAGAATATTATTGTTTATCTTCGTACATAATTTGATGAGTACCTGTATAAAAGTAACACTTTCATCTTATGTCGGAGCCAATTAATATTTTATAGTTGTACATTTAAAGTTTCCGAATGAACTTTCAATTTCGAAAATACAATGTTTCGGATTTGAAATTAGTTAAAAAAAGAAATTTTACTTCCCATCTGATTAATATAAAAAAAATCATATAAGGAAAGCAAATATGAATTTTCACAGTCAGGAAATTATAAATATTTTTAAAATTAAATTGATATACATATCGATAGAGATTCGATTGTAAAAACGACAGTTAAATGCAAAAGCGAAACAAAAAAAATATTTTGAAAGTTTTATTGAAGCAGACATATTCTAGAATATTTTTAAATCAAAATCCGTTTGGGAAATCACATTTACCCCCAAAACTATCTGGTTATATTAAAAAGCATATTCCTAACTACAAAAAAAGTGTTAACTTTTATATTATAAATTTCACCTTTTTATATTAGAGATTAATCCAAGATAACCGTATACTGGATTCTAATAAGTGCATTAGGCACCTAACCCAACATTTTTTGTTTGAACAATTAAATTTTATAAAAAATTAATACCAATGCATTCGCTCAAAAAGATATATTTTATTATTTATTTTCGAAATAAACTCAAACAATTGGCATTATCTTAATAAATGCATTTTCTTAAATTGTGTAATTCGAGATCCTAAATTAATTAAATAAATGCTCAAATCTAGCTAGTTTTAAAATATAAAGTAACTGTATTTTTATGGTTTCAATATATTTTAAGATGCCTGAAGAATAATTCCTCACAGAACATTATTTTGAAAATATACAAATTTTATTAATTAAATGCACAAAACTTTTCAATATTCTACAAGAGGAAATTCATATGTTGCTTTAGAAAACTTAATGAGACGAAAAGAATTTCAGTTTAATTCAGAAGGAATATTGTTTAGCTCGTTAGAGAAATACAGATTGAAACAATTAACAGAATTAACCATTCAATAAGGGTGGAAGCGTATCAATTTCTGTTTGCGCACTATAACAGGATAAACTATATTCGTCATTTCTGGATTCATTAAATCATCAAAAAATGCGTACTAGGCACGTTTAGGCTTCGTTACTCATATGATAATTGGAAATGTCGTATATCAAATTTGACTTTGAATTACAATCAAATACAGGATTTGACTACACTTAGGGGTATTTGATTTATAATGAGGCAAGCAAATGCCAGTGCATAGCCTCTACTAATAAAACGAAACCATTGATAGTTATTAATTTAGGAAGAAACAATGCAATACAGCGCAAGTTAGTATTATCTTCGATATAGTTCTTTCAAATAAAATAGTAATATAATTTACGAAAGGCCAGGATTTACAATTAAATTTGTTGTATTTTAGGATATGCATAAAATTTCTACAGAAACCTGAAAATAATTGTTGCTTTTTCAGTCTTTCTTATAATATTTTGTGCTTGAAATTTCTTAAGAACTTTTAAAATGAAATACATATTGCATGATGTTGCAATAATTATAACAAGATGTAGA
>CM063501.1:38360202-38362702 GCA_032207245.1 Pardosa pseudoannulata | reverse complement strand
ATTTTTATTTAATTATATTATAAGAACAATAAATAATTATTAAAATATACAATTAATAAAAAGTTTATACAAATAGTACAATAAAATAAATATTAACAAATAATATAATAAATAAATACATAATAGATTGTATATATATAAATAACTTAAATAATATAATAAATATATATAACAGACATATAATAAATAAATAGTATAAAAAAACAGCATAATAAATAAATATCTTAACAAACATATAATAAATAAACATTAAGCAAATATATAATAAATATATTAACAAATATATAATAAATAAATAGCTTAAAAATAGTTAATAAATATAATAACTTAACGATTTATAAGTTTGTTTGGTAGATACTTATATTTGAAGTTATTAGTCAGAAAAATATTACTGATTCCATACTAAAATTTAATTACATGTATTCCAAAAGAAAAAAAAATAAATTGAATGTAGTGCTGTCATATATTAAATTTTAAATTGTCAAAACATAAAAAATTAAAAAAAAACATTCATATGTCTATAAAAGTAAAGAAAAAATAAAAATATTTAAATGTGGTCTCATTGCGAAACCACTGCCCGCTAAAGGGTTAAGGGAATAAAGAACGATATCAATCGCATTAATAAAATGATGGTTATCAGTAAATTGTTTTCACCTAAGTATTGTTTTTATGTCATGTAATGTTTCTAACAGTGTAACTTGACACTGTTAGAAATATAATATTCCCCATGCCTTGTAGTACATCACTGAAAAATGCATCATTAACATGTTAAAAGCAATCACTTCATTAACCCTCTCATGTCATCCATCTTTATGGATTGTCAATTGTGCATGAACGAATATTATATGTCATAAATCAAAGTTATAATATTTAGATTATCACTCTAAAATGTCCTTTTGTCTCTTCTCATCCAGTCAGTAACTATTTTCCCAGCCGTCTAATATCTATAATTTAAAAGAGTGTACGCAGATTAAGTATTAATTGGTTAATTCTTTATAACAGTGTCCCAAGCTATTTCTGAAATAAATGCTAATTTTCTGCCCTCATTTTCTAGCTATCTCAATAAATGGTTCACTCTTAAAATGATTAAACTGCTACAATAACGCTCACTAAGCAGTTGATTTCTCATAAAAATAATTAGTCTCATCTCTCTCTGTGAAGTCGACATTGTAATAGGAAAGTGTTTTTCACGTGTCTTTCCATGCTCGGCTCTTGTCAAAGACAGATGTCTTTAAACTTAAATAAAGTAAAGTCCAACCATGGACTCCGTTGTAATTTCAATAGAGCCACGACTTCATTTTGATTAGGCTTCTGATGCTAGTAAGTAATAGCAACATTTGAGAAGAAAATTCAGGAAAAGGGCCATGTAGCTTGTTTATGCATGCATTTATACGAGTAATTCCTTAATAAATGTAATTTAATTGTCCAACTATAAGGGTCTAATAAACACCATTTTTCTTACTGATATTATAATATAATATAATTTTATTCAGCCTGCTTAATATACGAATAAATCTCATTAAAAATGTTTATCAGAAAGCTTTTCTCAAATATTTTCATTTTATATGTTGCTATTAATGAAAACAAATATTATTGGCAATTAATATACTTTTTACAGAGCTTGTAGCCACTAAGGGTATAAAGAACAACACCAATAGTATTCATAATATAGTGGTTATCAGTAAATTGTTTTCACCTAAGTATTGTTTTTATGTCATTTAATAAATAATTTTGACACTGTTAGAAATATAATATTCCCCATGCCTTGTAGTACATCACTGAAAAATGCATCATTAGCATGTTAAAAGCAGTCACTTCATTAACCCTCTCATGTCATCCATCTTTATGGATTGCCAATTGTGCATGAACTCAGCAATTGTAGTTAGGAATGGTCGAACGTTGATGAAGTGCTATTAATGTCGATCCGGTGATATACATAATCGGAAGTGTTGTTAGAGATTTGATGAATGACTTTTGGGGTTCCAAATATAGGAACAGTGATGTGAACTAATTATTCAAAAGGCTTAATTAACGTCGATGAAAAAGTACAGTATTAGGTTCTTGCATATATCGATACGAAAATAAATTATTAATGTTTACAAAGAATGTAAACTTATTTCGTTATTTTTTGACATTATTCATTAATAAGCTATAATGCCAGCACAATCTTCAATAGATGATTTAATTTGATAGTGAAAATGACTATTTTTTATATTTCAATAAATGTATAACTGCCATGCATTTTTACATGCTTCGTAGACCAAGATAAATTGGCACTTAAATAATGTTATTTACCCCTCTTAAAATATTATTAAAATGTATTGTATTACCACCAAGTAATATTACATTGTTTCACTTCCTTTTCAAACTACAACTAAATAGAAATTACCCAAATTTAGAGAACATATTAACCTCTTGACATACAAATAAAACGAGTTTTATTGCATACTATTTTATTTAGTTAGACAGTACAGTTATCTACAAGCTTAGATAAAGAACA
>CM063501.1:38325202-38355202 GCA_032207245.1 Pardosa pseudoannulata | reverse complement strand
TCATAATGAAAGTAACTGACTGGTTTCAAATTACGAAATAAATACACCCAAGAGCCAAAACATCATGACCACCTTTCAATAACGAGTTGGTCCACCTTTGGCGTGCAACACAGCTTCAAACCACCTTGTGATGGATGCCACAAGTCCTTGGTAGATGGCCGTAGACAGATTGTATTAAATGTTTAAGCAACGGTTAAGCAAATCCGAGGTATTGGGAATTGGTGGTCTTTGAACTCTGAGCTACCGTCCCATGAAATCCCAAATGTGTTGTATCGGATTGAGATACGATGAGATAAGCGGCCAGGACATAAACTGGAATTCAGCATCATGTTCTTGGAACCACTCCAAAACGCATTTAGCCTTGTGACACGGGGCGTGGTCCTATTGGAACATTCCATTTCCAGCTGAAAAAACAGAGGCCATGTAAGGGTGCAACAGGTCCGCAATGATATTCAGATACCTTGTAGCATTCATGGTCTCCTCTACCACAACCATGGGTAGAAGAAACACCCAAGAGAACGTCCATCAAAGCATAATACTACCACCACCGTATGGCCTACTGTACATTGAGGGAGCAAACTGTTCACCTGTTAGATTGCTTATCCTGACACGGCCATCGGAATGAGTATTGTTAAATCTTGATTCATATGACCAGGCAACTCTCCCACTGATTCATGGACTAGTCGCGATGTTCCCAGGCCTAGCGTAGGCGCAGTTGGCAATGACGCTTGATCAGCAAAGGCACACGAGTGGGATGTTTGCTGCGTAGCCCCATATCCAACAGTGTCAGCTGAACAGTGTACTCCGATAATATTTTACTTGGCCCTGCATTGTATTGAGTTCTCAGCTGAGCCACTGTCTTTCTCCGGTTTTGCTTCATCATGCGAGATAGTCTCCGATGACCTTTTTCTTTGATAGCGTGTGAACGTTCAACACCATGTAGTCTACTGCTGGTTTCACGGTCATTCATCCACTTTGCATAAGTACTAACAACTGAAGATCGCGAACAAACCACGAGTCGTGCAGTATCGAAGATGCTTGTTCCGAGCCTACGAGCCATTACAATCTGCCTTTTATCAAAATCGCTTAGGTCCGCAGCCTTTCCTATGACACACAAAAGTAAGTGAAAGAATGTTTCTTCAGACTCTCCAGCAGCAGTTAAAAGTTACTTCCACCTGATCACGTGCCTTCCACGTCATGCAGGGGTGATCATAATGTTTTGGCTCTTGAGTGTATCTCATGTAAAAAATAAACATGAATTTGTAAATATGCAGCGAAAAACTTTTACAACCCATCCCGACATAAATATTTTTTGACTACTCTCTTAAATATATTGCTCAATCTAAACTTGTATACTATATCTGTTTTATGTATATTTATAAACTATTTCGTTCGAAATGCATAAGACTTATTATTCAAAATCTTAGAGTTTTTCTACACGCACGATTAAATTTCATATAGAAGTTTTCTTCATTAAAAGATTTTTAAAAAATCATACAAATAAAATTCCATCCTTAGTATGTATTTTAAGTATTCATTACAGAAATTGTATGATTCTTAAAACAGTCATGTTGGCAGACATGAGAAAGTACGTAATCATACCTGTTGAGCATGAGCATGTGTTTATACATGAGCAAATAGTTTATTACAGTAATGTGTAAAAAGTAAGAAAAATCATTTTTACTTTATGTATTGACTATATACACACTGTGAATTTAATTCGGCATGTACTATGAATTAGGTCTCAGAAGACTATAAGTTTGAGATTTCATTTATCACAGCTTCTTTATGGAATATTAAATAAAGTATTTTATTTATGAATCTTCTACAAAACATATGTGTCCTAAAATACAAATCCTACATAATGTAAAGAACAAATCACGTTTACTCTATATCTCACTTACATTACTGAGTTTTTCTAATGTTTGCGCTTTTATGTGTCTACAAATACCACAAATTAGAAGTCGAAAATAGATTAAGAAAAATTGCGCAATACCTGTTGTTGCAAATGGGATCAGGTTTAAATAGAATGCTCTGATACCCCTTTCTAAATAACTTTCTTGTAGCAAAAATGTAGTCCGTAACGCTTCAAAACAAATTAACCTGTTTTTATAATGGATAATTGATACATAAAAGGGGCTTGCCACGAGACTCTGTACAATAAAATGTTTCGCTAAACAAAGCAAAAAATTAAATGAACTAAGTATGTTATATATACTGACACAAATATAATGTGCACACATGCACTGCCATACGACATTGAAGATATTTTTTATTATAAATATATTTATATATAACTTACATTTCACTAACTTTTGTTTATATTTCTTGGCTTTTTAAAAGATAGTACTGGACGTAAAATTCAGGAGGTATAGGAAAAAGAGAGAAGTAGTCCCTCCTAAACAGCGAAAGTCCATTAAAAGAATTTCACAAGGTATTTGTTTACGTTTTAACTCCTTACTTTGAGCACTAACTCGAAAAATGACTACGTTTCTAAAGAAGATATATATAACCTTGATCAAATTCAAAATAGGATCTTATGTAAGATTCGTAAAGTAAATAGTAAGAAAGACTTTTTGGATATCGTCTAACGTTCTTTATGCCGAAAGCATATCTTTTAATTAAAAAACAAACATGGTTTCACCTTTCTCAGGAAGATATATATAGTTTTGATCAAATTAAAAATATGATATTATGTAAGCTTCGTAAAGTAAATAGTAAGAAAGCCTTTTTGGACATCGTAAAATACTCTTTATGTCGAAAGCATATTTTTTAATTTAAAAAACATAGTTTCATCACAGTTATCAGATTACCTCTGTGCAAGCAGAACTTAGAGATTTTGTGACCACTATGAGTTTCCTTTTATTTCGCCCTCCTGTTACACTGCATTACAATAATTAAGATCTCTAAGTATCTTAATGGGAAGACTTTATAAATTTTTTAAAGGTATACAATTTTTATTTAATTCTTAAAGTAAATTTTAAGAAGAAAGAATATATAAGAAAATAAAGACTTTTGTAGCCACGAGGAAACCTTTCATCACATTATTTCAATACAATGAGTAAATTGCTTCTTTTTCAATTAAAACTTAATTTTACTCAACATGATCCTCGTCACGGCACCAAGTATTACATACCAATGACTTATATCAGGCCATGTTGAGATAACACAAAGAGTTAAGACACCAGATACAAATGAGCGAAGACTTACCGTTTAGCAGACTTGTTTTATTTATACTTTTATTTTTTTACAATCTCATGACGCACATAAAAATATTCAATCTCAATATGGAGCTGTTGGAATATGGAATCAAATACTACCAATCTCAATTTGGAGCCGTTAGACTATGGAAGAAACTCCCGCTGATACCGCTTTCCTCAGATGACCAACGACAGAACTGAGATTTTTCTGCCTCTGCTGAAGTAGACGAAAGGGCTTCCAAATCTGATGAGCAAAAATCCAAAGGCTGCTATTGCCAAGGCCAAAGACGACTGACCAGAGTCAGCAACCCCTCTTATCCAATAGGGTCGAAGGGGGGGAGGGTCACTGACATCGCCCTCGCCCATCGGTCAACAATGTAACACATGCTACACTTTTAAACTAAGAATACTTCTTAAACTACGTTGAAGTTTTCATTACGGAAATTAATTTCCTTTCATGTCACCCATCTGTTATAAAGCCAGAATGGAATGTCAATTCAGGTCTCTAAAGCCAGGATTAGGTGAATATATAGATGTATTTGGTTAAACTATAAGAATAAATTAACATAATCGTTCCGATATTTCATGTTAAATAAACATTCCAAAACAGAGAAATACCGTTTTGTTTACAATGAAATCTTCCAAAATTTATATAGGAAAAAGTATTTCATATTTTTTTAATATTAGAAAAAAAAAGTAAAACTTAATTTTCCAAAAGTTTCCAAATTACTCCTAAACAAAGAGAACTATTAAAGTGTCCAATGGCTTAAATTAGAGATTTCGTGACGGAAATGAGTTTCCATTTGTGTCGTCCAGCTGTTCCAGTGCCTGGACGGAATGATAATTAAGGTCTCCAAGGCCGCGATACAGGGAATGATGGATAACGGACTGTATTGAAAGAGATTCAATTAAGGGACAGGAATAAGCATCAATTTATTGTTGGGAGAAGGGAAACTATGGGATCGTATGTCAAATTAAGTTATAATCGGAAAGTTTATATACCTAGAGTTAAAATAACATCTTGAAACATTTTAGATAATTAACTGAATTTCTTACTGACTGCTGTGTGTTTAAATTAAAGTAAAATGTATTAGTTTTTATAATGAGTATTGAATATTAATAAATTTTAAATCTGAGTTTCATTTATTTTAGGAAATATAAAAACAGGGGATTGTATAGAAATTGAATATCATTACCATGACGATTAAGTTTAATTAATTCAAATTCAAAGGAATTTATTTTTGGAATGTTGACAATCAGTTATCTAGTAATTTGTATTGCTTTTACAATACATATCTCTTTCACAACAATGCAAACATTACTCATGTTTCCACAATTTCCTTTATTTTCTGAGCATTTTAAGTGAAGTCTAAATACCTAAATGTCAGACAGCCTGTCAGTATTATTGTTATGGAGCTCTGTGACACGTCTTTCTGAGTATAAATTGTAGAAATACCCGGATTTTTGTATGCTGGCTTCTGTACTAATTTCAACTTTGTTAACATAGGTTGATTAACTCAAATTGAATGAAATTTATTTCTGGAATACTGACAATCAGCTATCCATTAAAGTTGAACATCTTTTACACTGCAGGTCGCTTCCACAGAACTGCCAACATTACACATGGTTACTATATTTTTGTTTATTTAATGGACCTTTCGAGCAAAGTGTTTATCCGTAAAACTCGAGTCAGTTAATATTATCTCTTAAGTTTATGACACATCTTACTGAATATAAAAAGTAGAAATACCCGGAATTTTGGAATTTTGAATGTGGGCATCTGTACCAAGTTCAATTTCGTTAACACAAGTTCGTTAACTCAAATTCAAAGATATTTTCTTCTGGAATATTGTCAATCAGCTATCTAGTACTTTTGTATTGATTTTACAATACACATCTCTTTCACAATAATACAAACATTACTCAGGTTTTCATAATTTTCTTTATTTTCTGGACATTCTAAGCGAATTTAAATCCCTAAATGTCAGACAGCCAGTCAGTATTATTTTTAAAGGTTTCTTAAGCGTCTTTTTTGAGTATTGATGGTAGAAATACCCGGATTTTTGTAAATTCTTTACCAATTTTAGCTTATTTAACATAAGTGGATTAACTCAAATTCAATGAAATTTATTTTTGGAATACTGGCAGTTACTTATCCACTAAGGTTGTACACATTTTACTGCAGGTCTCTTCCATAGAACTGCAAACATTACACATGGTTACATACATTTTTGTTTATTTTCTGGTACCTTTTGAGCAACGGTTTTATCCCTAAAAGTCGAACAGTCGACTAATATTATTATATAGAAGTTTCCGACACATTTTGCTGATTAGAAAAAGTAGAAATACCAGGGATTTTAGCCTTCTGCATGCTGATATATGTACCAAGCTCAACTTCGTTAACACAAGTTCGTTAGCTCAAATTCAAAGAAATTTACTTCTGGAATTTTGATCTACTAATTATGTACTCCTTTTACATTGATTATCTCTATTACTGATGTTTTCCTAACTTTTCACTCTTTTTCTGGACACTTTGAGCAAAGCCTTTATACCGGAAAATCAGTCAATCAGTATTATTACCTAGATGTTTCTGACACGTCTTCACAAACTATGTTTTTGATACACGTTAAAAGTGACTGGGGCACGTAAATTATGTTTTTGTCACAATGTTCTCTAAGTTCTTAATCAATATCTTTGGGAGAGGTAGTCCAACTCTATGGGTTTTTCTTCTTGGTCACAGCTTCAAAATTACGAGGACCCATTTGAGCATGTCATACTTTTACCCTTGAATGCTCGTCAAAACGAAAGACACATCCCTTTGCCTTAATAAGAAGTAACTTCCGTCTCAATCGTGCTTGATTATACCAGGTGGGAGAAGACAACAACAACAACAACAACAACATTGTTCTGTGCTATCTTCGTTAGATGGGTTCTGAGAAGTGGATTATGTTGATGTCTACTAGTTCCTGTAAATGAGGAACTTCAATATTATTCCTTACCTCTATTTGAAAACTTTTATGGTTTTCTCCCTAGAACTATCGTTTTACGCACAGGCACTTAGTGATACGGTGCATTTTGGAAAATATAGAAATATAGAGTTAACTGTCCCAAAACTTTTTTTTTGTCTAAACAATAAAAAAATTTACAGGAAGAAATTTTTCATTGTTATTGTAGACTAATGCAGATTGCAAGTGTAAATAAGCTTTTAATAACTGAGGAAAGCAAGTGAAATGGCAATTATATAGGACTTAGCACATTGATATCACAATGTTTATATTCTACGTATTAGGCAACAAAATGATAAAATATATCAATATGTAGAAAGATTCAAAGAAGTGGCACTAAAAATCAACTGAGATAAATATTTCAAAAAATGTTTTAAATATAAAGAAAAAACAGATTTAATAAATTCACTATAACAAATGGGAAATCTAACTTTAAAATTTAACACAGAAATATTTTTTAATACCCATGAAATTCCATTAGTATATAAATCATATTTTTATTGTTCTAATTCAGTTTCTTTCTTACATTTTACAATTAACACATTTATTAAAATACATTTTACATGATTCTTATAGTCAATTCGAATCACTAAACTTGTGCTTGTAAATGTATAAACTTAATTTTATCATTCGAATTCTATTATAAATATTTTTGAAAAAAAACTTCTCAAAGACTTTTTTTCAATTTTTATTTTATATAATAACATAGTTAGAACATCTTAGTCTTTCTGAATTAACGTAAAACCATCTTATTTTTAGATTGGTTCGTAACAACTTTCTAAGACAATTATAAAATATGAAAATAATTAATTGTTACGTATAAAGAGAATTCTTTATTAAAAATTGTAATAGCTGCCTATGGTCATAAATATATTGAATAATACAAAACTCGTAAAATCTCAAATTTATTTTCTTTCAAAATTACAAGCTTTGAAATTAGATTATTTGTATATTATATGTTTCAGTAGACTAGGACAGAAATTAACTTAAAAATTTTGATTTTTTAATGAAGAAAAATTACTTTCACATTAAAAGTATTTATAAATTTCTTACTGATTTAAGAACTATATTTATTATTACTTTAATAATGTAAACAACTATCTAAATCTATCGTATCTAACAGTTTTTAGTAAAATTTCAAAAGGCAATTATTATAAGAACTTGTATATTTAGAACAGAACTTGTTAATTTATGAAAGAGTATTTGAAAGATGAATGCGTTCTTAAAGCTACTGAACTAATTCTATAATTATGTTAATAAGATCTCGATTCATTGCTCAATTATGAAATTTCAGCAACGAAATCGTGTAACAAAAATTATACATCTCTTTTATATAGATATTATAGAAAAAAAATCTGAGTTTATAAGAAATATTTGCTTCCCGCCGAAACATCTAGAACAAAGTATATATGAGAATTAGAATGATAAGACATAACAGAAACATGGGTGACTTACAGACTTATATAAGTAAATATTGCTTACAGTTTAATATTATTGAGAATAAATAACAAAAAATAGAATAATTTAAATATAGAAAGCAAAGTGGTTATCTCATAACAAAATGTTAAAGCAAACGCATTCTTAGATTTTTAGAAAAGAATAAACTGAAGAAAATATCAAAGCAATAAGATTCGCGAATTAAAAATGTTATTTTTTAAGGAACATTTATGTAAAATATCCCAAAATATGTACTTAAACATAGATAGGAATATTGCTAGGAAATATTGCTTTATTTTAGTCTTAAACTAATATTGACCAGCTATGAATTCCAGTAAAATGTTTCCCTCTAGCCTAAGCTGGGATTTATAAAGATAACGATACCAATGTGGAATAAAAGAAGCTTACTTTCCAAACCCAAGATTTTTTCCACGCTTCTAATGATCAATAATAAGATAGGTCATGCATTAAATCTTTAAAGAAGAAATCGTTTAACTTGAGCTCAAGATTTTTTAAATAGATAGCTTTATTTAGCATTTTATATCCTTTTGAAAATTTTTAACTGCTGTATTTTTTCTGACGATGTTCTAAGATGAGACTATTTCTAGGAATAAAAAAATGGCTAAGCTTTTGATGTAATTGAAAATTCACTAAGGCAAAGATATAAAGTTTAAAAGTTTACTATTTTTTTATTACTATAAATTTTTAGTCAAGTATTTTCCAGCTGAAAGCTCACTATATCTTAAACTAAGGGTTCATAAAACTTAAATAGAATTAATATATTTTGTATTTAACTAATTATTCCTTTAAAACGATAAATAATGAAAATGTGAAGTAGTTTGTCTTTATTAAAATGCTCGGTTAAATTCTAACAATTTTACTTCAACCTTTAAATTGTCATTCATGTAGAAAGCAAATTCTAAGGTTTATGATGTTTAAGCATTCCATTAATGCTTTCGATAATTCAAAATGTAATGCTTCATCAAGCTCATGATCTTAGAAAGCCCTAAGTATCAGGGAAATTTCCTCCCACTAAATAGATAAAGCATGCAGCAATGGTGAAAAACACTTAATACGGGTTTGAATAGCCACAATTTTCGGTGAAAATTAAAGCTGTAGCAATGAAAAATAATCCCTTTTATCCATACACCATTTTTATTCAACAGCATAAAGTATACCGAATTAAATGTTAATTAATAGAATATTTTCTTCACATTTATTTATCCTTTTTAATAATTAATATAAGAACCAAATACTTTTTTCAGAGTTTATAAGATGATACATAACAATGTAATATTTTGGGATATTGATAATAATATTTGTCACTTAGTGACAGGTTAAAAGATGTGTGACGAAGTATGACTGTGATCAAATGAATCAACTTTGGTATATGATTGGTGAACGATAATATAACAAGAATATGCGCTAAACTAGGGATTCTTAAAGTGTATTCTGCTTAACCCTAGGGCTACTCTACGACCACCCAGGTATTCTTGGAGAAATTTTTAAACTCTCTTGAAATTTGAAAGAAAATCCATAAATTCATTAACTAATTTATCCCTAACATATAATTAACAACAGTAACCCCAATAAGCCAGAAGAGCAACAAAAGGGAGCAAAAAATCAATGTGATGATAAATAATTCAAATCACACGCGACGGTACAGCAGCAGAAGAGAGGAAACATGCATCGTTGTATCATTTCACTTGTATCATTTCATAAAGAAATTTCTTGATCCCCATCACTTTAGTATCGTCTACATAATTAAGCAACTTTATATTTTTTAGTTTTATGCTTATGTATAGTCAGTGATAAATAACAGGGTCTTAGTTTGTCTTTAATTGGTTATTGAGGATATCAGTTACGATGAATGCGATTCAGTGGGATAAAGAACCACTGCCCTAAACATCCTTTTTCCTTTTTAATCCAAAATGAAACTAAAACTATTTTTTTTTCAATAAGAATTAGATGTAGGGTAACAATAAAGCAACGTTCGAGACAACCAAAAGTGTAAAATTAGGGGAAAACAAGCAGTAGAGTATTTGTATTAGAAGAAATGTAGCATTACGTACATCACTTCTCAGCTCGTTTCAAAGAGGTTTCAAGAAAGAGTGATGCCTCATTCATGTAGTTTGATAGGCTTTCATCTTTCAACACAGTCTAATGCTCAACAGCAGTTGTAAATTACCTATCGCAGATAGCTTGCTAGGGGTTCTTACCATTAGCAAATGTACGATAAAATCAGAATGCCAAGGCCTGAACACATAAAACCCTAGGTAATTAGAGCGACTTCTTTACTTACAAATAAAACGGAATTTAATGCAATCGAAAAGTACTACTTAATTCGGATACACCGAAGAGATATATGCAAGTATAGAAACGGATTATTTTGAAATATAGATTCCTATGTAACATTTAATGAAGTTCATATATGAAGCTAATGGACAATAGGTAAGTAATAGTATAAAATAATTAATATTTTTGGAAACTAATTTCGTAAAATAAATTGCGAAATTAAACTGAAACTAATTTTTCAATAAGAATTAGGTGAAGGCTAACAATAAAGCAAAGTTCGAGACAACAAAATGTATAAAGTTAGAGGAAAACAAGCAGTAGAGTATATGTACTGGAGAGAAGAAATGTAGCGTTGCTAACATCACTTCTCAGCTACTTTCAAAGAGATTTGAAGAAAGAGTGGTGCCTCTGCCATGTAGTTTGATAGTTGTTCATCTTTCAACTCAGTGTAATGCTTGACAGCAGTAATGATAAACCTATCGCATATGGCTTGCAAGGGTTTCTTACCATTAGCAAGTGTACTATAAAATCAGAATGTCAATGCCTGATCTTATAAAACACTAGGTAATTATAGCGAATTATTTACTAAGAAATAAAAAGGAATTTAATGCAATAGAAAAGCGCTACTTAATTCGGATCAACTTAAGAGATATATGCAAGTTTAGAAACACATCATTTTGTAATATGCATTCCTATGTAATATTTAATACAGTTCATATATGATGTTAATGAATAACAGTTAAGTAATGGTATAAAATAATTTAATATTTTTGTAAACTAATTTCGTAAAATAAATTGCGAAATTAAACTATGACTAATTTTTCAATAAGAATTACGTGAAGGTTAACTATAAAGCAACGTTCGAGATAAAAAATGTTTAAAGTTAGGGGAAAACAAGCAGTAGAGTGTTAGTATTGGAGAGAAGAAATGAGCTGAGAAGTGATGTTGGAAAAGCGACATTTCAAAGAGGTTTGAAGAAAGACTGATGCCTCATCCATGTAGTTTGATAGGCGTTCATCTTTCAACGCAATGTAATGCTCAACAGCAGTAGTGAATTACCTACCGCAGATAGCTTGCAAGGGGTTGCTACCATTAGCAAATGCACAATAAAATCAGAATGTCAAAGCCTTAACACATAAAACCCTAGGTAATTATAGCGACTTCTTTACTTACAAATAAAACGGAATTTAATGCAATCGAAAAGTACTACTTAATTCGGATACACCGAAGAGATATATGCAAGTATAGAAACGGATTATTTTGAAATATAGATTCCTATGTAACATTTAATGAAGTTCATATATGATATTAATGATCAATAGTTAAGTAATAGCATAAAAAATTAATATTTTTGTAAAATAATTTCGTAAAATAAATTGGGAAATGAAACTGAAACTATTTTTGCAATAAGAATTAGATGAAGTGTAACAATAAAGCAACGTTCGAGACAAAAAAAAGTATTAAGTTAGGGAAAATCAAGCCGTAGAGTATATGTATTGGAGGGAAGAAATGTAGCGTTGCTAAAACCACTTCTCAGCTCGCTTCAAAGATGTTTGAAGAAAGAGTGATGCCTCATCCATGTAGTTTGATAGGCGTTCATCTTTCAACGCAATGTAATGCTCAACAGCAGTAGTGAATTACCTACCGCAGATAGCTTGCAAGGGGTTGCTACCATTAGCAAATGTACGATAAAATCAGAATGCCAAGGCCTGAACACATAAAACCCTAGGTATTAGAGCGACTTCTTTACTTACAAATAAAACGGAATTTAGTGCAATCGTAAAGTACTACTTAATTCTGATACACCGAAGAGATATTTGCAAGTATAGAAACAGATTATTTTGAAATATACATTTCTATGTAACATTTAATGAATTTCATATATGATATTAATGGTCAATAGTTAAGTAATAGTATAAAATAATTAATATTTTTGTAAAATAATTTCGTAAAATAAATTGCGAAATAAAACTAAAACTATTTTTGCAATAAGAATTAGATGAAGTGTAACAATAAAGCAACGTTCGAGACAAAAAAAAAGTATTAAGTTAGGGAAATCAAGCCGTAGAGTATATGTATTGGAGAGAAGAAATGTAGCATTGCTAAAACCACTTCTCAGCACGTTTCAAAGAGGTTTGAAGAAAGAGTGATGCCTCATCCATGTAGTTTGACAGGCGTTCATCTTTCAACGCAGTGTAATGCTCAACGGCAGTAGTGAATTACCTATCTCAGATAGCGTTCAAGGGGTTCTTACGTTTAGCAAGTGTACAATAAAATCAGAATGTCAAAGCCTTAACACACAAACCAATAGGTAATCATAGCGACTTCTTTACTTGCAAATAAAACGGAATTTAATACCATCGATAAGTACTGTTTAATTTGGATCAACCTATGAGATATATGCAAGTTTAAAAATAGATCGTTCTGAAATATGCATTCCTATGTAGCATTTAATGAAGTTCATGTATGATGTTAATGAACAATAATTATGTAATAGTATAGAATAATTAAGTATTTTTGTAAAAAAATTCGTGAAATTTAGTAAAATAAAATTTGCAATTTTTTTTACATGAAGAGAGAATTGCAATCAGAAAGGAGGGCACACTCTTAAATGTTATAATGGTTCTAAATACAGAATTTCAACATTGTACAACTGATCGTTTCACGCTTATTTCAGTTGCTACTTTTGAACAGATGTCACATTAAAACTAGTCAAAATACTTAAAATTTCAAATTTTGATTTACATTTTGTACAAATGTAAAGCCAACGCAAGACAAAATTATTTTAAACAAGATCAAATTTTTCAATTAAGATGTGTAAAGCGGTTTTTTTTTTAATCTTTATACTTCCTTTACTTAACATCAAAAATCTAAGTTAATTTAAAATGCACTTTCAGTAATTTTTTTTAAAATTTTTTTTTATTTTTTTTTTACAGTTTTACCTACAAATCAAAGTTTTTACCTTATATAATTTTAATAGATTCAAAATGCTTAATTTCATGTGATTTCATATGATCAAAGATTTTGATATATATATTTTTTTTGCTCAGTGACTCCAAAACATTTTACAGGAAACCTTTTTAAGTTTCATTAAAAATAGTTTTAAATTTTAATTGCTACGTTTTTAAAAAAAGATTAATACTAATTAAAAGCAGTTTTATTTACCTTACGTAAGAGTAATGCAAATCTCTGTGGACATTACAATAAATAAATAAAAGATTAAATTAAGTAAATAAAGTAGATTAAATGAGTAAAATGGTAAGTGAAAGGTTTTGAAATATTTCACTAAGAAAAATAGTAATATTTTTAAATCATCCAATACGCCGTGCATTTATACATTCTGTGATATAAACTTTAAATTATGGTGAGATTATTAATTCCAAACTTGAAATTATTAATTCTAAACATCAATATCTTAACTACTTTATAATTGAAATTTTATGAATATACATTAAAGGAGAACGTGGACTTTCAGCTGGGCAAAATTCTTCTGGAAATTCGATATTTCTCTTATAATCAGTTATGAAATATAACTAAAAGTGAAAATTCGAATCATTATATCATCAGTTAGAAATATTGTTATAGTTATAAAATGAAATATAATTTTTGTAATAATAATAATAATTTTAACATTTTTTTAAAGAGACATTTAACTATTTTGTGAATACTTAAAATAAGACAGAACATGTTTCACTGTACTTTCTATCTGCAAACTATTTGCTATTGACTTTACAGCATATAGAACATAATTTAGTTGAATTTAACGTATTTTAAAATAGAAAATTCATAATCACTGTATTTAAAGAATTTTTAAAGACATTTTGTAAGACGAAAAAATTAATGTCCTTTATACTATTGTTATCTTTTAATATTTTCCAGGAATTTGACGATAGCTAAGTTCTTCAATAAAGTCTAATAGGAATTCTACTAGCAAAAACCCCATATTATACTTAAAAAATATCTGCATTGAATGTTTGTCAGAAAAAAACAGTTTTAAATAATTGATAATTAACAGCTTATAAAGTAATTATTATTCCTTGACATTTTAGCCGTTTTTATATAGGTATATTACTGATGACATACTACTTTTTAAATCAGACTAAAAACAAATACATTAGTTTTCAAAAATAATTCTCCATTTAATTAAATATTTTGTTACATAAAATATTCCTTGGGATATATCCGTGTTTAAAAATTGTGTTATATTGAGTCCTGCTCACCAAAGATGATCATTTTACCTGATTTAAAGGGTCATAAAGATATTTTAAACTTTGTTCGAAGAGGATACTTTTGAAAAGATCTTCTTGAATACAAAATTCCAACTCCTTCAGGTATCTGTCAGGTTTAAAAGGCTTTAAGACTTTAGAAGCATTTAATTTTGAATCATACGTGGAATATGTGAGAGAGAACTTTTTGAATCAATAGAACGCTATTTCAGCTCCTAAAGGTTACTAATCTGTGCAGGACTGTTTTAAAAGTTCAAATATACTTTATGAAATTTGGTTCCAGTTTCTAGAGATACTTTGATTCCAAGTAGGTACAAGATAGTATTCTAAAAGTTTAGAATTATTTTAGAACTTCATTGAATGCTTGTAGGTAAATTAAAGAGAAACATTTTAGCCTACCATTGAATAGTTTCGGTTGCTTTAATTACAAATTGACCGAAAGTATTTTGTTCTATGAATTACATTTTCATTCTTTTTATTCAAAAAATAAATTGATTACAAGGAGACAAATCATTTTTTTTATATTTTAAGTCATATTTTTCAACTTTTCTACTTCATACACGCTTTTAAATAGTTTTATTTTAAGGCTTCTACAAAATCGTCAAGATAACTGTGGGCAGTGTTCTCTAAATCTGCTCAAAGTTTTTCTGTATTTATTAAAGGAATATTTCCAGTTCTTAAAGGGATTGTTTCAATTACTAATTTATTTAAACTTGTTATCTGAATTCCAATGTATTTCTATTATTCTTAAAAAGTTCCTGTATTTATTCAAGCAATCACAGTTCTAGAATAACAAGTTATTTCGTAATGTTTTAAATTATTATCAATGATTTCCTAATATCCTTATTTTAAGTGTCGTGAGGTGATTTAGATTATCTTAATTAATGTAATTAATATAAATAAAACAGGAAACTGAAAAGCTTCGGATCTAAATCTGACCTCCTCAATCGTTTTGTAAAGAAGAGTCGTCCTATAAAAATTAAATGAAAAGGTTCGTCGTGTGCGAGATTCTCAGACAGGATTCTGATCCCAGATCTAGATTACAATCCTGTCTTCGTTCAGGACAGTAAGTAAGAATATACCTGTACCGATGTACTTTCCCACGATGGGCAGCACGTGCTCACACAGCTGTGGACTAAATTTCTAGGATTATAGACTCAGCTGTTGACTTCAAGTTTTAATGGGAACACCTGAGGAGGGGTTTTAGCTGATGAATTGGCACAAGTGTAACTGTCAAGCCCAGGCAGGGATGCAGCCGTGAGATATGACGGCAAGGGGTAGGCAGTAATGTCCTCTTGGGACTGACAGGGACACGGTAAAGATACCAATTGGGACATCCCACAGCCACAACAGGTTTTCCCGTGTCGCAGCATTACGGCCGCACCCCAAATACTTAGCAACCCCAACCAGAGGTGATACGAAGGTCTTCATTCCCATCTACGGTTAGAAACAGTAACCGTTAATTGTGTCTCAATATTTCGACAGTACCAAATACTGCACAGCTTCCAACCAGTGGTGTTACTGATGCTCTGCTCTTGCAAATCCACAAAGGTACTTGATACTAAAATTTGAATTCAGACTTAGGTCCTCTTTTTTCTTTCACATACATGTTAGATATCGGATTATAAAGTGGCTTTGGATATAAACTAATTTGAGAAGCAAGTTTTAAAATTTGATAATTTCTTTAAATATATATATATTATAATAATAAATATAACAAATGTTTTATTTTTATTTAAAACTAATGAATTTTTTATGTATTTTATTTAGTGAGTATATATATATATATATATATATATATATATATATATATATATATAGAGAGAGAGAGAGAGAGAGAGAGAGAGAATTACTTAGTTTTAATAGCTTAAAATTAGTCTGTTGTCTCTCAGTGGCTGGGTTAGAGATCAACAAAGAATTGATACCACAAAACAATGAAATAATTTTAGTAAAACTCTACGATCTCTACATAAATATTTGGATCTCTGTGGAGAGCTACACGACATGTATGAACTTTATCTTTTTGAAGAATAAAATTACTGAACGAATGCTTTAAATAAGCGAAATTTTCCGAAGCATAATAACCGTATGCTGATAACTAGGGAAATGATGAAATAGGGAAATTTGTTAGTATCTGCTATTATAAGTAATCTATAATAGCTACCATGCTACTTATGTTGTTATGTCAACTTATAAATTTGTAAGTTATACATGAACATTTTCGAATACTTAAACATCAAAATTAAAGAACAAATTTACTTTTACTTTAAATATTTATTTTATTTAATTTATTTTTGTAGGTTCTAACAGTACTAAATACAAATTAAATAGGATTTGGGTCTTAATAGATTAAAAGTATCAGGCATATCTTGAAAGTTTAAGTGGTGTGTTATGACTTTATTTTAAGTAGCTCAAATGCAATTTTTATTCGTTTGAAATATTCTATAAATCTTTATACAGAATAACACTGTCGTTTTACGTTAACCACTTACATAACAGTAATGTATATAATTCTTTTGTTTACTGTTGAATACTTAAAATCCATTAACTTAAGAATATTAACACCTTTTGTTTAACATTTCTTTGAACATTTTGTAGAGTGATTTTTTAACTGCTTTTACTATTATATATTGTTTGAATAGGTAAACATCTAGGCATTAAGTAATTTAAAGCAAATAAAACAAAAAAATGGCTCATAAAATATTATTTCTTTTTTAATCAAAATATTAAAGGAATTACAATAATACATACATAGATGTTTAAAAGATATAAATATATAAATATGAGTGATTAAGGTATTTTGGACCTTTCCTTTAACTTTACAGACATTGTAGAGTAACAAGTTCATTTGATAATACAAAGTAAAAATCTAAGTTTGGTAAAAATAAAAACACATCTAGAAAGCCATTTAAATGGACGTAAAAATGCAAAATCAGAAAGAAATGACTTTTGGCGAATGAATTTCTGTCACATAAACGTCAAGTTAGGCACAAAAAAATATTCCACATCTTTCATTAGTGGACATTTTAAATTTTTTTAAATTTCTCTTCCAGTACATCCTTATTTTTAAATTTTTTTCCTTTTAGAATTTGATTTTTACAAGTAATCTTGAATTTAAAATATTCTATTTGTAATACATTTCTCACAATATCTCTGAAATCTTCGGACATTTTGTCACATTTATCAAAACACTGTGTAGGTTTTTACAAATTATTTTGCCGTCTCATATGGCATCGCGTGAAACTGAAATACCGTGAAACAGTAAAATAAATTTAGTAAAACATTATACATATATAATTTTTTTATAATCTGTATTTGAAGGGAGAATAAATCGATTTTTAGATTTGTTTCTATTCAAATATTAAACCTTAATTAAATCAACTGAAATAAAATGTTTAATATACGATGCAGTGGAAGCTTTTTTAACAAATAGTTTTTAACACTAGATTTACGGATGTTGATTGTATACCTATTTTTACTAAAGTGAGCCAATTTTACTCATACATGAAAACTGAAGTTTTTTGCAAAGAAAATAGTTCCAAATTAATTTAAATAAAATGTTTATTATGACAAAAATTTATGGAAAACATTTTTCAGATAAAAAACTGTTTTTAAACCCATTTTCCGCAAATATTTCTATTACATTTAGCACAATGGTTTCTACATCTGTTTCTTTTGCATGATTGTTGAACTTGATAATTCTTCCATGCGTGAGTAGCATGAATTTCTGTCATTGGAATGAAAATGCTCTCGACTTCTTCTTTATATTTACTTTATACTTACTTTATACTATATTTATTACTAGCACGTGTGGACCGTGCTTTACTACGGTGCACTTAATGTATTACTTTTAAACAAAGATTCTTTTTCGTGCATAACTCTCTAAATTCGTCATAGTACAGTTCGAGTCAATGGCATATTTATATATTTCTATTATAAACGTATTATAACAATATTCAATTTTTATACTACTGTATTATTACAGTACGTTGATTAGAAATGTTAATATATCTTGTCATATTAAGTGGTAGAATAGGAAGCAGAGGTTTTGACAACAACAGTTCTAATATTGGTGATATTAATAAATGTTGTCGAAAATTAAGGAAGTTTATGACAAACCACAGGGTTTTGTATGAAACAGAAACACACATTCATATTGACAACCGTATGAATATAAAGATAACTATATAAAATGATAGGTTTTTATTTGCCCATGAGAGTCACTGAAATTTGTACTTTTTGTTGTTAGAATATTGTTGATAAACATTTCATTGTAACGTAAAAACTAACCAAGTATTAAATTTAAAATTAGTTCTCATATGAAAATGCTATAATTTGCGTCACATAGAAATGAAAGTGAATCACTTTATATCTAAATTTCCAGGTCAAATCGAATTGATACTACGCAGATGACGTTTAAATAATATAAAATAAGAAATGAATAAATGAAATATTTAAAAGAATGACGTCATAAAAAGATAGAAAAATATCATTTTCACCTATTTATTATGTGATAAATTGAAAATTTTAATCTTCTGCTTTTAACCGAGGAAAACTGCGTTTAAAACAATTACTTGGGATGACGTCACATTGCTAGAAATATTGCTTCTTTCACTTAGTTATGATGCGATAAATTAAAAAATTAATCGTTTGCGTTTAACCGGGGAAAATAATGCTTGGAATAATGACATGAAATGCTCGAAAAAGGGGGAAGGAATAGATTTCGAACGTTAAAAATTTACAAAAACCTTCCCAGGGATATACCTAACAATTTCTCAAATTTTCACGGCGATTGGATGCATCGTTTTTGAGTCTATAGAGTACAGATAGACAGACACAAATTCATTTTTATAAATATAGACTATACTTATTTATTTTCATATACCTTCTATGAGTCAAATTGGCTCACAACCGTGAAAATAGGTATACCACATTTCATAATGCGAAATGAAGGGGTCTGCGGGGAAGAGGAATGAAAGTTTACATATATTTTATTAATTAACTAAAAACCAAAATTTGTTTTTAAAAAGTGATATTAAAGTTTTATGTATGTCTAGGGATCAAATTTTTAATGAGTCAAATTGGTTCGGTCCGTAAATCTAGTGTTAAAATGATTATTATCGTACTAAGAACGCAGTTAAAATTTGACTATTTTAAATATTATTATTTAAATTTTTTTTGTTTACTGTATTACTTTTTGAACAAATATTGAAATATTTCAAGCAACTATCAAAAGACATTCTTCTGGATCCGTAGCAAATTTGAATACAGAGATAAATTCATTATCTATATATTCAATTTTGCTATGATGCTATTTGCAATCAGGATTACTTTTTCCAATGTATTTTGAAAATAAGTAAACCTGATTGAAATTATCAAACTTTTAAAGACTTTTTTGAATAATATTATTCTTACAGTAAATAAAATTATACAGCTAATGTTTCACTTTAAATATGTAACAAAATATGCATGCTTACTAGAGTTGAAATAATAATTCTGCCTATATTTCGAAACGAAATACATGTTCATAAACATTTCACTAAAATTATTCAAATATTGTTGACGAGATGTTCTATGTGCCCTTAAATAAGGATTACATATGACATATTCCATATGTTTCGCTGTATATTTGATTATTCATATGTTTTGAATATACCCGAAGTAAAGTAGGCACAGTTCATCGGAGTGTAGAGAAGTTTATTTATATTAAATTCTCTTTAATGACACAGCTCTTGCTATATTTTAAGAGAACATAGAAAAGTTATACACAAAATTGTACCGAAAGATATTTTATATTCTGTGGCAACATGTTTAAATTTAAAATTATATTATTATGTGAAATATATACAATATTTTATGCTAATATTTTCTTTTATGAAATACACAATATGAGAAACTGTAAATGAACTAAACTTTTACAGTTGAACCTCGTTGAGATAACATTCCTGAATTACATTGAAATATATATCAGTTGTAGTTCAATTTTATTCCATAGTCTGTATAATACCCGCAAATCTTATATTAATGTGATTAAATGATCTTCAGTTATAATTCTTATTATCATTAAAATTAGATTTTTTCCAGTTCGATATATTTCAGTTTGACTTGAACATAATAAGTGAATTTGAAAGTAAATTACTTATGTAAAATACGTTTTTAACCCTATTTCATTGTACATTTTTTTAGACATCTATCAGAAAAATTATACAACTGTTGCTATATGTTTTTCAGTCAATTTTAAAATGCATTAGTGCTTCCTCGGTATTATTATATCACATTTTACAATAAGGTTTTGCTGAAATATTTACATCATTTTTAAGGTCTTGTTTCTTTTCTTGCTGTCTTTTCAGCGATAAAATTGTTTGTAAAGTTTAGACTGTAATAGACAGCAAACCGCTAATTTGTTGACAGGTGTGGAATAAAAATTCTGAGAACTGATCACTGAAGACATTTACTGACTTTATATTTTTCTACTTTTGACATTTCTGACACATTTCCTTTTCGCGATTTCTTTAAAACCATTTTAGAAACAGCGTAACTCGCTGTTTTATAATTCTACTCGTTTTAAAGAATTTTATCTTTTCCGTGTACAGTATAATGTGTGGGATTTGTTTAGTTTTCTACATATTTTAAAATTTTTGCAATAAACTTCTCTATTTAAAATAGGGCAAAAAATGCCAGGTAATTCATTGTGATAGCCCTTGGTATATTTTTCATTACTCCTTTCGATTAATTATATAAGAAAAAAGATACATTATTTCATTAATAATCATAGTCTCTATGATTTATTAAAGTTTTTAATGCTTTTGAACTAATTTCTAAAATACAAAGGATATTTTAGGATACTATTAGGAACTATACATTCATTGTTCATCAGTTTTGCCTTGTTGGCGTGCCCTAATATTTATATAATAATAGTCTAAGTTATCTGTCCGTCTGTCCTCGAATTTATGAAGCTGTTGGACCTATAATTGTTATGGCTTATAATTGTTAGAGGCATCCATATTGAATTCTTCGTGAGTTAGGCTTAGCAAAAATCTAAGCTAACTCGGAAACCTTCAAAATCCACTCCTTCTCCCCTTTTTGATGGTTTAATGCCATTATTTCAATCATTGTTTGACGAACGATGGCTGATTGGTTAGAGTGATGGTCTTCAGTACCGGAGTTCATGGGTTCGAATCCCACTGTATGATGGATGTTCTTAGCCATTGGGAATCGACTTTAATCTGTAGGTACCGGTCTCATTAGCTCTCGTGTTGCAAAAAAGTAAACCGTAACATTCCAAACCAAATCAAGCCCTGTTTTCCCCGGTTCAGAGCAGGTGATTAAAATTCATCAATTTATCATATTTTAAGTAGATGAAAATAACATTTTTATCATTGTGACGTCATTCTTTTAACCATCTCATTTAATTGTTTCTTATTTTGAATTATTTAACTATCGTCTGCATTATTTTCCTACGTTTTATCACTGAACTTAGATATTACCTAAATAATTTTCTTTTATATTTGGATTAAATAACAAATTAGACACATATGTGACAATTTTAAATTTAATCCTCGATTATTTTTTGTTGCAATGAAAATTTTATTACCTGTATTGACAACAAATTCTTTTCATAAAAGTCTGGGAGTCTATTTCACGGACTAATAAATATCTAGCTTTTAAGTTATATATCTTTGAAAGTTCGTTCGATTTTGTGTTTGTTTTTTATGCATATTCACACGGTTTGCAATCAGTTCGCTAAATTTCGTGCATCATTCATTTATGATCATTGTCGATATTAAAATATCTGCTGTGCATCCTATCACGTAATATGACAAGATAAATTAAAGTTGGCAACTAACATCTGGTCATTAAATATGAACAAATTATTGAGTATGTATCAGATAATTCTCAGCTGAAAACAAACTATTTTT
This sequence comes from Pardosa pseudoannulata, assembly GCA_032207245.1. Taxonomy (NCBI): domain Eukaryota; kingdom Metazoa; phylum Arthropoda; class Arachnida; order Araneae; family Lycosidae; genus Pardosa; species Pardosa pseudoannulata. The sequence goes on along the minus strand of CM063501.1, from coordinate 38,333,120 downwards.
ATATGCCTCATAGGGTACTTTATAAATCTTGAAAATTAAAAATTTTACTGATCCCGTCATATGACTAGCTATATGCTAGTTTGTAAATTTAATGGCAGTGGCACTTCTTCTGAAATAATGTAACATTCTATCCTTTTATATTTATCCAGAAATACAGAGGTTATTCACACATTTTTGCAATAATATTTACTTTACTCATAAATTTAAATCCGGATATTACAATAAAAGAGGCTTCAAAGTTTACATTTGATTGTGTAAACAGAAAATGCATACCCAAAAAAAGTACGCACACCTCTTATTAAACCAAATTTTGTACCTCATGTTTTTAATAGAAGTACAATACCTCAAAGAACTATCATAAAATCTTGAAATATATCTTCCGAACAATGGCCGAGTGGATAGGGCACTGACCTTCGGAACCACTGTTCGTGGGTTCGAGTCCCAGTGTAGAATGGATGTTTGTAGCCGTTTGGAATCGGCTTTAAGCAGTAGGTCCGGTTTCATTAGCCTTGTGTTACAAAAAGTAGACCGCAGTGCTCCCAAACAACCGAACCCTTGAAATATATTTACTAAAAAAAAAAATTAAAATGTAAGTTAAAAAGATGTTCATCAGAAAATTTGCTATTGTCTAGCATTCAAGATGCACAATTAACTCCGATTATTCTCAGAAATATGTTTTAACACCTATTTTTAAAGAAATTCTTTCTATAAAGAAGTGACAATAATTGATGGGGCTTTGATCTTTCTGTGATTGAAAACTAGAATTGAAACTATTCTTTTTAAATTCATCTTACCAAAGTCTCCAGTCTCGTCTCTAATGGATTACATTGCATTTAGAATTTTCAGAATCTTTATAGCTGGCTTCCCCAGTTTGAACTCTAGCCATTGTGGAACAAAAAATCGACTCCAAAAGAAACTAAACCATCTAATTGCAACAAAAAAAGATTGATTTACTACAGGAAAAGGGAAAAAGGCTTAAAATGTAAGTTCAGGGGAAAAGAAGAGATGTTTTCTCAAAATTTTATGGCTATTGCTCTATTCCCTTCTGTCGGTAAAGCTAAGATAAAAAAAATGCACAATTAACTCCGATTATTCTCAGAAATATGTTTTAACACCTATTTTTTAAAGAAGAAATATCTTTCCTATACCAAGACAATCTTCAGAACAATAATTTCCATCAAGATAAGGCTACAATCGAATCTATTCCTCTGTGTTGAAAACTAGAATTGAAACTATTCTTTTTAAATTCATCTTACCAAAGTCTCCAGTCTCGTCTCTAATGGATTACATTGCATTTAGAATTTTAAAACAAAATCTTTATAAGCGGCTTCCCAAAATATTGTTTGAAATAAGAATGAACATATTTGCATCCACGATTTAAAGAAAAGGTTTTATTTGTAAGAAAATAACCTTGTTAAGAGTACTAACTTATGAGATTTACTTATGAGAAGTGGTTGAATAAACATCTTACAAGAGAAAATACCCGACAAATATTATAAATGCATAAAAGCTGTATGAAATACTTTCCATTACTATATAGAGTTGTCCACTATTTGTAAAAATAAGTTTATAAAATACAATTACTTTTTAAAACATACCATATTTAATAAAAAGTTAAATTAATATATGCTCTGAAAGATTTGAGTATCATGATAAGAAAAAACAGTAGTATTATAATTACTGATTGTCCTAAGAGAAGTAAAATATTGCTTAAAGAGAGTCTAATTATTGAATGGTTTATACTGGAAGGGTTTTTTTTAATAAAAACTGTTTTAAAAATGTTGTTGGTGGTGTATTTCATCCCACATACTCATTTAATAATGATTTTCGATAAAATGAAGCGAAATGTATATGTGACTTAAATAAAGATTATTTATGTCATTAAACCCAAACTTGTGGCTTCTGTCAACCAAAATCAGGTTAGTTTCCCCAAATAAAAATTAGAATGTTTTGATATATGAAATGATTAGTTCATTTTCCTTTCAAATACATATTTAGTATGCAATCATGTACTTCCCGAAGTATAGTGGTGCATAGAATTTCCATGTTATGCGACTCTACTTGTCATACTGTTTTGAATATTATTTGCGCAGTTCATTTCTTTATCAGTTCATCAAAGGAAACAAAGGAAAATCATCAGAACTTGAGAGTGGTTATGAATTTCTCGGTATGTCTAGTCAGGTAGTTATACACCAGAGCAATAGCTAATAAAAAGATACTGTTTGGTGATGGTCATTATGCAGTACGTTTGAAGGTTATTTGCGCTACAGTCATCTTATGACATGTCAAACAATGTTTTCTTTCACAGATGTATAGAACACAATGTATAAAAATATCTAGCGTTTAAGTTTTGGTTTGAAATAGACTAATAAAATTGAATTTTTTCCTTCTTAATTTAAAAACATTTCTGCCATAAAACGAAATATTATGAAATTGTTTAGTAACACACAATTTTATCATTATTTTTTTATATTTGGTAAAAATTAACTATAAAAGTTAGATTTATAAAATGTTTTTATTGGTAATTTTTAATTGTTCATTGATAAAATAAACAAAAGACATAAGCGAATTTTGTTGCAGTTTCTACACTAAATACCAGTCTGTTTAGGGTTAAACTCAGACCTTTAGCTATCCGTTATTGACAATGGTGTAATGTGAAGATATCCTTTCTGGCCAATGCTTACTAGCATAAACTAACAATTACAGAACCAAGTAACTATGAAAAAAATATAAATTTAAGATTTTTTGCAGTACATTTCATACAAAACTGGATTCACCTCATTACAATTTTCTTTAAAGATTTGAACGGGATGATTTTGTTGCCTTCAAAAAGAAGAAATTAAAAGCTTAAGAGAACAACTTTTGAGTAAGGTTTAAATGAAAATGCTTTTACTTCTTTCCACACAGTACCTATGCATGTAATAAGATTAAATATATAACGATGAACAAAACAATATCAAAATTTTGCATTTAAATTAGAAAAATGCCGAATAATTAAAAATGTTTTTAAATACAATTATCTTTATTAATAGTGTTATGAAATGATATGGAGCACGTTGAAAGTAAAGTGCACATTAATATATTAATGATGCAAATTAATAATTTATATAAAGTATTTTTCTTTCACATTCCGAACAGCAAATCTTGTCTATAATAAAGTCGAAATATCTAAGAATTACTTCAAATTTAATTAAAAGCATTAAAGTAGTTTTAAAACATTTTAAGAAGTAAAATTCGTATTGTTTGACATATAAATATTTTTAAACCATCAAAATTTTGATTACTTTATAATTTTCGTAGTTTTTATTGTTAGATTATAGCTAACAAGAGTATCACGTGTACTACATTTGAAATTTATGCACATAGTAGATGTTTAAATATAGTGTGCGTACTTTGTGAAAATAAACTTTTGAGAAATATCATTTATAACGGTCTTAATAGAAGAATGCCACTAAATTCGATATAGTGGTTATTAATTAAATTTTTAGATTATTTACTGAGTTGTAGCATAATACAAAGAAGCAAAAATCTATGAGGTAAACTGAGCTTCATAAATTCGATATCATTAAGTTATAAAGATTGAGATTCCCATTAAACCAAATCTGAATGAGATTTCCAAATTTAATATCATCGAAAAAATAAACCATTCTCATAATCAGCAATAGAATAATATAAACAAATAATTATTCATTGATTGAACACAAAGATTTCACATTATGGAATTTAAATTGTTTTGAAAATAAATTCGGTTCCATAAATTAAACAAAATTTTAAAAAAGTGAGATCAAGATAGTGATTCGATAAAATAAATTTTTTTCTAACAGATTATGTAATAACTTTAAATTATAATGAGACACGTTTTATTTGTATAAACGTTATTTTCCTCATTTTGACTGTTCGTGCATTAAAAAATACTTCTTAAAAGCTTTTATAGTTAGACTGAAATTTTAGAATTTCATTCTAGAAATACACCTAATGTATTAAAGTACTCCAACAACTAATTAAAAATTGATGTATTATTTTGTTCATCTACTTTCTTTGCTGTTGAATAAATTCCTTCAGAGCAGATGTAATTGAAACTCCAAATGAAAACAAACATTACTTAATCTAAATATTCAGGAAAATTATCCATTTGAAAGATGGAAATTATTTATGTGAAATCAAACGAAATCTTCTGTCTCTGTGAATTACTTTTCTTCAAAATCTTCTTTTGAACTTCTTTAACCATTCCTATTTAACATATGTTTCTGAATTAGTAGTAAAGGATGAAATGTTAACAAAAGTATTTTAATTGGTTTTCAAAGTGTTTTGAGGATTGGTTTAATTTAAATGAACACGATAAATATAAGATGAGAGTGTTAAGTGTTTAAACTGAAAAAACTCAAAAAGCGTAAGAACTAAAAATTGAGATTTTTATAAGTAATATAGTTCTTTCAGCAAATAATTACAGTTATTCCATGTTTATCTAAATATAATGCAAACGCACCATTAAGGTCTTTAAAAATAAATGATTTACTTTATAGTTTGAATAAATAAATAATACAAAAGATATTGTGACTGTAGTGGTTTAAACTCGAGATAGACTAAACTTGTGATAGTTAGTACCATGAAATAAATTTAAGATGAATGTGTTAAATGTTTAAACTGAAAAAAAACTCAAAAAGCGTAAAAACTAAAAATTCATATTTTTGTAGTACTGAGATTTTTATAGTATTTGCAACAAATAATTACAGGTATTTCATGTTTATCAAAATATAATGTAAACGCACCATTAAGGTCTTTAAAAATAAATGATTTACTTTATAGTTTAAATAGATAAATAATACAAAAGATATTGTGAATGTAGTGGTTTAAACTTGAGATAGATTAAACTTGTGATAGTTAGTACTATGAAATAAACTTAAGATGAGGGTTTTTAATGTTTAAACTGAAAAAAACTCAAAAGGCTCAAGAACTAAAAATTCAGATTTTTGTAGTAGAGATTTTTATAGTACTTGCAACAAATAGTTACAGCAATTTCGTGTTTATCTAAATATAATGTAAACGCACCATTAAGATCATTAAAAATAAATGAATTAATTTATAGTTTAAATAATACAAAAGATATTATAAATGTAGTCGTTTGAACTTGAGATAGATTAAACTTGTGATAGTTACCATGAAATAAACTCCAATCCACATTCTAACAACATTTGTTTATTGGTTTATTTAAATGCAATATTGTTATATTTTCTTTATTTATATTTGCTGTGTTAAAAGTTTAAATTGTAATTTCTCCTTTAGTACATACAATTTGATATCAGTTCATACCGGGTGATCAAAAAGTCAGTATAAACTTTAAAAATTCATAATAACCGGAAAAATAGCCAAAATAAAAACGGTTTCAGGGTTAGTATCGCTAGAACATAGGTTTTTTTTAAACAGAAAAAACAGTAACTCAAAAACACCCGGCAGATGGCACTGATGTACACAAATCAAAGAAAAAGGAACGCGAATAACAAAAAGAATGCCTCCTGTTTTACACTATCCTCCAACGTTCCAGTTTTTTCAAACCGTTGAACAACCTTTCTGAGGCCTGTCATTGTTAAAAGCCCTTTTCCTCTAATGACATTCTTCTGAATTCGGAACTTTATGTAGAATATTTATGCAATGTTAATACCATCAAAATTACAAAAATAAAGAAAGTAAGTATTTACAATATAGATGGATATGTAAATAAAAAATATTAACAAACAGCATTATGCAAGGCAGCGGTCGCTCATTCCTGGTTGACGTAAAACACCTTCACCAACAAAGTTTCATCCTTCGCACTCAGCATCCTTGTTCGTATACACGGTTTACAGCGATGAACTGGTTGTGCACTTATCGAAGAGCAAGTTCTTACAATAGTCTCATTTGCATATTTCCACCGAAGTTACTCGTACTAGAGACATCTATCGGCTGTTTTTGAGTTACTGTTTTTCTGTCTAAATAAAATCCAATGTCTTAGCGATACTAACCCTACAAACTGTTTTTTATTTCGGTAATTTTTCCAGTCATTATGAATTTTTAAAGTTTATACGCACTTTTTGATCACCCTGTAGAATATTTATGCAATAGTAATACCATCAAAATTATAAAAATAAAGAAAATAAGTATTTAAAATATAGATGGATATATAAATAAAAAATATTGATAACCAGCATTATGCAAAAGTAAAATTTATGAATTTCCTGCATAGTGTTACCATTATTGCTTTTGTAACATTTCTCTACGGTAAGCAACATTTCTATTGGAAAGACAGCTGTTGGAACACCTTCTGCAACACTTGACTTCAAAAAATAAACAAATTACACTAGCTATAAAAGTAAGAGACTTTCGAAGTTGGATGCAGATCCTATCGAAATATTGATTCCAAAAGATCGAATATATCTGTCTACAGAAGTTCAGCGCAATAAAATTGGAAGAGTAATACTCCATTGATACATTTTCTTTTTCTAATTTGTATGTAGAAATTCTTCGTCAGTTTCTTTGCTTTCGTTTGTTTATTACTTGAATTAATGGTCAAACAGAAGAAAAATGAGAGATTAATATTAATAAGCAAGGTTAAGTAAAATTTAAGGTTTTATAGGAAGAAGTCATGTGAATGGAAGAACTACCATTAGTTACAAATAGAAACTTATATGTGTATTGAATTTTTAATTGTGATTCTGAGATTATTTTGGTAAGATAAAACAAGCGGAATATTGTAATAAAAATAAATATATTAGTTTTGAAGGAAAACGATTGTACCATTTCAATTGAAAAATGGAAAGTTGTTGCAGAAAAGATAAAAATAAAAATATTATTTCATTGTACATCTTTAATGACAAAATTATTGATTGCCCATGCAATGTATATATAATATATATATATATATATATATATATATATATATATATATATATATATATATATATACATATACATATACATATACATATACATATACATATATATATATATATATACATATACATATATATTACATATACATATATATATATACATATACATATATATATATATATATACATATACATATACATATACATATACATATATATATATATATATATATATTATATATATATATATATATATATATATATATATATATATATATATATATCAAATAATTATTTTCTCTTATTTCTATTTGCTGTGTTAAAATTTTAAATTCTAATTTCTCCCTTAGTACAACTTAATGTCAATTCATACCGGGTGATCAAAAAGCCCATATAAATTTTAAAAATTCATAATAACCAGAAAAATAGCCAAAATAAAAAACGGTTTGCAGGGTTAGTATCGCTAGGGCATGGCATTTTTTTTAAAACACAAAAGAAATCGAAAAGAGTCGATATAGGGTGATGATGTACGCAAGTCACAGAAAAAGAAACGCAAATAACAAACAGAATGCCTCCGATCCTCCAACGATTCAGTTTTCTCAAACCCCTTAACAAGCTTTATGAGGCCTGTCACTGTTAAAAGCTCTTTTCCACTTCTGACATTCTTCAGGATACGGAACTTAAGCAAGTCAGTGATTGCTCATTCCTGGTTGACGTAAAACATCTTCACCAACAAAGCTTTATCCTTCGCACTCAGCATCCTTTTTCGCATACATGGTTTACAGCGGTGAACTGGTTGTGTATTTATAGGAGCGCAAGTCTTTTTAACAGTCTCATTTGCATATTCGCACCGAAGTCGCTCGTGCCAGCGCCATCCGTCGGCAGTTTTGGAGTTACTGTCTTTTCTGTTTAAAAAAAATTCCATGTCTTAGATATACTAACCCTGCAAACCGTTTTTATTTTGGTTATTTTTCCGGTCATTATGAATATTCAAAGTTTAGTCGCAATTTTTGATCACCCGGTAGAATATTTATGAAATAGTAATACCATCA
>CM063501.1:38270202-38315202 GCA_032207245.1 Pardosa pseudoannulata | reverse complement strand
AAATTTCCAGGTCCAATCGAATGGGTACTACTCAGACGATATTTAAATATATAAAATAAGAAATGAATAAATGAGATATTTAAAGGAATGACGTCATAATGATAGAAAAATATCATTTTCATTTATTTATTATGTGATAAATTGAAAATTTTAGTAATTATGTGGGATTAACGGAATGACGTCATATTACTAGAAATTGCTTCTATCACTTGGTTAGGATGCGATAAATTATAAAGTTAATCGTTTGCATTTAACAGGGTAAAATAATGCTTGGAATAAGGACATGAAGTGCTAGAAAAAGGGGGGAGGAATGGATTTCGAACTTTAAAAATTTACAAAAACCTTCCTAGGGATATACCAAATATTTTCCCAAATTCTCAAGGCGATTGGATGTAGGTTTTTTGAGTCTATCGAGTACAGACAGGCAGACAGACACAAATTCATTTATATATATATATATATATATATATATATATATATATATATATATATAGATATATATCAGTCGATTTAACTAAAGTTATATTTACTAAAACACCACGCTAGTCATATTTACATAACTAAATAAAGCTTTATTTCCATTGAAGTATTTTAAATATTGGAAACAAATTGACTTTACACATTCCTGATACATAAATTGCTTTCGTTTCAAACTGTTTTCAAATATCACTATCCATAGCAGTTTTCCAATGTTTTAAACGTATCTAATTTAAATACAAATCGCGAAATGCTTTAGTTCATTGTTAGTATTCTGTAATTGTACTTTTCATCATTTGTTATAAATATATACGCCAATTGTAGCCATAATGAGAAAAGCACTGGTTAGTTTTATGAAACACAATGAGTTTGTTACCATGTATTAGAACCTATTGCAGTTTAGTAATTGTAGAATTTAGAAATTTTAGAACTTCTACTATTTGCGAATACCTGATAATTAATTCAACACATTTTGCACCATTCACTTCATGTTAAGAGCAGATTTAAATACTTATTTAAAGGTCAAAAGTTTCATTTAAACGCGACTAAATTCGGCCTATAGTTAAGCGAAATATTCTGTTTAGAAAACGATTACGATTTACATTGTTAAGCATCGAAATAAAGTGCCATGTTAAAATATTCCATCACACAGAAAATAACAAAGCACATTTAACTTTTTAAAATATATTTTATAAGTTGAGGATTTAACAAGTAAATTCACTTAAAATTTAAATACAAAACTATAATTCAATAATCTCTGAATTATAATAGAAATTATAATAAAATGTAGTTTAATGTAATTAAAATGCAATTAATAATTTAATTCATGTTGCACAGGGTGATCCGGAAACTAAAATAATATAAATAAAGGCTCTGCGAAATCAGGAGAAAAACGTTATGTTGGCATGCCTAGAGTTTTATCGCCAAATTGGTGAGGATACCCTGTTTTGATGTCGAACCCGTTTTAGAAGGTAACCATGATGATTGAGTAAGTAGAGCTCACATGCAGGGTAGAATCCAGTTCCGGGGGCCGGCTGCCATGTTTTTGGCTCTATTTTTGTACAAGTGATCGCCAAATTGTCGCCAAGTGATGTTTACAATTTGTTCTTTGTTTTGTATTAAGGTTTTACATTATTTCAAAGCATATTTTGAAAAAGAAACGGTTTGAAATTTTGTTAAGATAAATACAAATGTACAAAAAAATATAGAAAATAAAAAATACAGGCAAGGTTTCCAAGAAAACTAGGTTCTAGAATTTGGCGACATCGCCCACGCTTGGCGTGCCCACTGAACTTGGTTCGGCTGGCTCCCTGATCTGGGATTTAGCCCCTCGCAGAGACGAGCAATGAAAATTTTGTTTATAAAGAGACTTTTAACTGTATATATATATATTTCATTTTGCATCAAAATTTTCATTATTACAATACTTCCTACCTATTGCTTCAATCTGTGCGTAAAGAAACAAATGTTCAAAATCATTTTTTGCAGCAATTAGATTTCGACTTTGTTTTCTTTAAATAGAATTTTAAAATGTTGTTTTCATTGATAAAAATAGTGTTACACATATAAATACATTGATATATTTAAGTTGTAGTATTGCGGGCTGGTTAATTAAGATTCTTCGAGGGCTGTTTGTAATCAAAAGACATGGGGCACAACAAGACTGTGTAATAGCTCAAAATATAAAATTTCGACTTCCTACAGCATTTTTGTCAGTTAAGCAATTCAACGTTAATATACGTTATACTGACATTTTGTTATCTAAAAAGCAGATTGTGATCAAAGGTAGAGGAGATGAACTAGATGTTATAATAGTCCTAAATACAAAATTTTAACATCTAACGTCTAATTATTTTCGAGGAAAATCCCGTAGTGTTATTCTACGTTATAATAAAATTATTCGTTATGTCGGCGTTTAGTGTGCCCCGAGTTGCAGTCTCTGTCTACATTTATTGTCTCCAATTATGCGAATTTTTGACATATGGCAACCTGAGGGCTTTTACGACTACAGCTGTGTATAAAATTTTGTATACTATTTTCAATATTTAATAATTTTAGCTTATGTTTTGATGCATTTTCCAGAGGTGGGAATTCTACGCCAATTGCGCCTGAGAGCTCCAAAAGTAGTAGTCTGCGACATGTTACTACAATATGCTATTTATGTGCGATTTTGCGCCAATTTTACCTTTAGCACTGTTGTAATGAACTTACAACCATAACACCAGTGTTCGGTTACAAGGGGAAACACAGTAAGAATATAATACTTTTTATTGAGATTCAGATATTTATTCTGTACATTCATTTACACATTGCTTCTTCGTTATCATATATCATAATCATCAATTATTTATGTCTTATATTTACACCATAATTATTACAATTCTCCTTATAACGCGTAATTATTCAAGGTTAAATCATTAATAGAGGCCTAAGTGACTGTAAATATTATTTTATCTTTACCTCCATTAAAGGCACATGGGAGCAGGCAGGAGTTTTCCTCACGCGGTGTCGGTCCGGGCGCACGGGACGAGTTGGTGATGGTGAGCGGGGCTTCGGATTCTATGTCCCACTTTTTCTCGAATCCCGACTTCAACTTCTCTTCTTAACCTCATTTCCCAACTCCTCACCTCGGTTTTAACGCCCCTTTTCTTCCTTTCGAATCGCTTGTTTCGGGAAATTTTCCCACATCTGCATCCCCTTCGGGAGTGCAGGTGGGCTCATTAAAGTAGCCCCTTTTTTGTGGAAGCTGACATTATTTTTAGCCCCTGCTCCCATAACTCACGGTTACATCTCTGTTCGAGCTTGGCCGTTATGCTGCCATTCCGTGATCTATACCTTCTCTGCGTGGGTCCCTAAACTAGAAGTGCACAATTGGAGTCCTAAATTCCTCTAGGAAATCTCTCCCACAGCTGTGCTTGCAAGTGCAGACCATCGTGGGAAAGTACCTCAGTACAAGCACCTAGTTTGATTTCGCGCCAAAATGTGGCTATACGAGTTGCCGCCAAACTATATATTATGGCAAATACTGCGCCAAGTTTGGTCCTGCAACAGTGGGAATTCTGCGTTAGTAGCGCCAGAGAGCGCCAAAAAGTGGTAGTCTGCGTCATGTTGCTACAATACACTATGTGCGATTTTGCACCAATTTTATCCTTAACACCTAGCTTGATTTCATGCCAAAATGTGGCTATTCGAAATGCTGCCAAACTATATATTTTGTTAATTATTCTTTTTATTTTATTTCGTTTTTACAAACTCTTCACAGTGCAGGTTTCCCCCTTCCTCCAAATTGTAAGGAAATATCAATTTTAATTTGCACTAAGCGGCCATATATCTAAGATCGGTACCTTCCAAAAATCTACAATTTATTTTATTTATTTTTAATTCGCGGAATTCTACGAGTTTGTAAAAATCCGCAATTTATTGATTTTTTTAATTCGCTGAATTCCTCAAATTGTTTATTTTCTGTTCAACTTTTGAAAATTAGTACACATTTTTTCTTTTTTTTTTCTACCATTTCTTCTTGCACTTCATCCTTTGAAAAATACGACCGTTTTTAAGCAAAAATCGCGGTGAATCGCCAATTTGTTTCTTTTTTTAAAACACCTAGCGTAATTTCCGGTAGATAAGCTGACCTGGCGTATACGCCGTACACGGGATAATTGACCAAAAAAAAAATGAAAACTCATCATTGGATAAGCCACACCGGTGTGTAGGATGAATACCTAAAATTTTCATTACTTTTATAAAATAAGTGTCCCTATTTTCAGTTCAATTTCCGTATGATTTAAAATTTTAAATAAAATTCCATATTTTAATAAATATAATACTATTGTGCAGTCTGTGGACTAAATCCCAGTTCAGGGGGCCACCCAACCAAGTTAAGTGGGCACGCCAAGCCTGGGCGATGGCGCTAAATTCTAGAATCCAGTTTTCTGGCAACCTTACTCTATTTTTTATATTATTTTTTAAACTTTGTATTCATATTAACAAATTTTCAAACCTTTCCCAGATATCAAATTTAGTTTACAGCAAACTTGCTGCCGTCTTGCTCTGCAAACCTGCAAACTTGCTGCAAATTACGTATGGCAAGTCTGCAAGTTTGAAGCAAGACTGCTGAAAGTTTAAGAATTTTCGCTTGCTTCAATGTTGTCATGACAAGGTTGCCCCAGTGTTGCAGCAAAATAGCTTTGCAAAGAAGTGGTCGCTTTATGTTCCGCCTAACTTGCAGGAGTTTTGCTGCCAGTTTGTTGAGTCAAATTTGTTACGACCACATATTATCCAAAAAAAAATCAAACTTGCTGCAAGTATGCATGCTATCTGGGTTTTGGTTCAAAATATGCTTTGAAATTCGGTATAAACTTAATACAAAACGTAACACTAATTGTAAACATCACTTGGCGATAATTTGGCGATGACTTGCGCAAAAATAGAGACAAAAACATGGAGGCCGGCCCCCGGAACTGAGATTCTACGTCTGTGTATAGATTTTATCTATACTGTAAATTTTACTATATTAATACTTATAGTTTGTGATTTTTATTGCATTTTATTGCTTTTATAAATATTTATGGCATGTTAGCCAAAAGGCGTCAAAAATATGGAATAGAAAGGAGACACTCTGAACTTTAATTTCATTGATTTTGTCATTTTACGGCTCATTTTCTTCTGAGTTATATTCCACAAAGGTAATTATTTAACATGTAGAGCGCAACCAGACGAAAACTAGACATTAGGGCAGTTCTAAAGGCCAAATTTCGTCCTTTTAAGGTTAATTATTTTAGATAAGCTGGATGTAAATTTGCATACAGGCGTCAAGATGGAGCAAATCTTAACCTGCTTAGGAAGATAGACAAGAATAGTTATTTTTTTAAATTAAAAATTTTCTTGTACATACGAAATACACGTAATACTGAAACATTAGAATCCAAGTATAGTGGATCGTCTGCCATGTTTTCACAAATTTTTATTCAAGTGGTCTCCAAGTGATGTTTATACTTTGTGCTTCGTTTTGTATTAAGTTGATACACGATTTCAAAATATATTTTGAACAAAAACGGTTTGAAATCATAGTAAAATGAATGCCAATACAAATATAAGATTTTAATGTATTTCAACGCATTTTTAACTTTTTTGAACCAAACATAACGGAATTTTTACAAAATGTAGAAATTAAGTGAATTATAAGCATCACTTGGTTATATTTAAGAAAACTTCATTCAAATAATATAGCTATTTAATTAAATTTTTTTCAAACTATCAAATAACATGAAGGTCATGAAATACGTTGCAAATTAATTTAGAAATTATTAGTTTATAGTTGGAAAGAAAAGAAAGGGGTAAATATTTTAACCCTCTAAGCGGTTCTCACGTACAATTCCGCCAAACCGATGATGTCTTCAAAGTGGTTGCCATGTAAAATTTTCGACCTCCAAAACGTTCCGAAAATGGGTGTAATGTACTTTACTGCCAATGTTTGAGGTAGGAGGGTCAGGTCGATTGTTTAGGAACTGCACCCCTCTTTCACTGATATTTATTGAGGGATGCAACCCTACTCCCCGAGGCACAAAGGCGCTGATAGCTTTTCATGGCTTTGTAAATCTCTATTTTTAAGTATTTCATTTGCGGTGACTGATGTATCTCTAATTGCACCACTTAAATATCTTGGATGACTTTCGTAAAAAAATATAAATAATTCTCTTAAAGAATATTTTTAGTTGTACTTTTAGAATCCATTATTTCTTATGGAATGATCTTCGAGACTTGACGAGCTCTATGTGTATTAAAAATTAACAATCTATAATATCTATTTACATATCTATTTATAACCGGAAGTAAAGGGACAATAACGAGGGTGGGTTTCCCGTATTCCATTGTAGTCGACAAGGGGTGAAGTAAAAAATCATAGAACGCTTTGGCCACTGACACAGTAAACCTTTAGCGTATTTTTGGAGACTTTTTTTCCTCGGTGTGTTCCACTCGGAATATTAAAGAAATTATTAGCTTAAAATTCTAAATAAAATAAAATAGTTAAATGATTTTTCTTATTTTGGGAGGAAAAGCCTGACTTAATATTAATAACAAATTTTATTATTTATCCTGTTACATTTAACAATCGCTGTTCAGTTTTGATAAGCTTTCTATACCTAACATAAAACTATACATTTTAGTAGCTCTGTTGTCCCAAGAAATGCATTATTTTATTTGGTTCATAGGGTTTTTTAAAATAAATTTCATAGCCGAAATGTTTTTTAAAACTTTCTACCATTCTTCTTGGATATAAAAGCACACTTTTTCCTCTTTCTAAGTAAAGCCTTGGGTTAAAACTGACTGTTGATGTAGGTTTCAGAAAGTTTTATGCTACAGCAACCAAAGGGTTGCTTATAATTCTTAATTTTTAAAGATATTCACCCTGAGGCTTAAAAAATACAAAAGCTCGTATTTCAGCGAAAGAAGAATCATATCTCTATGAAGACTTGTTATACAGGAAGAGTAGTGGAATACTAATTTCGCAAGCTTTAAATTTTTCTTTTCTAAGATATATCAGTTAAATGACGTAAATATATTTCATGGTTGAAATAATTATATATGTAGATTTTAGAAAGTAAGGTTCTCGAATACTTGAGATTCAGGTTTCATAGAATAGAAATAAAGGTCAATAGAAATGAAACAAGCTCAGATAAACATTTTGAAATAATATCATTTTATCAGTTTTTTTAAAGTGATAGAACATTTTTTTAGGTAACTACAGAGGACTAATATAAATGTATATTATAATTGTAGATTATTTTTAATATAATGGTTAAACTGGGAAATTTTATTTCAAAAAATAATCATAATATTCAAGATCAGATTTTATACCTTATAATAAAATAATGAATGAAATAATGAAATAAATCAGAGTTAACATTGTTTCGAAGGCTTGCTTTAATGCTATTTTTTTAAATAAGTTTTTTTAATATATTTGAATATTACATGCATTAAAATTTATTTGAAGTTGATTACGTCTATCTACTTCTAAACTCTGAAAAATTTATAGTTTGATGCTATGTAGCCCATAATACTTGAGGCTTAAAAGGATCAAAGGTCCAAACATCAATAAAATTTTAATTTCATAAAAATTTTAATAAAATATGCCTGTTAAATTTTTTAACATATACATTAAATATTTAAGTTACAAAGATATTTAATTTATATACTTTAAAAGAAAAAATTCAATGACTGTAACCTAGAAAGAAACAATCTTCAAAGATCTAATGATGTAGAATCTTAAATAAAGTTATGATTCTTTAATGCTGTGACGCCTTCAATATTCTCAAATGAGAGGTAACATGAATAATGGATCACAGTCAAAGATAAACTTGGAAATTTACTTTAATTCTGGATTAAATACGGCTATTTACTAAGGAATGTTAATTCCGGAATCATGTAGAACTGCAAAGGACGGTTGCCGGTAAAACTTCCTCACGACGATCACAGTCGAAAGAAAAACAAGAGATTTAATAACCTCTTACAAATGGGGAGTCTTTTCAGGGTGCAATCAAATCCAATTTATCCCCCGTTCGGTATCCAAGACTCTGCCGCTCCCTATATGAGCGGAGTTTACGAATCTCCCGAACTAGCAAGCTCTCTGGTAAAAAAGGCGAAAGCCTCCACGAGGTCAACACACCTCGAAAAAAACGACGAAAAGTACTGAGTCACAAAATTGTAGGCTTTTTATACCTGGGGGGTCAGTTACGGTTCCACCACTTGTTTTTTGGGTCAGTTAAGATCCCAGTTACTTGAGAACTCAAGCTAAAGTTACAGTTATATTATTTAGCTGAATTCTCATTCGCTGGGTGTCCCTTCACGGAATTTCCGAGCATTCATTAACTAGTTCCATCAGGGGCGTATTCGTTTATTCAATCCGATTGTCAAGATCCCAGACTCTGAGACGCCGCGCTATTGTCCAGGTAAACAGGTGTGTTCTGGTCAGCTGTTTTGGCGCGTGCTCGGACAAAGGGGATTCTTCATAATGCTTAGTATTATGAATGTTTTTTCCTCTTTCTTGCAATAGATTTTAAAATATTTTATAGTTACATATAACAGAAAAGGTTTCACTTGTTCAAAAAGAACTATTAACCTGCTTTCTTGCTTTGTGTTTGGTATCAGTATTTTAGAAATTGAAGAATGATGAATGATTAAAAATGGAGGATACGATTAAGTGTCAAACAAGTAAAAAGAATTAACTTATGAACTTTAAACATTAATTATTTTTTTATCTCAAATATCTCTTGTAATTACAAAGTTCGTTAATCTAGATAACAAAATAATTGCAATAACACATTTGCACTCACTGTCTTATATTTAGCTGCTTTCTTGTTTGAATTTCTTATCCCTGCTTTCTAGCTTTGCATAAAGGGAACAGTAATTTAGAAGTTGAGGAATTAAACAATTATGAAAAACAAGATTAAGTGTGAAAAAACACAAAAGATGAGCTTATGAGCTTTAAACAGTAATATTTTTTATGTGAAATATCTCATTTAATAACAAAATAATTTAATAATAATAACAAAATAATTTAATAATAACAAAATAGTTGCAATAACACATTTAGATTGCCTTATATATAACTACTTTCTTGCTTACATTGCTTATTCCTGCTTTCTTGCTTTGCATATAGGTATCACTAATTTAAAAGTTGGTGAATTAAAAAATGATGAAGAATACGATTAAGTGTCGAAAAATCACTAGTAATTAGTTTATGAAATTTAAACAGTAATAATTTTTTATCTGAAATATCTCACGTAATATTAAAGTTTGTAAATATATATAACAAAATAAATGCAATAAAATAATTATATTGTCTTATACATCTTTCCAAAACAGCTCAAATGTATAAAATGTATAAATGTATAAAACGTAAATGTCCTAATATATTTACGTTTCCGTTTTG
Source organism: Pardosa pseudoannulata (assembly GCA_032207245.1). NCBI lineage: Eukaryota > Metazoa > Arthropoda > Arachnida > Araneae > Lycosidae > Pardosa > Pardosa pseudoannulata. Next base: position 38,305,793 of record CM063501.1, on the reverse strand, counting down.
AATAACAAATATTATATTTCTTTATAAAAAATAACTCCAATTAACAATGTATAGAAAAAATCTTTAATTATAAAAAATATTCCTTGACCCATCACGAAATATAGTTATCTTTTATGCTTAATAAGTAATAAATTTCTATTTTAAATAAATTAAAGATTTTTCATTGATATTATTTCCGTTTCACTGTTCCTCACCTTCCATCATTTATTTTAAAGTAATTCGCTAAAGAAACATAATAATAAAACTAATAATATTTAAATAATACATTATATCATTTTAAAAAGTAAGCTCAATTTAACTGAAATTTTTATTAAAAAAAATGCGTTTTTTTAATGCGTTTAATGACACGAGAGGAATAAAATGAGTTACAAACAAGCGTATTCGTCGTAAAATATTTAAATAAAACAACAACAACACACAAGAAATATCCACTTTTTTTTTTAATGGCGCGTAATATGACGAAAAAATAAGTAAGAGTATAAAAAGCAAATCGTTTAAGAAAAAATTAAAACAATAAAACAACAAAAAATCCGTATTTCTTTGTGGTATAAGGCAGTTTATGACGAAAAAAAAATATTTAAAGCAATTTTAGAAAATACAGACAGTAAAGATAATAAAATAAAAAAGATTTCAAAATGCATTACATCAATTTAAGATATCATTAAAGAAGCCAAAGTAATAATTTTAATGAGAAATAAGAACGATAAGGAAAAATAAAAAACTTTCAATTTAGTAGATAAATAGAGAAATAAATAGACAATATTAAAATAGTTTAAAATTTTAGTGTATAATTTATTATTTTTAAAATAAAAACTTGCATAACGGTTTGAGGATATTAAGAAAAAATAAGAACTTGAAGACTAAAAAATACTTCGGTAAAATTAGTTTTTCATTCAATTCTATAGATAGTTTTATTACATGACTTTTTCGATATTTACTGTTAAATAGGATAATTAATTTTTTTTTCTAGTGTACTGAATTTGGCAATTTTATCACTTGTGAAAATTATTGCATATTGTTTACTTTATACAATTAATTTTAAAATATAAAAAAAAACTCTAAAGAAATGATGTGTGTTACACAAGAATCAAATTAGATACTTGCGTGTAAAATTATAAAATTTTTTGCACTTTGTTGATAGACTCTTTATCTATTATTTATGCCTTATTAATGTTTTCTTTTTTTTAATTTTATTATTTTTTGATTTATTTAACACTATGTAAAAAGTGATTTTAAATTGTATGTTTTTTAAATGTTTTTTTAAAATGGTTATTTCATGCACAGTTTTTTAATATTAAATCATACCGGAAGGGGTTAAGTAAAAATACGGGTCCGCAACTTGAGTGAACTAAGTCCATTTTTTGTATTGCAAAATGGAATTGTATAACTGGGTTAGAGATATGTTTTTTCGTATTTATTCATATTTACATACAGTGTTTCCTCGCCACTTCGCGCTTCATGTTTTGCGGCTTCAGTGCTTCGCAAGTTTTTCCAGTATATTATCAAAAAATAAAAATGGAAAAATACAGCCATGTCAACAGCTACATTGCGGAAAGGGAAGTTGTGTCATGTTGATGTGGGAGAGAGAGGGATTCTTGCATATGAAGCAAAGAGATGAGTTGACTGGGAGTACATACCACGGGCTCTCATAAAGGTGCGTGATTAATTTCCGGTGCGACATGGACCAATGAGAGTACGAGTGGATTTATCCCTATAGGCCCTTCCACACTATGGTCCACTGCAAGCCATCACCACCTCCTGAAGGGGATATGGTTTATCATGGTCGATGGCGGCAGACGATAAAATAGCCTTTGCGGACGATGGCTTCGGAGGCGGTTTCTCTCCAAAGATCAAAGGCAGCCTTATGCGCAGTTAAAGTGCGCAGTAGACCCTATGGACGAATCTACTCGTTCGGTTCATTGAGTGGCCCATCGTATGGATGCAACCCGTGAACCATCGTTCAAGGTAACCATCAGGAAGTGGTGAACAATTGGCCATAGTTTGGAGTCTACATTAGAGTTGATTGTCTGTGCATCATCGAAGACTCATCTAGCATCTTCTCTTGTTGTTCCTCGCCAGTCTTGTCCATGATGTTGACTGTCTCGCATACTGTATTTTAGTGTTGTGATGAAGATAACTTTTTTTTTGTTTAAGCGATAACTTTTTCATTAATTAGGCCATTATAATGCCGCTTAAACACTGTACCCCTTAGAAAGCTTCCTCCCGGGCTCCCAAGAGGAAAAAAAGATGATGACCATCAGCGAAATAATGAAACTTTTAGATATGATCAAAGATGGATGAATGAATCTACAGTACGGTACATCAAGAAAGGAGAAGCAAAAATCCGCAAAACTGCTTCAATAACACAATAATTCCTAGGGACAAATCCTACTTCTCGATTTTTCAGATTTCTAGGAATATTCTAGTCCCCATTACCCACAAAAATCCAGGGATTACTGTAGTATTATTTACCTTTTTCTAAATATTGTTTAAATTTCCTGCAATAAATTGCTAGTCGTTGACTTTAGGAAGCAATTTAGGATTTCATTTGAAATCAGTAACTTACCTTTTTAAACAAACCTTTTTCACTTTGCTTGTAAACATCTCTCAGCATATGATTCGTAACAGATTTTAGAAAATCAAAATGCCCGAAGTCTTTAATACGTATCACAATTTAGAATTTAAAAAAGGCATATATTTTAGCAAATCCAAAATCTTTATATATTTTAAAACTTTATGTGAGGTATTTTCAGGTTAAAAGTTATATTAAGGTATAAACAGCTTTATAGATTTTAAAAAAGGTCAAAATGTATAGGAAATTATAGTTCAGAGTTCTTTAATACGTTTTTTCTAGCAAAAAAAAGCTCCAATTTTAAGATGCAAAATTTTGTATAAAATAAGATTTCTCTCCGATTTCTCAATTATAATATATTAGGATTAACCTTTTTGATTTAAAAAAATTAAAAAAATTCTAAAAAAAGAAACTTGCTTAGTAAGTGATGGTTTCAAATGTATTTTGAATAAAATTTAAAATTTTAGCGTCTTATTCAATTTTAAAAAATAATTATACATAGAAAGATATCAACTCTAAAATTCATTTAATACTTTAAAACACTAGAAAAATTAATACAGACTTTCAGATATGTTTCTCAATAACAAGAAAAAATATCCTTAAAATCTCTTGAATTTATATAAATATATTTCAATAATTTTAGGATTCAATCTGTATGTCATAAAGATTTATATAAAATATATTTCTTCATTTTTTTAAAATTAAAATATGTGGTGTATATAACTAAAAAATGATTAATGATACATATATTGTATTTTAAACTAACAGATTTTTAACAATCTGAAAAAAATATCTGGAAAAGCTCGGAGTGGATAAGACAAAACTGTAAATATATATATATATATATATATATAATTGAGTACAAAATGAAAGTTAACTTTTATTGGGCTACATTTAAACATTCGCGTAAAAATAACATTTACGCAAAGAATAATTCAAAAGATTTTGCATATAAAATATATTTCTTCATTTTTTTAAAATTAAAATATGTGGTGTATATAATAAAATATATTGATTAATGATACATAGATTGATTTCAAAGTAACAGATTTTTAACAATCTGAAAAAAATATCTGGAAAAGCTTGGAGTGGATAAGACAAAACTGTAAATATATATATATATATATATATATATATATATATATATATATATATATATATATATATATATATATATATATATATATATATATATATATATATATATATATATATAATTGAGTACAAAACGAAAGTTAACTTTTATTATGTCACATTCAAACATTTGCGTAAAAATAACATTTACGCAAAGAATACTTCAAAAGATTTTGCATATAAAATATATTTCTTCATTTTTGTTTTAAATTAAAATATGTGGTGTGAAAATATATAAAAAATGATTAATGATACATAGATTGTATTTGAAAGTAACAGAATTTTAACAATCTGAAAAAATATCTGGAAAAGCTCGGAGTGGATAAGACAAAACTGTAAAAAATATATATATATAATTGAGTACAAAACGAAAGTTAACTTTTATTGTGCTACATTCAAACATTTGAGTAAAAATAACATTTACGCAAAGAATAATTCAAAAGATTTTGCATAAAATAAATCCATTTGCAGAACCAAAAAGCATGAAATTCAATGCAAACGAACAAAGAACAGAAACGTAATAAATTTTGTTCTCAGAAAAGTACAAGCAGGAACAAAGTGATGGTTACAGTAGCAAAATAAAAAAAGAGTAACGGAAGGGAAGAAATAAGGCAAGAGTGAGAAAGTAAAGAGAGAATTTCGATTCAATGCATCTTGTGTATTTTTACTAATACATAAACATCAAATGTTATAATTGAGAGAAAACCTCCAAAAAGAAATGTACAACTGAAATCTTTGTAAAAATATCGAAATTCAGTTTTTGAAATACTTTCAAAAAGGGAATGTTAAAAGGAAAGGTATTTATAATGGGGCAATCAAAATATATAAAAAGTATATACTGTAATGAACCACAATTTGGTAAAAAAATGTTGTGCTGAGTTGATTTAGAATATGTTTTTCATTAAATGGATTTCGCAGACGACAATTTTATATCTGATCCGAAGAAATCTTATTTCACTTTAAAAATTTTGTATATTCATTTTAATTTTTTTTAAATATTTATTTAGAAATTATTTCGTTTTATTTTATTTATTTTTTTTTGTTAAGGGTGTACAGTTGTAGGTTTTATTTAAAACATAAACATTAATACTAAAGTTTCTTTCCTATTATATTGAAGCATTATGCAAATATGTTTTAATGAAAAAACTAGTAAATCTGAAACCCAATGATCATTTTTAAATCCTTAATTTATAATTTATAAGCATAAAAATTAAAAAGTATAAGAAGTGATGTTTAAGTTTTCAAATCGATTTAACGATATATTAGGTTGGGGAAAAAGAAATCCATTATTTTTGCGTGAAATTAATGAAATTATTTAACATGTTTCGGATTGTCCGATTTGGGTCAAATATACACCACTTTGTTCTATAATTTGTTGACCTTTTAAAGGTAGCTTCATAATGCCTCTCTCATAGACATGTTGATTCTTATTGGAGAAAAGCTCTAGTAATCGATTTTCACAATCTTCTCTCGATCCCAATTTCTTATCACTCTAGAAGATTTGCAATGGGCGAAAAAAGGTGGTAATCGCTTAGTGTCAGGTCCAGACTATATATATTGAAAGCATTAAAATTTCCCAACCAAGCTTCCTGAGTTTCTGGAGAGTCACTACAGAAGTGTGTGGTCTGGCGTTGTCCTGATGGGACACAACACCTCTTCTGTTGGCCAATACTGTCCTTTTCTGGTCAATCGCTAGCTTCAAACGGTCCAGTTGTTGACAGTAGAGATCTGAATTTAAGGATTGGCTATACGGAAGCAACTCATAATAAATTATTCCTTTCCAGTCCCAACAAATACACAGTAGAACCTTCTTGGCCGTTAGTCCTGGTTTGGCCACCGTTTGAGCTGTTTCACCACACTTTGACCATAATCGTTTTCACACAATATTGTCGTATTTGACCCATTTCTCATCCCCAGTTACCATCCGTTTAAGAAATGGGTCGATTTCATTCCGTTTTGCAAAGGCTGAAATTTTACCAATCATGTTTTTTTGGTGTTAATTGGTGTGGCACCTAAACATCGAGCTTCTTTTTGAATCCAACTTTGCGTAAATGGTTTAAAACTGTTTTTTGGGAGACCTTTAGCTAATGGGCGAGGCTACGACTACTATCATGCTGGTCAACTTCGATTATTTCTGTGATTTTATCGACGTTTTCGTCGATGGGCCTGCCTATTCGAGGTGCATATTTAACATCGAAAATACCTGAAAAGAATAGTTAAAACCAAAATTGCACATAATTAGCTGTTACAGTATCCATACAATAAACACAATTCACAATTTCAGCCGCCTACCTTGTATTTTCACCTTTATCAAAGAAAAACTGTAAAATGTACCGAATTTTCCATTTTGACTTCCATTTTCAACACCCTGTAACTTACAACTGAATGAACCAAACAGAAAACAGAAAAAAATATTTTTTAGTGTCACCTTGACAACGAGCATAAATTTGAATTGTTTGATTGATACTTTATGAAATATCGGTCAATAAATCCCTCTACCAAGAAAAATAATTGATTTATTTTTCCCCAACCTAATATACTAATAGTATGACTCAAACTCTATTATTTATATAATTTTTTCTGTCTATTTATTAAACTAAATACGACTGAAAATTAATGTTCATAAAAATACATCATAGACGTTTTGTAACATACATTATAAAAAAACAGTTATGTTTGTGTGACTTCTTCATAATGTATAATTTGTTACTAACCCTAATTTCAAGCTTGGTTAACGTATGTACATTTCAAATGCTATTATGCACCATTATGTTGAACGCAACAGTATAGTATATAATATATTTTATGATGATTCATTGCGTGGGACAATTGTAATACCACTTCCATATATATTCATCATTAATCTGTTTGATTCCTAAATAGATTTCATTGGTTAGAATGATACGTTTCATAATGACATTAATACGGGAAGAGTCATATGGACATGTCCCAAACACGATTTACCCCACATTGATATCAATACATATTCGAAATGGAGCGAATTCCCTGCACATGACTTTGATTACACCTGTATATAATAGCAGAGGTCTAACAAGTATCAGATTGGTCATAAACTATCTGCATTATGTGACTGCTGTACATCTTTAATCATAGCATAGGCTGTAAACTCTCAGAGTGGCTGTTGCATCAGTTTAATAATTATTCAAAATGTTAAAGGTACAACGATTCATGTTAAATGAGATGCATGCAATTTCAAGATGCACGAAAAATGTTATATTGTATCTATAGTTTATTAAAATTTTCCAGAGTACCCGATATTTCAATTTCATTGAAATGTAATATGTAACTCAGAATAAGAATCAAAGTGACTATTTCCTATATCTCAACTCAAATTTAATATTATTAATTCTACAGTAGTTTAGTTAATATTAATAACTACTACAAACACTTTTTAATTCAAAAGTTTTTTAATGTTATAACTAATTGAAACACACTTTTTTTTGTTTCTTTTCTAACTATCATAAAGATTGGAATTTTATCGACAATTTACCTTGTAAAGTATAAAATAAAAAGTTAGTCAAAATTGATAAAATCCAACCTTAAAAATCTATTATTTATGAAATTAATGTAATTATTAGACGAATCTTGGAGGAGAAAAAAAATAAGATATTTTAGCTTTTGCTATTTTTAACTATACTTTCAGCGAATGTTTGCAGTAAAATTAAGTTTATTCTAAAGTCTACAGTTTATCTTAGGAATACAAATTACAATATAATACATAAAAGAATTACGTTCGGAATATTTTTCAATACTGCTTCGTTTGAAACTTTTAATAATTAATAACTTCTTCATAATAGCTTTTTAATAAACATTATTGGTTATTTATTTAACTTGAAAATTATAAATACTATCTCATATGCGGTTAATACCATGTTACGTTTTCAATCATAATGGTCATAATCAAAATAAATTAATTTTGATAGTCTCCTTCATATATTAAGTTTTACACTCATGAGTCCTGATATATTTTAAAGGAACGAGATAAATCCAGAAATTTAATTCATAGTTCCATGAAACAAACGTACGATACAGTGTAAAATATTATTCTATACCACTTTGTCGAGCAAAGTAAAGACGCTTTAAGAATTCATAAGACTAGCATATAGCCCGTCATATGACGGGATCAGTAAAAATTTATTGTAAAATATCCTATGAAGCAGATAAAAAATGGTTTCTTTTTTAGCTCAGAATTGTTACTGCAACAAAATATAATCAATGAATAAATTTAAAATTATCACATATGTATCTAATCTATCTTATTAAAGCTAAATATAAAAGAAAGTTACTTTTGTAATATCAAGTTCAGTGGTAAAACGTATGGAAATAACTCATACGATATTTAAATAATTTAAATTAAGAAATGATTAAATAAAATGGTTACAGGAATAACGTCATAATGCTAAAAAATGTTTACCTATTTATTATGCGATAAATTGATAAAATTTAATCGCCTGCTCTAAACAGGAAAAATAGGGCTTGAAATAATGGCATTAAAAGCTAAAAAGGAGGAAAGGGGTGGATATCGACCGTTTTAAAGACGACAGTATTTCTTGCTGTGATATGGAGCATAGTTATACCAATTTTTTTTAGAATTGGATTGATAGTTTAGGAGAAGATTAACTTTACCTTAAATCATAAAGAATTTCCTTAAATCAAGATTTTGCTAACCTTAAATCATCAAGAATCTTTAATAAAATCGAGGATAGATGGACAGATAATTTAAGCTATTATATAGGAGATGAATAGCAATAAGTACAAGGACAAATTTATCGAGGCACGAATCAGAAGAGAATGTACGCACACAGTCGATTTGCAGCTACAAACTAGCTGTTTTATCAATGTGTGAAAAATCCGTTTTCTGCTTCTAATCGTACCTTCCTTAAATTGGCTGCAAAGTCAGTACATTCGATTTCTTGCATTCAGGCATAAAAGTTTTACATTTAGTTAATTATGGATAAACTTTTTTAAAAGCGGGTTTTTAAAAGTAACGGAAAAATGTTGCAGTTGAAGTTGTTTATAATAAAACTCAATAAAAAATTAGACCTTCAAATATTTTTACTATTATTAATATAAGTGTACCTAAAAAGGTTCCTTCCATTACATAGTATGTTCCCACTTTCTGCACATTACTAAAAAATAACGATACAAGACATGGTGTAATTTCACCGCCTTTGTTGTATTAAATTTATAATTTTTAAATTCAAATTTTCTTTTCGATTTTTTTCATTTTTCAATATAAGCATAAAAGAATATATATACATACACAAACATATGTATATGAAATCCAGGAATTATAAAACTACTGAACACATTTGAAACTATATCCCCTATTATTTTTACTTGCCCGGGCTGCTGGAAAAAGAGAAGCCTAGCAGTAGATCAGCTAGCAGTAATGTATTCTGCCCACATTGAAGACAACTGCACACAAGTCCAAGTCTAAAAGAAATTTTATTTAAGATCTGCCAGCAAAAAAAAAAAAAAATCTTTACTAGTCAACGACAGTCAAGAGAAAGACACAAAAAGCACTCTTCTCGAACAGAGGTGCACCCAAGACTGAAGACAGACAGAATTTTCACAAGGGACAATATACTTAGTGAATTAAACTGTTAAGATCAGGAAAAAAGATCTGCCATTTTTCGGCGACAGATGGAAAACGTGTTGAATAGACAGAAAATTTACATCTATTGGACAGAAAGCTTTGGGAAATGTATCGGAAGAATTTTAAGTGGATGACACTCCTTTGATTAAGACATTTTGAGGCTGGGAAAATATTTTAAGGAACTAGAATGGGAGAGAGGAGGAAATATTAAAGTTAAATAATTTTGATATATTACATATATATATATATATATATATATATATATATATATATAGATATATAGATATATATTATATATATATATATATATATATATATATATATATATATATATATATTACTAATAATAGTTATATTTATTAATTATTAAAGAAATAAACATTTAAATTTAAGGAAATCTTTATATATGTAAAATTTGTGGACACTCCTAAATTATCTTTTTAAAACACTTACCTTGAAATTTTTATAACACTTGTTTTAAAATGTGTGACGCGCCAGATAAAATCTCATAGTGGGCACCGAGTAGTTGTTTATCCATCATCCAGAAGTAATTTGATTATTACATAAATTTCTTATCCATATATGACAGCCACAGACTATTGCAGAAAACTCATGAGTATCTGTGAATGAAGCAAACCGTAATCTTTTACCCAAAACTCTTATCCCTGAATGTGGATTGTTTTTAAGAAATTTTACATTTTCAAATATAATTTGTCTGAAAAAAAAATTGTTTGGGAGAATATCAAAGCACTGGATGCTATTTACGACACTACTTTTGCTTTGAGCTTAATAAGATCGCCATAAAAAAGGTAGGATATTATAGAAAAATGAGAATGATTTTTTTTAATACAAAGCTGGGAAAACTGCGATTTCTTTAAAGAGACAAAAATTTAGTCCGATATAAAATATTGAGTGACAATGAAATATCTTGCATCGTAAATAAAGTGGGTTACTAGTTTTTTATGACCATTTTATCTGGATAAAATTCGAGAGTTTACGTTACAGATAAAAGCTGCTAAAAAAGGTAATGTTCAAGTATTTTACCGTTCCCTTAAATAGGACATACTCTACTCTGGATATTATTTAACTACACCAGTCAACCGATCTCTTGTTGAATTTTACTTTACTTAGTTTGGAGTTTTTATAATGCTTAACTTCCTTAGTCTATTGCATATTTTTTAGTTTAGCATGTTGTTAACAACAAATTGTTGTGATCCGTTAAACATATTTTAAACTTTCAATATTCATAATACATGGATATGACAGTACAGTAAATATTGGTTTACAAAAAGGTATACCTTCTTTTGTAAAGAAGTTTTCACTGTTTCCCTTTTACGGGAGAAAATTATAGATTTTTGTTTTCACTGACTATATGTAACACATTTCTTGACAAACATCGAGTGGATTGGGTATTATAAATTTTAACCTCACAATACATAATAATACAAAATCTTAGACTCTGATTTGGTGTCAAAAAGTTAAAATATTTGTTCATATATGATTTTGGTAGCTGTAATGAGTAAGGGTAATTTTCTTTCAAATTGAATTCTGAATTTTTGATTATTTAGTTACAGACATTGCATTGATGGAAAAGAAACACAGAGCGAATTAGGTGAAGTGCGAATTCGAAGCAAGTGCTATTATTGACCTAAATTTTTCTACTAGCTTCTTACATTCTCTTCCAACTGTAGAATACGGGAAAAACTGGATGCTTGCCCACACTAATTTAACCACAGCCCTTTATTTTTATTTCTAATTCTTTTAACACTAAAGGTCAAAATAAAGCTTCGAACTATTCTTTTCCACATTTCTTGTCGAAACATAAATGGCATTTCAAAGACAGTTATGTTTTAGTATCCTGTTTTAGTCTAATAAGTGCATGAGTCATATTTCAAGCAGTTATGCCATCAGATTCATAATAATTTTTAGTATATCACAAAAAACACTTGAAAAGAATACAGTGTTTGGTGAATCATGCAAAACGAAAATTAAATTTCGGAACTAATTTTTATGTCTGGATTAATTTGAAGTTTGCATCTCATATTATGCATTTGCTCCATTTCAGTCTATTTGTCACTCTTTGCGGACTCTGTTTCAAGCGTTTTTTTAAATATCGTGTGTAATTTTTAAATTAAGAATATTTTTAACAATTGATTTTTATAATTTCCATTTTGGTGGAACTTAAGGATAAAAATTATAATATATTACTTTAAATCCAAATGATAATTTCTTTACATTATAAGTAAATATTGTCGTATGTTAATAAATTTAATGATTGTAAAAATTTAAACGGCTGATTTGAATGTATATAATCTATTGTAATAAAACATTACACATAATTTATATTGGGGAAAATGATTGAGAAAAGTGAAATATCTGTTTCTTTGCTGTGGGTATTATGATATTTTTGAAAATATATTATTGAACACATGATGAAAACTGTTCAAATTATGTGTAAAGTTATCGATTTTATTCTATACAAAAATCGATTTTCTAATTAATAATGTATGATTAACAAATTCTATTTCCTGACTTTATTAACATATTCCCGAATGTTTACGAAGATTTCAAGTATCTCGCATTAATTACTCTATTAAAACCTATCAGAATTTAATTGATATAAACGAGATAATTATGTAAGACATCAAAGTTGAATTCATAAGTTACTAGTCATCCTTCACAAATATTTATCTTCAGGAAAATATTAATATGATTTTATAAGCTATCTATTGGCAGCACAACAAAAGGTTTATCTGTGATAAGAATATTAATTTTTAAAATTTAAAATTTAAAAAAATGTGTAACAGCGTAGCATTTTGAATTTTGTAATTTGTGATATGAAAAGGTTTAAGAATTGAATGCGTTTTAACAGTAGATTTATTAACAAAACAAATGATCAAACTTAAAAAAATAAATAAATAAACTAATATATTTGTTAGCATAATATATGCTAATATCGTATTAAAGATAAAAGCAGGAAATATAATTTAAAAAGGTATGTTTATGGAAATCATAAACTACAAATAATTAACTAAAACAAAAAAATTCTAAATCACACTATGCTATTTCGCATGCATGTGTTTTTGTATACGCGTTTATAATTGAAAACTAGTCTTTGATTAGCTAGCATTCTTGTATATGATCAAGTGAAATGAAATATCATTGCTGTACAATTTGAAATAATGTTATTTTCTTTAGTTCAATGTATTTAAAAGTATTTATATGAAATTAATTTTATAGTATAACCTATTATACTCAGACTTCCTATCTAATATTTATAAGAACTAATGTTAAGATGCTTAGCAAATAATCATAAAATGTTTTAGTCATGGTTATGGAATCAATGGTTATAAACTGAGGTAAATCTTTAAAGTTAAATTTTCCTTTAAATAAAGCAATTTTGTAGTTGAATGGGAGAGACAGAGCATACTGTGCTATTGTTTGCTTGTGTTTGAATCAAACATAATTTCAATTCTACAGGAGTATACACACAAAAACGTTCTGATTTTCGTCAAAAACAGTATCAGTCGTAACATTATACCTCCTAAAACAAAAATTTATATTTTTCGAAAAGCCATTGACCTTTAAAGTTTAAAAACGCATGAAATGTATGCTTGACAAAATGCATAATAACTCAATCGATAGAAACGATTATTATTTTTGTCAATACGGTGCATAGTGAAGAGACGAACAGAGCAATAATTTGTACAGTTAATTCAAAAGTTTTAATATATAACGTGAAGAGACGAACAGAGCAATAATTTGTACAGTTAATTCAAAAGTTTTAATATATAACTGAATTGAAGAATATGCACAACCTGTTTATAGAAGAACTTAACCCCTTCCGGTATGATTTAATAATGAAAAAATGTGCATGAAATAACCATTTAATTTTTATTTAAAAAACTTGTTTCATTTTACAATTCTTACATATTCTTAATTAAAATCCACTTTTTACATAATGTTAAATAATATCGGTAACAGTAAAATTAAGAAAATATCAAAGCAAAACATTAATAAGGTATACAGATAATAGTCTTCAAGCTAGTGGTACTTTTCAAAACAAAGTGCAAAGGAATTCTTAATTGTTTACACCGCCAAGTAGTCTCACTTTTAATTTGATTCTTGTAACACACACGGCATTTCTTAGTAGGTTTTCTTTTATTCTGACTCATTAATTTGGCAATGACTTGTACCAAGTAAACAATATGCAATAGTGACTTGTGATTTTCACAAGTGATAAAAGTGTTGCCAAATTCAGTACACTAGAAATTTTAAAATAAATTAATTATCATATTTAACAGTAACTTTAATCGCATGACCAGTGTAGCTCGTGATGATGTGTGGTATGGAATGAAAACCTAATGACGAGCTAGACTCGTCATTTTATCGGAACAGGTTAAGGGAACATATCAACCCTAAACTTTCACAAATTCGTTTTCTTTACCTTTGCATTTTTAAAATTTCTGTACATTTTGTTAATCGTTTAAAACAAACCCCATTTGAAAAAATTAAAGTAGAACCTATACAGTTAAATTAATTAACTATACACCTGTTAAATCTATACAATTTTTGTATTCAATATAAATAGTTTTAATGAAATTTTAAAAAGTTAAAATGCGTTTTACTGAAAAGGATTTTTTTCAACTTGCGTGCATTTTGAATGAATTAATACACATATAGATTTCAAATTTTTACAGTAATTTTACTGTGGACTTACTATGAAACTGAACCTGCTCTTTTCGTTATGTTTCATTCATTATTTATAGTATCTGAAATGGAAATTTTTAACATTAGTTAAGCTTTTATGGAAATTCAATCAAATGATTTCCCCATCCCACAAGGGAAATAAAATCTGACTGCAAAGAATTAATTTTTAACTCATAGATTATGCATTCAAAACTTCTATGGTACTCTGTCTAATAATTTTCTCTTCTATAAATGTTATCATTAACTTTAAAAATCCTGTATATATGACAATAAACAGAAAATATACCTTTATTTAATGTAGATTATTATAAAACGTAATAGACTAAATTTTTTAATCGGAACTTCCCTATTTGTATACATAATTAAATCTACAAAATAATAGACTGATATTATCAAATGAGTAGAGTGCAATCATTGTATTAAAAATCTAAAAGAAAAAAAAAATCTCATCTGAAACATTCTTACAAAATAGAAATTGTATAATTCGTTATCATAGAATTTTATTTTAAAAATGCACTTTTAGATTTCTTTACAAACAATGATTATTTGAACAAATAATAGGATTAATCATTGTATTTACACACGTTATTGTATTTACACACGTATCTTAATATTTACACACGGTTATTTATAGTATTTCACTAAACAATTTTCTTTATAAAATTCATTTGAAACCTATGTTGATTTTTGTTCATTTATTAAAACTATACTGGGATTTTATCTTTTCTGCTAAGCTGTTTTATTTCGATATTTCACCTTCATACTACTTTTAGATCAGATTAGTGTAGTAAAACGTGTTTCAGGAAAACTATTAAAATGCTTTTAAACACAAATAAAATTTACCTTTTCTATGCTTTTTAGACAAATAATGTAGTAATCTATAAGTATTAGAAACCTACATATGTATTTTGAATTAATGAAATCTTAAAACCTTTGACATTCAAAGAAAATTATTTCATTCTTTTAAAATTAGATAACTATATTTCTATAATCCTAAAATTTTATATTTATTCATTTTGCTGAATTTTTTTACAGTTGAAAATCGTAAAACTCTCCTGGAGTATAAAATAGAAAATAAAATTATAACTACCCATTCATATAATGTTTTACAATCATGAAACGACAGAACTTTTTTTAATAATATTGAGGGTTAACTGTTAAACAAAAAATGAAACTGTTGAACAAGTCAAATATTTATATAATATGTGGGAATCAGTCGTTGAGGAGGAAAAATGACAATCCAAATAACCAATATTTGTAATAATTTCATCATGAAAGGAATTTCTTGATTACGTAAGATTATAATATTATGGACATGACCTATGAATAATAACAATGATTAATTTCTATAGTATAAAGAAGAGTGTCCTGCGGGTGAGCAAAGATAAATATTTTATACGGTTGATCACATGTGAAAGAAATTCTACACCCTATGTTTTTTTTGTTGAAATAATTGTAATCGCACTCCATAATTGCGACTTGTAATTTTATTTTTGTTGTTTGTTGTTTTATTATAAGACAATAGCTTTCTCGGACGTACGAATTTAATAATTTTTGTGTTTTTGATTTGGCATCATTGTTTAAATAGTTTGTTACGTTCCTGTAAATTGATTGGCTGGACGCAGGTTTCTTCTTAAAACTATAAGGTTTATGTATTTCTTGTTTATTTTTGTGTTTTCAAAAAAAGGGCAATCTGCGGGCATTAGCTTCAAAGTTTTTACTTATGAGAGGTCACTGTATTCAATATTTGTTCGTATGCTCTAAAAATGAGATAGAAATAACAAAACCAAACCTGCAAATTTATCTGTCCCTTTAAGTGTGCTTTGCTCAAAATTACTTGTGATGATGTTTCAAAGATTCAACAATCTAAAAATCCCAGCTGTTTACTTCCTAGAGTAGTTTGACAAATATATACGAAACTGAATTTTATTGCTTGATTAATTTCTGTAATCCAGTCCTACATCTCTCTCCTCTCTCTCATCTTAAACACACACAGAGAGAGAGAACAGAAATGCAAGTTGTTTTTAGTATGCGGTTATATTGCTATAATACATACTGAATATTGTAACCAATTTTCGTACATTGAATATTGCATTATATTGCCTCTAATTTTACTTAAACAAATTACGAGAATGACAAATTACACAGGAAACAAAATTATATATGGAGATAATATTTTACAAGTTTTATAAAATGTTTTTAAAAGATTAGATTTATGCTGCCTTCTAGTGAACTATATATCTTTCATTTTTTTTAGAACACTTTCCAAAATTCTTATCTTTAATTCAGTCTTGCTTCCCTTTGACAAATTTTAATTTTCATCAATAATAAACAACGGGTATTTTGTATCTAGATTATGTGTGTTATCAATAATTTCTTATAAATACTCGCTTGTGTGGATACAAAAGGATTGTTTTCCCCGGCACAACGATGTCTACACTGTTGTGGTTTATAGTAGAGGAACAATATACCAGACATGGCACCTTCACTGACAGCCAAAAAATATGATCATGGAACGACAAAGGATTTTGATTAGATGTAGCCGCTAAGAATTCCAGGGACCCTGGTTTAGATGATTGTTTAACGGACCAATCCAGTTGTTCGAAGGTGAGGTCATCGCTAGGTGATCCAATAATGAAATTGTTACCCCTCCCTAGAAAGAGAAGAAAGATTTTTTTTAGAAAATATTAGCTAGCAACCAGCTAATTCAGATCGCCTTGACCAGTCTCTCTAAGATTTTTTTTTGCTATAATCCCACCTTGGTATCTTTTCTTTAAGAGTAGTATCGGCTAACTCGGAGGTCGCCTCGACCAGTCTATCGGAGAGTTTTATTTAGCGAAATGTCTTGAGATTATCTCTTGCTGAGATTGAAACGATACCCTGTGCATTGGGTTTTCTTTTCTAATATAATCTCTTCAGGATTGTTTGCATTTTCCTTCGGATCTAACTGCTTTGAAATTCTACCAGTACTCAGTGAACTTTCCAAGAGCTACGAATTGTTTTCTTCGAATCACAATATTTGGTAATACGTCTCTACTCAATACGTGTACTAATCACTTATGTGATCGGAAATGTTTTTTTTTTGTTGTAAATGATGTGTATATAGCAGAAGTGTAAATAAATTCATTAATCAAGATACATATTCTTCTTGTGTCACAAAAGGGACGGATATGGCATTACTTATCTAGTATCTAATAGAGCATGGTCCATATCTGTAATTATCATCATGTTAAAATCTCTCTGTTGGAATATTACACCAGCATACTAAGTTTCAGGGTTATTTTTAGAAGGTATTTACCTACTGAATATCAACATTGAACCTTTATTTTTCTGAAATTAATAACATATGAGGATGATTAATACAGATATTTAACTTCTTAAAGAAGAGTCAACTGTATTTATCGTTTACATTCTTGTTTTTGAATAATTTAAAAAAAATAGAAAACAGTATTTCGTCACATAGAATCATTTTTATATTTAAAAGATTAAAAAAAAAGTAATATTTTAAAAATTCATTATTTTAAAATCTAATAATCGAAAAATTATGAACAATTATTATATTATTCCAAAATTTAAAAATATGTTTATAATAATATCTTTATTTTATTGTATGTATTATAGATTACTACAATTGATGTTTTTATTAAATTACACCTCACTTTTATCATTGGTTTTAGTTAAAAAGATTAAAACTAATTTTAAAAGGAATGCAATGATGAAATCTGATTGAAATTATTTATTATATACATGTTTGTAGATCTTTTATATAAATTGTATATTTTAAATGTTAAAATTTACAAAAGTGTATAAAAGATTTTTATGAAATACTAAATTTAAAGAAAAAAAAATTAAGTATATTATAAAACTATCTTGAATGATAAATAATAGCAAATTTTTACATTTTGTTTTACATTGATGCATAGATGCATGCAATGTACATTTGTAGTATTTACTTCTCGATATGTAAAATATAATGCCCTCTATAGAAAATATTTCCCTTTTAATGCCTAAAAATTTGACAATTTGATTTGGATTCTATACAAATTTTATAAAAATACTTAAATTACTAATTGTTTATGTCAAATCAGCTGAACGATGTCCGGATGGAAGATCAAAACTTTTCGGTACCGGAGTACCAGATTTCGAATCTCTCTGTTTCAAATATCTACACATGGAATAATTTAAACAGTATGTAATTATTAGTCCTCAAGTGCAAAACAATAGACCGTGTGCTCCAAAAACCAAATCATACCTTATTACCAAATTTTGTCATCTATTCTTGAAACATTACTTTATTCTTCTGCAGCATATATTAAATTAGATTTTAAACATTTATTAAGTAAATCGTCAGTTAAACGAAGAACTCAATTTTAGAAGACATTTTCTAATAGTAAAGCCGCAAGAGAAAACAAACCTTTTTTCACAATAAGTTTTTCAAAATGTGCATAAGCGTTTTTATAAAATATCATAAATGTATTTTTATCTTAATATACAAATTTCTAATGTAAAAAAAGGGGGAAATTTAAAAGTTCTCAAAACGCTTTTCAGATGAATAAACCGAACAACGAGAAAAAAAATGAAAGTGTGTTGGACTGAAAATATTTTGATAATATTCCATCTAAAGAATATTCGCGGAATTTCGAAAAAGATTTCTTTATTCAATTTCTATTTCCTGTTTTCTTTAATGGGGAGGATAATGTTTCTTTGTCTTTGAACTCATCAAATGGATATTAAAATGAATTCGACACATTTTTCGCAAAAAAGCCTCGAGATACTATTTGTGTTTTAGAAAGCTTGAAAAGAAGAAATTTGAAATTTCTCTTACTTTGAAAGCTTTTATTAGATCTGGAAAGAAAGCAATCACATTTCTATTAGAAATCTTTTGGATATAATATTTATAAATATATATAGTATATTTATGAAATTAAAAAAGAAAATATATATATATATTAAAAAATTTTATTTATATATTAATTTATAAATAATATTTTTTTATATTTTATATATAATATTATAATAAATATATATATAAATTTATATATTTTTTTGAAGTTTTAAAAATTTAGATATAAACATATATATTTTATATATATTATTGGATATATATATATAAAATTTTTATGTTTATATTTTGTGTGTATTATAATTTATATAAATATATATATTATATATATATAGAAATATGTGTGTGTTTTGTAAAATATATGATGTATTTTATATTTTGTTAATATATATATATGTATGAAATTTTGTGTTATATATATATATATATTTTGTATGTATGTATTATGTGTGTTAGATATATATATAATATTTTTTAATAAAGCCTAGATATATATGTGTGTTTTTATTAAAATAAATATATTCTGATGTTTTATATATATAGTGTTTAGTAGATATATTTATATATTTATATCATATTTAATATATATAATATATATTTATATATATATTATATATATATATATTATATATATATATGTTTTATTATATATATATATATGATGTATATGATATATATTATATGTGTTATGTATATATATATATGTTGTATATAATATATATATTATGATGTATGTATTATATATATATGATATAGTATATATATATATTTGTGTTTTTAATATATATATATATGTGTGTGTGTTATATATATTATGTGTGTGTGTATTAATATATATTGTTGTGTATAATATTTATGTATGTATTATATATATATATATATTATATATATATATATATATATATATATTTATATATATATGTATATGTGTGTGTTGTATATATAATGTATATGTTATTATATATATATATATATATATATTATATATATTATATGTATATATATAGAAGATATAAAAAAATATAGAAAGAAGTTCACAATCAAAATTGAGTTATATATTTCACTTCAAAATAAATATCTGGTGATTCTAACCTTTGAGTTATTTTGATGAAACATCTTTTCTTCTCTTTCAATAGTGTTCTTCGAGAACGCAAAATTAATGTGTACTTAGCTCAACTATTGTTGTATAACTCTTTTAAGTAGCATATTCTCTTTTCTTAAGCTTCATCATGTGATTGAAACTCTTATTGACTGAGTTTCTTGTGCCCTCTTTGCACTATTGAAGCGAATTAAAACATTTTGTCTCGAGAGTGTCAAAGATGTATAATACGAATAAACTCAACAATTTTTATCTTCCAATTGTACTGTATTCTTCTAAAGCCTAGCGACTGCAGTTAATTCAGTATAGATACCTTTCTAAGTCTGTAGTTGCTGATAACACCCATAACATATATATCCAGCTCAAATTAATTTTTGGTAAAATACATTGTATCCTCATGTAGTTTTCCTTATTGTTCTTAAAGGTTTATTAAAATTTCTTAGAATCTATTTGTTAAAGAGCGACCTAGTTGATTTGAGTTTCTATCTACACTTATTGCACATCTGCTGAAACAGCAATATTAGTTAGAAGTATGAAACCTGATTAAAGCATCTTTCTTAGAAAATGGCTCCGTGTGAGCCTTGATGGTTACCTTCAGAAAAAAAAAACTTTTATGCATGCGTAGTATTATTTACGATCTGACTTTTACGATTTCGTAAAAAGTTAGTCTCTTAAAGCAGAATTAAAGCGTCCTGGAAACAGTTTTAAAAGTTTACTGCGGCATGTCAGTCGTTTAACCTGAGTTGTACTTCAGCGTACTTAATTTTTCAATACAAATATAATATAGGAGCAACAATAGTTTGGTTAATTTTGGGTTCCCCTTAATATATTTATAAACGTTTAATTTATTGAAAAAAATCTTAAATATTCTAAATAACAAAAGAAATTCTGCATGTTTAAATTTTTTTATTTGATATGTTATGAACATTTATATAGTAATTCATAATTACCGAAAATATTAATATTATTACAATACTTAATATGTATTATGATTTTTATAACATTTTAATATTTATTACCGAAATTATTAAAAATATTTATAATCAAATATTGACACTACTATCATAAGATCCTCACCAATTTGTTTTCCATTCATCCCTCACCATTGCCTTCATTTCTTATAAGTAGTATCTTTTTTAAATTCATTTTCTCATGATCATTTCATGATCATCTATTACATGACCTTCATCTCGATCTAGACCCATTGGGGTTTTCGTTTAAACGTCTTCTATTAGGCTCTATCCTCTCCAAATGTCCTAGGCATTGGACTCTCCTCCACTTTATCTCAGTGGCAGTATCTAATTTTTTATATATTTCACAATTTCTCTATTTGTTCTAGTTCTTCATAACTCTTCTTAGTATGTTTTAGTCTTAGCTCAGTGGGTCCTCTTAAATTATATGCAAATGCAAAGAACAAGCAGAAAACTCCCAGTGTTGGCCTGCCATCCCCAAAGCTATCATTTGAGATCTTGAGGGACATTCTGGCCACGAATCAATTTTACGTGCCCCAATCACCATTACTAACATGGTAGATGTTAGGCTGTCTCGAGCTTCAAACCTACACCATTCTAGTTACGATCTGCTGGGGTTTACTGCTAGAACTCTTCTTTTGGTTCTGCTTTGATCCATACTCTTCACATGGTCTAATCACTCGAATCTACTTCTCCTTATATTTGTTGTAGTTCTCCATGACTCTTCTTAGTATGTTTTATTCTTAGTTCAGTAGGTCCTTTCAATTTATATGCAAAGAACAAGCAGAAAACACCCAATGTTAGCCTGACACCCCCAAAGCTATCATTTGAGATCTTGCGGGACATTCTGGCCACGAATCAATTTTACGTGTCCCAATCACCATTAATAACACGGTAGATATTAGGCCGTCATGAGTTCCAAACCTGCAACATTCTAGTTACTATCAGCTGGGGTTTACTTCTAGAAATCTTCTTGGGGTTCTGCTTGGATTCATCCTCTTCACATGGTCTAATCACTCGAATCTGCTTCTCCTTATATCTCTATGTCTATTTTTGTTTCTTTTATTTTTCTCATTTTCTGTCTCCAATTATCATTTTTAATCTCATTCTGACCTCTTTAGTAATTAATTTATCTTCCCCAATCACCATTACTAACACGGTAGATATTAGGCCGTCTCGAGCTCCAAAATCCGCAGCATTCTACTTATTATCCGATGGGGATTACTTTTAGAACTCTTCTTGTGGTTCTACTAGGATTCATCCTCTTCACATTTTTTTTTTTCTTTCCATTTTTTATGTTTTTTTTTTTTTTCTTTTTTTCATTTTTTTTTTTTTCCCATCTCTTCTTTTCTTTTCTCTCCCATATTCTGAACATCTCTTCATCACACTTTCTCAGAGTCCATGTTTTAGAGCCATATAAAACAATTTTCCATATGATGACTTTGTATACTAAAGTTTTTACTAAGTTTTTACTGTATTACCAAGTTTTCTATTTAAGTAGGATGACCGTAGTAATTTTTGAAATACTTAATAACAGCGAGGCATTATTCATATTTAAATTATATAAACACAACCTATACTTGGAGTAGAAGTTCTTTATCTACCTTCATTTATCTGTAATCATCAGCATTCGCACGACAGCCCTTTGTGGGCCTGGGCCTTCCTTAGAAGCTTTTCCCAATCTGCCCTTCTCCCAGCAATTGATCTCCAGTTCTTTACCGTTAAGATGGCAAAATCTTCACCATTTCTTTCCACCGTTTCTTAGGCCTTCCTTTTTGTCTTTTATTGGAAGGGAGTGCATTACAAACCCTCAAAGTTGTTTTCATTTATCTGTAAGTTTAATATTTAGATGAGAAGATTTTTAATAACAACATAACTAGTAGTCTGCATTAAAGAAAACTCTTTGTAAATAACAGTGCTCAAATTCACTTCCATCTGCGAGTAATTTGATATTATAATTTACCAGAAATATAATTTTAATTACTGTGTCTTCTAAATATTGAATAACATGCATTCTGCCATTGAGAGTTTAATAAATTTATCTCTTTAAAAACTAAACATGTTTTTAAATAGATAAATTATTAAACTCTCAATGGCAGAATGTATATTATTCAATATTTAGAAACCATTATTCTTTAAAGTAATTAAAATTAATTTTCTCATAGACATCGATACTTTAAGAAATTAATTTTAAACATTCTTCGAAGCATTTGATGTTGATGTACTGGAAATTAACATGACTAATTCATTTACTTCCACAAAACCGAGTATTTGATTCTCAAATACCATAAGCTAATTTTGCATAGCTATGTAAATTTCTATCGATTTAGTTTTATTAAATCATTCAATAATGAAATGCCCGAGACTGTTTACTTTTGTCTAAGAGATTTTCCTCGAGAAGAAAAAAAAGAAAGGTTATTCAGAAATGAAACAAATATAGGTTATTAGAATTCATTTGGAGGTGATATTAAATATTCATCCTTTTCAAATTTCAGATCGGTTATTAAATGATTTCCATATTCAAAGAATCAAAACTGAGGGCTATTCATAATAAGCATGAAAATAAAATATAATTAGATGCAACATCCGTTCCTTTAATTCAAGTTCTGTTTCAAAACTTACTCAAAGCTTTAAAATTTAGAGGAAGTTAAATAATTTTCGCTTCAGAAAGGAAACTGGAATGATTCGGAAAGAAGGTGTTTCAATGTTACTTTTAGCATTTATTGAATTTATCGTAGGAAATGACCGAATTATCTTATTAATATTCCCTTTTAATTTAAATATATTAAAAGGAATAAAGGAATAATTATTATCTCCTTTTGTGAAAGGAATATTTTAAATCTTTCATTCAATGAAATACTTTATTTATCTATGCTAAAACAAAGTTCACCGTCTTAAGTTTTAAAGTGAAGTTCAAATGGAATAAGTAATTAAACACAAAATTCGTAAACAGGGTTCAAATTAAGATATTTAAATAGCCTTTTTTTTCAGATTATTTCAGGAAAGAAATTAAATATAATACATTCAATTTTTTTCCCTTTTGATTCTTTATTTGTACATTTGACATTTATATTTTACACTGTATTACTGGTTAATGAATTAATGCCCAGTATTATACAAATAATATGTCAAAGACGGGAAATTCAAATTATGCAAAGAGAATAATTCTAACAGCATATTTCTATGATAATTACATAAGCAAATATTTCCCTTCTATTTATCCATTCATTTATCTCTGACATGGAGAATTACAAATCCAAAGCAGTTTCTATTAATGTGAGAGTTGAAGAGATTTACACAAATTTACTATGACGCATTTTATAAAAACTTTTTGGAAAATTTAAATGCTAAAAACCTTTTTAAGAAGTCAATATCTCTTCAAATGCAATCACATCTTTTGGAGATAGCAATACGAAGGAAATACCTTTTAAAATTCTACCTTTCAGTGTCAAATGGAAAAATTATTTCGAAATAAATGTTTATTTGAAAAATGTTAAAATAATTGAAGTTAATATAATAAATATTTAAGTTATAAAATTGTCCAAAGATATATCTCCTTAAAAGCTAAGCATGTTTTTTAAAGAAATAACTCTATTAAATTCTCAATGGCAGAATATATATTATTCAATATTTAGAAACCGCTATTCTTTAAAGTAAATAAAATTAATTTTCTGATAGACATCGATACTTTAAGAAATTAATTCTAAACATTCTTGAGAGCATTTCATATTGATGTACAGGAAATTAACATGACTAATTCATTTACTTTCATAAAACCGAGTATTTGATTCTCAAATACCATAAGCTAATTTTACATATCTATGTAAATTTCTATCGATTTAGTTTTATTAAATCATTCAATAATGAAATGCCCGAAACTGTTTACTTTTGTCTAAGAGATTTTCCTCGAGAAGAAAAAAAAGAAAGGTTATTCAGAAATGAAACAAATATAGGTTATTAGAATTCATTTGGAGGTGATATTAAATATTCATCCTTTTCAAATTTCAGATCGGTTATTAAATGATTTCCATATTCAAAGAATCAAAACTGAGGGCTATTCATAATAAGCATGAAAATAAAATATAATTAGATGCAACATCCGTTCCTTTAATTCAAGTTCTGTTTCAAAACTACGCACGGCCAAAGCAGGAAAATTTAGAGGAAGTTAAATAATTTTCGCTTCAGAAAGGAAACTGGAATGATTCGGAAAGAAGGTGTTTCAATGTTTCTTTTAGCATTTATTGAATTTATCGTAGGAGATGACCGAATTAGCTTATTAATATTCCCTTTTAATTTAAATATATTAAAAGGAATAAAGGAATAATTATTATCTGCTTTTGTGAGCGGAATATTTTAAATCTTTTATATTCAATGAAATACTTTATTTATCTATGCTAAAACAAAGTTCAAAACCTTAAGTTTTAAAGTGAAGTTCAAATGGACTAAGTAATTAAATACAAAATTCGTAAAATGATACAAACTAAAGGCATTTAAACAGCATTTTTTTTCAGAATATTTGAGGAAAGAAATTAAATATAATATATTCAGTTCTTTTGCCCTTTTCATTCTTTATTTATACATTTGACATTTATATTTTACACTGTATTACTGGTTAATGAATTAATATCCAGAATTATACAAATAATATGTCAAAGAGGGGAAATTCAAATTATGCAAAGAGAATAATTCTAACAGCATATTTCTATGTTAATTACACAAGCAAGTGTTTCCCTTCTATTTATCCATTCATTTATCTCTGACATTAAGTATTACAAATCCAAAGCAGTTTCTATTAATGTGATTGTTGAAATACTTTACACAAACTAAGTATGACGTATTTTTTAAAACCTTTTTGAAATTTTAAAAATTATTATAAACATTTTTTAAGAAATCCATAGTTCTTCAAATGCGGTCACATATTTTGGAAATAGAAATACAAAGGAAAGATATTTTAATATTTTACGTTTTAGTGGCAAATGGTATTTGAAAATAAATGTTTATTTGAAAGATGTTAAAATAATAAAAGTTATTATATTAAATATTTAAATTATAAAATTGTCCGAAGATGTATCCAGTAACGGGGTGTACACGTAGGAAAGACATTAAATAAAACATTTCGAAATATTTAGAAGCCATTCATATGAGAGAAACATATTACAACAGAATGATACGTTGTAAACATTCTGTAATGGTCACTTTGCGACCTATTAAAAACAAATCTTTTGTCTAGATACTTAATTTCACATTGTTTAAATTGCATTTATTTATAGCCGCAAAAATCAGTGCATCTTTAATCTTTCTCCTCCAAGTCACCAAACTTTCCATATCTCCAAATTGCTCGATCTTTTATGAAAGGAAACGACCACTGAATAAAAGAACATATGTAATAAACTATTAGTTTCTCAGCAAAATTAATTTTAAAAGAATATAAAAGTAATTTTTTAAGCTCAAATTAGAGGCACAAATATGTATTTCGAATACAATATTAAGGAGCTGAACGATGGCCGAATGGTTAGGGTGCTGGCCTTCTGAACCGGAGTTCGTGGGTTCGAGTTCCACTATGGCATAGATGTTCGTAACAGTTTGGAATCAACTTTAAGCAGTAGGTCCCGGTCTCATTAGTCCTCGTGTTGCAAAAAGTAGATCATAGCACTCCAGAACCAAAACCAAACTAATATTAAGGTGATGTATTATAGAGCAATTAAACGGAATACTAAAACAAGAGAAAAAAACAATTGCTATTTAGACAGTCCGCCACATCGAATTATAACCCCTATTCTTTTTACTCTATCTTTCTACTGGGCAAAGAGAAGCCAAAGGGATTAGCTTATAATGGATAGAGCAGTCGTGGCTCCTTTGAAAGAGAACACGCAATTCTGATAACAACTTAAATCTTTATTGGGGAGCTATAAAAAAACATCTTTAACAGTCAATGCCAGACAAGAGGTGACAACACGTGCTGAAATAGAGAGAGACAGAGACGAATTCTTTCCAAGAAAAAGTAGCTTAGTTGGTGAATTTACCAATAAAAATAACTCAGGTCGAACGGAAAAAAATAATCCATTTGCCAGCAACAGCTGGAAAATTCGCTGAGTGCCTAAAATATTTACATCAATTGAAGAGACGGCTTTGGGAAATCGAATAGATGAATTTTAAGTTATAGACTCTCCTTTAATTGCCATTTTTGTGGCTGGGAGAATAGATTTGAAAGAAACAGAATGGGAGACAGGAGTTTTTTTAATAGATAGTTTAAGTATAATAATTGTGTGATATTATGTGCATATAATATTATTGCCACTTGTTTCCTATTAATTTTCCCAATTCGCGTTATATCTTTATTAATTGAAACCTTTTCAGTTACCTAAATTAAATCAAGGACGTGATTCATTGATATTGCACACTCAAAACTAGAGCCAGATTCAACAATTGATGTGTGTTGTTCTTGCTTTTCAAGTTTTAAGCCAGCTGTTATTTTTCCCAGGAAAAATTAAAGACCATTAGAATTTGTTTAATAATTTTTATTATCTGCATGAGTTTACATTTAAGTGTTGAAAGAAAACATGACTGGTATCCAATTGAAAGGTTTAATTAACGCTTACAGCATTAAAAATATTATTATAAAAGATATATTGTTGCGTTTTAGATAAAAAATACTTATATTCGATTGAAAAAAGATATGAACAGTATGTATTTTATATTTAAAAAAATTTCAACGTTATTAATAATAAACAAAATAAATACCAGTTTCTAAGTCTTATTAAATCTTCAGCCAATTTTATGTTTAAAAAAAATCCAAACCTTCAAAGAGGTATCGCAAAATCTTTAAAATCTCTGTAAGAACTGTGAACAGTATTATAAATTCTAATTAGAAACTAATTTAAAAAATAATATATTTCCTACTTTACAACGAAATTTGTTATGTAAATATTGTTGCATAAAAATTATTTGTTAGGGGAAAATACACATATAGTTACAATTTAAGAGACTTGGATTTACTTATCGGATTGTAATAAAAAAGTATTGATTTACTTCATAAAAAGACGAGAAAAATTATTGAATTGGGGGTTTAGAGAAAAGAGAAATTTATAGAAATATATAGATATTTATAGAAATTTATAGAATTTATAGATATATAGATTTAGAGAAAATGTTTTGCTAAAGGTTTTATCGTTATTGATGGATAAAGCAAAATGTAAAATAAGGGAAATAGGAAAAAATGTCAAAATTAACTGGGAAATTAGCTGGGAATGGAAGAACATTAGAATTTGTTTAATAATTTTGTTTATGAGCTTAAATTTAAATATTAAAAGAAAGCATGACTGGCATCAAGTTGGAATAAGGTTTTAATATAGCCTACAGCATTAAAAAAATTATAATAGAAGAGATATTGCTGCGCTTTCCATGAAAAATACTTATATTCTATTGAAAACAGATACTGACAGCATATATTTTACATTTTAAAAAAGGGCAACTTGAATAATAATAAACAAAAAATATACCAGTTTCTATATTTAACTGGGAAAAAAAGCAAAAACAAAAATACATAACCAACAAATTATGTACACGCCTTATTAAATCTGCAGCCACTTCTTATGTTTCATAAAAGAAATCTAAACTTCCAAAGAGGTATCGAAAAATCTTTAAAATCTCTGTAAGAACTGGAAGAAAATTATAAATTATAATTTGAAACTAATTACAAAAAATAACATATTTCCCACTTTACACGGAAATAATTTCTCATCTTAAGATTAAGTGAAGATTGTTGCATAAAAATTATTTGCTAGGGGAAAATACACATATAGTTACAACTTAAGATACTTGGATTACTTATAGGACTGTAATAGAAAAGTATTGATTTACTTTTATAAAAAGACTATAAAATGTATTGGGGGTTTAGAGAAAAGAGAAATTTATAGAAACACATAGATATTTATAGAAATTTATAGAATTTATAGATATATAGAATTAGAGAATATGTTTTGCTAAACGTTTTATCGCTATTGATGGATAAAACAAAGTTTAAAATATGAGAAATGGGAAAAAATATCAAAACTAACTGCGGTAACAATGACAAATATATTTTAGCATTTATTTTTTTAAAGATGATATTCAAACCCTTTACTCAAATAATATTCACCGAGTTAATTTATGTCACTATAAAACACAATTTATGCCTCTAAATTTCCTTTTATTTCTTTTCTTTTGAAGAAAATGAGAAATGAAAGTAAAAGTGAAACAGCTCCTTTTAAATACGTCACACCCATAGAATCTGACATGTCTCCTATGAACTGCTGTGTATTTGAACTTTTGAAATAAGCTCTTTATAAGCATCACCCTAAATATTGGGAGGTCTTAAGAGGATTTCGAAAGAAGGGTGGAACACAATTAACTTTGACTTTTTAAAGAATCAAACTACCTAGGAAATCTATAGAATATATGTTAGTACAAAAAAAGAGCTATTAGACTGAGTATATTAGAAACTACAATTCTTATACTTGATATACATAAAATGTATAAAATCGTTATAAAAATATGAACTGTGAGTGTATGAATGTAGAAAATGTGTCTTATATCAAAAGTTCTATTTTCTTATTGTATCTTATCTTTTATTAAATCAATATAATATATGATAGTACAACAAAAGAGCTATTAGACTGAGAATATTAGAAACTATAATTCTTATATCGGATACATATAAAATGTGAAAATTCGACACAAAAATATCTAAACTCTGAGTGTATAAATAAAGAAAATGTGTCTTATACCAAAATTTTTATTTTCTTATTGTATCTTACCTTTATTAAATCTATATAATATATGATAGTACAACAAAATAGCTATTGGACTGAGTGTGTTAGAAACTACAATTCTTACACTTGATATATATAAAATGTGTAAAATCGTTATAAAAATATGAACTGTGAGTGTATGAATGTAGAAAATGTGTCATATCAAAAATTTTATTTTCTCATTGTATTTTATCTTTTATTAAAATCTATATAATATATGATAGTGCAGCAAAAGAGCTATTAAACTGAATATGTTAGAAACTACAATTCTTATATCGGATATATATAAAATGTGAAAATTCGTTACAAAAACATCTGAACTCTGAGTGTATAAATGTAGAAAATGTCTTATATTAAAATTTTTATTTTCTTATTGTATCTCATCTTTTGTTAAATCTATATAATATATGATAGTACAACAAAAGAGATATTAGACTCAGTATATCAGAAACTACAATTCACATACTTGAAATTTATAAAATGGGGAAAATCGTTATAAAAAAATGTGAAAATGTGAGTGTATGAATGTATAAAATGTGTCTTTTATCAAAATTTTTATTTTTATTATATCTTATCTTTTATAAAAATTTGTATAATATATGATAGTACAACAGAAGAGCTATTAGCCGAGTATATTATAAACTACAATTCTTATAAATATATATAATATATATATATATATATATATATATATATATATATATATATATATATATATATATATATATATAATGTGTAAAATCGTTATAAAAAATATGAAGTCTGAGGGAGTGAATGTAGTAAATGTGTCATATCAAAAAGTTTTACTATCTTATTGTATCTTATATTTTATTAAATCTATATAATATATGACAGTACAACAAAAGGGCTATTAGATTGAGTATGTTAAAACTACAATTCTTATATATCCACATTTTATATAATCTTCTCTTGATATATATATAAAATGTGGAATATCATTACAAAAAATATGAACTATGAGTGTATTAATGTATAAAATGTGTCTTAAATCAAAATTTTTATTTTCTGGTATATATAAAAGTTTTCTTTTATAAAAAAACATTTTGTAACTATATTCACTATCATTATTTCTGTTTCCTTAAATTTTTGCCGTCTATGAAAAATCAGTTTTATAAGTTGTAAACAAATAAATAAAATAAGTAAATAAAAGTAATTCCTCCATACAATAAATAAAAATGTCTTAGAAACTACATTAATGGATAACTTAAAGAGTATATAAGGGAGTGTAATAACTCTAATTATGTATTTTTACTTTCTACGTAAGCGAAATTTATAATTATGAAAGTATGGGAATTGAAAAATATTGTTCATAAAATTTCATTTAAAAACGTACATACTATATCCTAGTTATTTGTCTGCAAGACATTATTTCGAAGGAAATAAATTTTTCAACCAGTTCAGTTTCAAACTAATTTAATTACTAGATTTATCTTAAAATGTCACTAAAACCTCTCTGTTTTCTAATATAAATTAGAATGGTATTCTCAGGTTATCATATTTTCGTAAGCTTCCTTATATATGTAAGTATGTATGTATCTGTGTTTGTGTGTGTATTCATATATGCATAATTTATAATCATGAAACACTATTTATATACTAGCAAATAGCCCGTCATAAGATGGAATCAATAAAATTTTAAATTTTCCAGTATTGTGAAGTACCCTAAGAAGCAGGTAAAAAAATCCTGTTTTTCGGCTGAGAATTATCTGGTACACGCTCAATAATTTGTTTAACTTTACTAACCGTATGTTAGCTTCAAACTTCAATTTATGTTGTCATATTACTTGATACGATGAACAACAGAGGTTATAATATTGAGTGATTATTTGGCAGTACGAATGATGTCAAAAATATAGCCAATCGGTTGCAAACCATGTGGTTATGTATAAAAAATAAACACACAAACGAACAAACTTCTTAATTTTCAAATATATATAACTTAAACGTTAGATATTTATTAGTCCGTGAAATAGACTCCTAGACTTTTATAAAAAGAATTTGTTGTTAATACCGGTGATAAAATTTTCATTGCAACAAAAATAATCGATGAGTAGATTTAAAGTTATCATATATGTACATAATCTATAGTTTAAGCCAAATATAAAAGACAATTATTTACGTAATATTTAGAATTTATAACGATATAGATTTAGAGAAAATGTTTTGCTAAAGGTTTTATCGTTATTGCTGAATAAAACAAAATGTAAAATGTGGGAAATAGGAAAAAATATCAAAATTAACTGGGAAAGTAACTGTGAATGGAAAATAATTAGAATTTGTTTAATAATTTTGTTTATGAGTTTAAATTTAAATATTAAACGAAAACATGACTGGCATCAATTTGGAATAAGGTTTTAATATCGACTACAGCATTAAAAATGTTATAATAGAAGATATATTACTGCGCTTTCCATGAAAAATACCTATATTCTATTGAAAAAAGATATGGACAGCATATATTTTACACTTTTAAAAAAGGTCAACTTGAATAATAATAAACAAAAAATACCAGTTTCTACATTTAACTGGGAAAAAAATACATAACCAACAAATTATGTACACGCCTTATTAAATCTGCAGCCCCTTCTTATGTCTCATAAAAGAAATCTAAACTTCCAAAGAGGTATCGCAAAATCTGTAAAATCTCTGTAAGAACTGGAAGAAAATTATAAATTCTAATTTGAAACTAATTACAAAAATAACATATCTCCCACTTTACGCGGAAATTTTTTCCTCGTCGTAAGATTAAGTGAAGATTTTTGCATAAAAATTATTTGCTAGGGGAAAATACACATATAGTTACAACTTAAGAAACTTGGATTACTTATATGACTGTACTAGAAAAGTATTGATTTACTTTTATAAAAAGACTAGAAAATGTATTGGGGGTTTAGAGAAAAGAGAAATTTATAGAAACACATAGATATTTATAGAAATTTATAGAATTTATAGATATATAGAATTAGAGAATATGTTTTGCTAAACGTTTTATCGCTATTGATGGATAAAACAAAGTTTAAAATATGAGAAATGGGAAAAAATATCAAAATTAACTGCGGTAACAATGACAAATATATTTTAGCATTTATTTTTTTAAAGATGATATTCAAACCCTTTACTCAAATAATATTCACCGAGTTAATTTATGTCACTATAAAACACAATTTATGCCTCTAAATTTCCTTTTATTTCTTTTCTTTTGAAGAAAATGAGAAATGAAAGTAAAAGTGAAACAGCTCCTTTTAAATACGTCACACCCATAGAATCTGACATGTCTCCTATGAACTGCTGTGTATTTGAACTTTTGAAATAAGCTCTTTATAAGCATCACCCTAAATATTGGGAGGTCTTGAGAGGATTTCGAAAGAAGGGTGGAACACAATTAACTTTGACTTTTTAAAGAATCAAACTACCTAGGAAATCTATAGAATATATGATAGTACAACAAAAGAGCTATTAGACTGAGTATATTAGAAACTACAATTCTTATACTTGATATACATAAAATGTATAAAATCGTTATAAAAATATGAACTGTGAGTGTTAGAATGTAGAAAATGTGCCTTATATCAAAAGTTCTATTTTCTTATTGTATCTTATCTTTTATTAAATCAATATAATATATGATAGTACAACAAAAGAGCTATTAGACTGAGAATATTAGAAACTATAATTCTTATATCGGATACATATAAAATGTGAAAATTCGATACAAAAATATCTAAACTCCGAGTGTATAAATAAAGAAAATGTGTCTTATACCAAAATTTTTATTTTCTTATTGTATCTTACCTTTATTAAATCTATATAATATATGATAGTACAACAAAATAGCTATTGGACTGAGTGTGTTAGAAACTACAATTCTTACACTTGATATATATAAAATGTGTAAAATCGTTATAAAAATATGAACTGTGAGTGTATGAATGTAGAAAATGTGTCATATCAAAAATTTTATTTTCTTATTGTATCTTATCTTTTATTAAAATCTATATAATATATAATAGTGCAGCAAAAGAGCGATTAAACTGAATATGTTAGAAACTACAATTCTTATATCGGATATATATAAAATGTGAAAATTCGTTACAAAAACATCTGAACTCTGAGTGTATAAATGTAGAAAATGTCTTATATTAAAATTTTTATTTTCTTATTGTATCTCATCTTTTGTTAAATCTATATAATATATGATAGTACAACAAAAGAGATATTAGACTCAGTATATCAGAAACTACAATTCACATACTTGAAATTTATAAAATGGGGAAAATCGTTATAAAAAAATGTGAAAATGTGAGTGTATGAATGTATAAAATGTGTCTTTTATCAAAATTTTTATTTTTATTATATCTTATCTTTTATAAAATTTGTATAATATATGATAGTACAACAGAAGAGCTATTAGAGCGAGTATATTATAAACTACAATTCTTATACTTGATATATATATATATATATATATATATATATATATATATATATATATATATAATGTGTAAAATCGTTATAAAAAATATGAAGTCTGAGGGAGTGAATGTAGTAAATGTGTCATATCAAAAAGTTTTACTATCTTATTGTATCTTATATTTTATTAAATCTATATAATATATGACAGTACAACAAAAGGGCTATTAGATTGAGTATGTTTAAACTACAATTCTTATATATCCACATTTTATATAATCCTCTCTTGATATATATATAAACTGTGGAATATCATTACAAAAAATATGAACTATGAGTGTATTAATGTATAAAATGTGTCTTAAATCAAACTTTTTATTTTCTGGTATATATAAAAGTTTTATTTTACAAAAAAACATTTTGTAACTATATTCACTATCATTATTTCTGTTTCCTTAAATTTTTGCCGTCTATGAAAAATCAGTTTTATAAGTTGTAAACAAATAAATAAAATAAGTAAATAAAAGTAATTCCTCCATTTACAATAAATAAAAATGTCTTAGAAACTACATTAATGGATAACTTAAAGAGTATATAAAGGAGTGTAATAACTCTAATTATGTATTTTTATTTTCTACGTAAGCGAAATTTATAATTATGAAAGTATGGGAATTGAAAAATATTGTTCATAAAATTTCATTTAAAAATGTACTTACTATATCCTAGTTATTTGTCTGCAAGACATTATTTCAAAGGAAATAAATTTTTCAACCAGTTCAGTTTCAAACTAATTTAATTACTAGATTTATCTTAAAATGTCACTAAAACCTCTCTGTTTTCTAATATAAATTAGAATGGTATTCTCAGGTTATCATATTTTCGTAATCTTCCTTATATATGTAAGTATGTATGTATCTGTCTTTGTGTGTGTATTCCTATATGCGTAATTTATAATCATGAAACACTATTTATATACTAGCATATAGCCCGCCATAAGATGGAATCAAATAAAATTTTAATTGTGAAGTACCCTATGAAGCAGGTAAAAAAATCCTGTTTTTCGGCTGAGAATTATCTGGTACACGCTCAATAATTTGTTTAACTTTACTAACCGTATGTTAGCTTCCAACTTCAATTTATGTTGTCATATTACTTGATAGGATGAACAACAGAGGTTATAATATTGAGTGATTATTCGGCGGTACGATGATGTTAAAAATATAGCCAATCTGTTGCAAACCATGTGGTTATGTATAAAAAATAAACACAAACGAACAAACTTCTTAATTTTCAAATATATATAACTTAAACGTTAGATATTTATTAGTCCGTGAAATAGACTCCTAGACTTTTATAAAAAGAATTTGTTGTTAATACCGGTGATAAAACTTTCATTGCAACAAAAATAATCGATGAGTAGAT
>CM063501.1:38245202-38257702 GCA_032207245.1 Pardosa pseudoannulata | reverse complement strand
GTTCGACAGATTCAGAAAAATAAAAATTTAATTTAATCTAACGTAATATTAGCCACGTAAACCTTCAATCTGGAAATGAAAATACATGTTTTTATTTACTGAATTGATTATTATTCTATTTCTGAAAAGATAACTCTAAATAACTGGATTAGATGTACACTAGCAGTTTCTTGCTATGATTTTCATTTCTCTCATGCATTATTTAATTCCTGTGATTCAACTATAAATGCACCCGGGTATCAAGTCAAGTGATAAAATGAATCTGTGTAACAGTTTTTATTGGAAATAGACGTATATACAAATAGTGAAATTTGCTTAGTATTGTTTTTGTGTAGAAAGAATATCAAATTTTAAATTATATTTACCATTAACTGTAAATGATTTGATATGGTGCGAGTGATATAAAATCATTGAAGGTGTTAAATAACTTATCTTAAATGTCATGCTATGGAATGTTATTACTTCTGTAATATAGTATAGTTACTAAAAAATATTCTGTAATATTTTTTAGTATAGTTTAGTATAGTTTAGTATAGTTTAGAAAATAACTGTAATAGTAGATTTTTATGTGTTATTTCCTATAATTTTGTAGTTTTATATAAAATAATGTTTTTTTTATTACAGGTTCCGGAGTTCCAGTAGTACTTGCATTGATAAAGACACAAAAGGTAAAATTTAAATTTTCCTAAACATATTTTGAAAATAATTACTATTTTATATTTTATCTAGTTACGTTATATGGAAGAACTATTAAATATGAGGTTTTTAACTCTTCATTTAATAATCGCTTTAACCCCTTAACATACAAGCTCGAGTTAACTCGAGCGTTCTAAATTGGCCAAACTGTTCACACTCGAGATAATTCAAACGGCGTCATACTTTATATTGCTACAAAATTTCGCACTCGAATGCAATCGAGAACCCAATCATTTTATTGATATTTATCGTTTACAAGGGATTGTAAGATATATTATTCAAGTATAAAATATATATTTTCTTCTACTTATCACTTAAGACTTATCTCTTCCTTGTGAGCCTTTTTCCGACAACGTATTCAGATTCAGATTCTGATTCTCTCATTTTTCAATATATATTAACGTTCTAATTTTTTCCTGCCTTTAAAAAAACTGTGCATTAAGTTATTAGTATAGACTTAATAGAAAACCTACATTTTACCATCTATATTGTTGGTAACTAGTTGGCAACCCTATGCTAGACATGGGTAAATAGAACTGAAATTTGGTACTTGAAGCATATTCAAACTGAGCACAAATATTCATGAAACAGGAGACTCCTATCTCCTGACCGAAAATGATACTGAAACCAGTGTTTTACTATTTGTCCTGTAAACCGCCTATTTACAGAAGTTCTCTGGATTAAATGATTTCAAAATTGTCCTCTAAGCCCTATGGTTTACTTTTTATACTGAAATCAGTTCTCAAATGGTTTGATGCCTGATTTCTGTATCAGACATTCGGCAAGTAAACCCATTGTTATCACGATCGCTTAATCTGCTTCCAGATTACAAACAGCTCAGACAAACATACCTCCTATACTTCTACAAGCCGAAGAGAAAGCAGCTGTGTGTAGAATAAGATATCTTAATTTTTATTAAACAGATCAAAAGAAGTAGAAAAACTTTCAGACGGGGCGCTTGTTGGAAGCGTTATTGGCTTAATAGTTTTCGATTACGGAAATGTAGATTTTTAAAAATTACAACTCATGTTTTGTTTGAAATTTATTTAACTTCCGGAATGACACGTGTTATTATTTACATAATTAAGTTTATATTACATAAATAATAACATATATTTTCCCGGTCTGTCCTTATACTAGTCATTCTCAAGCATAATTTTCAGTAATTATGCTTGACAAATAAAATTACTGGTTAAATACGCATTAATTATGGAATAATATTCAAAATGGAATTCAAAATATGTTATATAATTAAAATATAAAAATATAGAAAAGAAATTTGGTACTTTCGTAAATTGAGTTCCTATCAGTATTTTTATTACCACTCTATACACTTTTTAAAAAAGAAATTAAACCCAAAACAAATGTTTTATATTGCTGTAGTTGCTTATAATTATTATATTTTTAAATTTTATCTTTAGACTCTAACAATTATTTCGCTTCATTAAAGTATTTCTAGCTCGCTAAAACCAATTTTATAATGTGATCCCCAAGCGATGCACTGATGAATTTTAAATATCCCAACTTACACACCCGTAATTAATTTGTTATCCCTCCTCACACCGGGAACATCCACCCATGCAATGAGGTCACTAACCTGAAATTTAAAGTAAGCGTTTTACCTCTGTAGATCTTCCTTCTTATTTCGAAAAGCTCCATGTTCATTAACGGAAAAAAAATTGCTTCTTCATATATATAAGAGGCTCCAGCAAAAATACTGATTCCTCATCCCAAATGCTTTTAATATTTCAAATAACCTTTCCCACCTGTGTGAGAGACCGGAATATGTCCTTATCTCCAAATTGTGCCAACTTTCTCCGGCATAAATGGCAGGTTGTCCGCTCTAATGATCGATTTTCCATTCTGATAGAACTATCCCTTCCATCACCAAGGTCAGCAAACGCATCGGGCCCACACCCAACATATGCCACGCCCTCGGTCACGTGCAAGACCTTTTGTCTGGCAGTCACATGGCCATCTTCCAATTGGAGGATGGAGATTTCCGTGGGAAAAAAAATAAGTTTGAGGGATGACGATACTCCTGTGGCAAAAAGCGTCTAAAGATTGTTTAGAATTTAAATACACCTGAAAGAACGGATGGCATGCATAGGTTTAAATATGACTCAATGGAAAGTTTTTTTAAGGCATCCTTAAACACTGGGAAACATTTCCTCAGTCTCCGAGTCATCTGTTATCTTTGTAATATTTAATCTTCCATATTCAACAGTGATCAGTGACCAGGATTTTATCATTTTTTTCCATGCTGTTGCCAAGTGTGTTCCTGGTAGTTTTAAGTTACGTGTAGTTACTATTAATGCTTATAACAGAAATATTAAATAGCTACATTCAGATATATTTGTATAAGAACAGAAACTGTTTCGGAAATTAGCTTCAATCGATTTAGAGCCTGTTGATTGAATGTCACAGCAAGCAGTAAATATTTTCCAACAAAATGTATTATTTGTAGATTAGAATTTAGGCATTAATTGAATGTCAATATTTAAATGTATATTAATATTAATAAGTTTCATTCTTGGTAAACAGATATATATCTCAACAAATAGATGTTTCATAATTAGTGTATGTTGGTATTATTCGTTCTAAAATTAACTCTAATATTGAAACTCCAGTTATTTATTAGAGTAATCTAATCTGTTATTTTAATATATAAGTTTTTCTTTTACGCATTAGTATTTATGTAACACTTTGTTTTAGTATTTGTATAAAACTCATCCCTAATTCATATAACAATTTTTTTTTTGTTTTTATGTTGTGCAACTACCTTCTTTTAAAATATTAAACAAAACTGAGTCTAAATTATATTTGAATTTTGCACAACACAGTAGAGTAGTTCTACTGAATATTTAAACATTGTCGGTGCTTAAACATTTAGTTGCTTGTTTTAGTATATTTGTTAATAAAGTAAAAAAATATATTTACAGTTGTTATGAAAATGTAAAGTAGAAAGCAAAAAGATTATTAAAAAGTAAATATTTCCATAAGAAGTGAAGGAAAATTTAGGATATACTCATCAAAAGTAAAATTAAATTAGGACTGTATAACAAAATGTTGATTTAAAATAAAATTGCTACTAAAATTTAAGTACAGTTCAAGTGAGAATACATTTTAAATATTATCCTGACAAAACAATGAAAACAAATTTTTAATATGTTACAGTTACATATGTTATGTACACGACTTCTAATTTAGAACTATACTTTTTATGCGAAATGTATATTTTTTAGCAGATTAATTTCGAACTCTCACAGAAGAACAGTAGTATTTTACATCAGAATATAAATTTTAACTCTGGAGAATTAGTTATAGAAAATAAAATATTTCAGTTTTGCGATGTATATATATAAATATATACTTATTCAGTCAAAGAACAATTATAGAAGAATTATATGTATTTACAGCAGACATAGAAATAACGAGGAATTTATTATGAAATTAGTCCTAGTAATTATTTAGAACTAATTTTCGAGAAATTAAATAAACAAAAGTAATTTTGGGGTCCAAAATTGTAATGTTAAGTAAATGAATAGTTTATGTATTGCATAAATTTATAAAGTTAATGTGAGAATTTAAAATCCTAAGTTTCAAAATAATTAATCAAAATCAACTTACTCGAGTAATTAATAAATATTATCAAAATTAAATCTTTTTAAAATTAAATCAGAATTACGCTATTTGAATAATATTTATTTTTTACACTTGTAACTAAATTCTATAAGTAATTTGTACAGAATATATTTTATTTTTTAATCTGAAGTTATTCTATATCACTTAATCATTCAAAAAAGGTACTTAATGAGTTTTTAACCGTATAATTTACATATTTTGCAGAGTAATGAATTTGAATCCTATAGAGTTGGTTTTAAGAATAAGTTAGTATTCAGTATTTTTCAATAATAATTATCTATACAAGTGTTCATTCATACACTTTTTTTTCTTACATTCTTACTTCTAATTCCCATTAACAATCTTATGTAACTTGAAAATAATCCTGTAATACCTGAATTACAATCATGCTATTAATTTAGCTCTTTAATTGCTCTCTCGAATAGAAATTGCAGAAAAAAATTACTTTCAAACGTTTATTTTGTAAAATAATTTAGCCGGAAGAATCTCTTGAACTTATTTTTATATAAATTAATAAATTAAAAGAAACATTTTGTGTGTTTGATTCTTCTGATTTTTCAAAAAGAAATGCACTAATAAAAGATATTTAGAGATTGTTTTTAAATTCAAGGAAAGACGTGAAAAAAAATAGAAGTACTTTACTCCATTTATAAGATATATATTTATCTTCTTTATTTTCAAATATGCTGTATATTAAGCATTTAATTCTTTATTAGGATATACACTATAAATTATTGCCTCTTCATAATTAAGTAACGGTAGATAAATGTTTAGATAAATACTTCTATATTTGATGTAATCATTTTATTCATTAAATTTTACTGAATGTTCATAAATTCTACACACTAAAATTAATTTCATAGATAAATATTACACTATTATGGTTTTAGAGAAAATCAATCATAATTTTAGCTATAAATTTTTATGCTTATCTTATTTATGTTTAGGTTTAAAATAGATAATAATAATGTATTAGTTATACATTTATTACTGACTGATTTTTTTAAATAAATTTTATCAGAAAAAATATTTATGACAAAAGTAAAGAAAATAAAAGAAAAATATACAATATTCTCAGAACAAAGTACTGCATATATAATTATAAATTGTTTATGTTAACCTTATCTTATTTAAGAGTAATAAACATAATAGATAATCATAATTTATTAGTTATACGTTTATTACTGCCTGATTTTTTAAAATAAATTTTATCAGAAAAAATATTCTTCACAAAAGTGAAGATAATGAAAGACAAATATACTATATTCGCAGAATAAAGTACAGTATATATAATTAGAAATAGTTTATGTTTATCTTATCTTATTTAAGAGTAATAAACGTTTAGTTATAAAAAACTTAAATTATTCAAATCCTTCATATTCATAACATTATTATTAATTTGTAAAATTACTAAATTCTTGTATACTTATACTTATATTAATGGGATCTGAAATGATTCTGCATTTTTATATATGTATATACAAATTTATAAAATGTAATAATCTAAATTTATTATTTGTTTAAATACCACTTAGTATATTTTTCACAAAATACATGCAAGATTTAACTAGTAAAATGAAATTAACTATATAAAGTTGTGCATTATAAATTTCAAATATTTTATCT
This sequence comes from Pardosa pseudoannulata, assembly GCA_032207245.1. Taxonomy (NCBI): domain Eukaryota; kingdom Metazoa; phylum Arthropoda; class Arachnida; order Araneae; family Lycosidae; genus Pardosa; species Pardosa pseudoannulata. Next base: position 38,251,735 of record CM063501.1, on the reverse strand, counting down.
AGAAGTAAGATAAATTAACACCCCCTACAATATAAAGTGTTAAAAAATTTTAAGTTCGACCAATTTTCTCAGTATACTTCTCACAAAATACATGCAAGATTTAACTAGTAAAATTAAATTAACTGTATAAAGGTATGCATTATAAATTTCAAATATTTTATCTAGAAGTAAGATAAATGAACTGCCCCTACAATATAAAGTATTAAAAAATTTTAAGTTCAATCAATTTTCTCAGCAAAGTTCTCACAAAATACATGCAAGATTTAACTAGTAAAATTAAATTAACTGTATAAAGGTATGCATTATAAATTTCAAATATTTTATCTAGAAGTAAGATAAATGAACTGCCCCTACAATATAAAGTATTAAAAAATTTTACGCTCAATCAATTTTCTCAGCAAAGTTCTCACAAAATACATGCAAGATTTGACTAGTAAAATTAAATTAACTGTATAAAGGTATGCATTATAAATTTCAAATATTTTATCTAGAAGTAAAATAAATGAACTGCCCCTACAATATAAAGCGTTAAAAAAATTTAAGTTCAATCAATTTTCTCAGCGTAGTTCTGACAAAATACATTCAAGATTTAACTAGTAAAAATTAAATTAACTATTTAAGGGTATGCATTATAAATTTCAAATATTTTATCTAAAAGTAAAATAAATGAACTATCCCTACAATATAAAGTGTTAAAAATATTTTAAGTTCAATCAATTTTCTCAGCATAGTTCTCACAAAATACATGCAAGATTTAACTACTATAAATGAAATTAACTATTTAAGTGTATGCATTATAAATTTAAAATATTTTATCTGAAAGTAAGATAAATGAACTACCCCTTACAATATAAAGTGTTAAAAAATTTTAAGTTCAATTAATTTTCTCGGCATAGTCCTCATCAAATCAGTTTGACTTTTTTTTTCCTGATTAAAAGTTAAGTAGTTATTTCTCGTTATGACCACCACATCGGTTGAATTCTAGATGATGAAAAATCGTTGCCATTAAAGCTTCCTTGTAATATTTTCCCAAGTTACTTTAATTAATATTAAAGCGAACCCATAACATCATAATATTGAGTTCCAGTAAGCCAGAATCTTGCAGCCTCTTAATTAAGTCTCAAACATTTAATTATTTATAAATAATTGGTAAAGGTAACGCTTTCACAAAACGACCTTAATTCATTCTAAAACTGGAAATTGTTATCTCTGTCTATTAATGAAGTAGGTCAATTCTTTTTTAAGAAAAACATTATTATATCATAACGGTGTTTAAAGATAGCAGAGTAATTGAAATCATATTTTAAAACTAGATAAAGTTTATTTAAAAATAAAAAATAATATATTTGTTTTCTTGAAGTATTGTAGAATATTTATATTGTAGATTGTTTAATTGCAAACATATCTTTCATTAATTTCAATTTAAAAGAATATATTTGATTTAATCATTATTAATTTTTATAATTGTTATCTATATATTTTTTAACTTACTATTAAACACAAATTTGTGATAAAAAAGATTTCCTGGAAATTATCTGAGAAACTTAATTTAATTACCAACGTTATTTTGTGATTTAAATTTCACAAAATTACTGAAAATAAAGCATATAAATCGATATTTTTGGGTTTAATTACACTCAAAGCTAACATATTATTAAGAGTAAATTTAATACCGTCTCTTCTGAATACGTCATTGAACAAATAATCTCATGAATTTTTAATTTTTTATTTATTAAGTGTTCTATTTATTTATTTAGTTCCTATGCTTTCAGTAATAATTACTCCTGAATTAACAGCAAAGTCAATATGAAATTATTCGAAATAAATTCTATTGACAGTGACTCCAAAAGAATTTATTCTGAAAGGAAATATTCAGTGTCATGATACTATGAAACTTTGCTATAAAACTTTTACGAGAAGTAATAACAAAGTATAACACAACACGTTAAGTGGATTTTTATCATCAATTTTCATCCGGGAAACTTTGTAGTTCTAAAAAACTCAAAACTGCTTTGAACAATCTGTTGGTGTTGAAAAGATACATATTTCATCAAAACTGCATTCATTTTGTTCATTGTATCAAAGAAAAACTTTCATAGAGTATTAAAGAAGGATAAATTATAATCTATGTAAATGCATGTATAAACTATATCAAATCGTACTGCACAAAATAAAATGGATATCATCTAATTTTAGTAATATAGACTACAGACATGATACTATGAAACTTTGCTATAAAACTTTTAGGAGAAGCAATAATAAAGTATAACACAACACTTATAGTGGATTGTTATCCTCCATTTTCAGCAGGGAAACTTTGTGGTTGTACAAAACTCAAAACTGCTTTGAACAATCTGTTGGAGTTGAAATATACATACTTCATTAAAACTCCATTCGTTTTGTTAATTTATGTCGTGTTCATTGTATCAAAGGAAAACATTCGTAAAGTATTAAAGAAGAATAAATTACAATCTATGTAAATGACCCTATAAACTATTTCAAATCGTTCTGCACATATTAAAATTGATATCATCTAATTTTAGTAATATAGACTACAGAAATGATACTATGAAACTTTGCTATAAAAATTTTACGAGAAATAATAACAAAGTATAACAGAACACATATAGTGGATTTTTATCATTAATTTTCAGCCTGGAAACTTTGTGGTTTTACAAAACTCAAAACTAGTTTAAACAATCTGTTGGAGTTGAAAGATATATACATATTTCATTAAAACTGCATTCGTTTTGTTCATTTATATTTTGTTCATTGTATAAAAAGAAAACTCTCATAAAGTATTAAAGAAGAATAAATAACAATATATGTAAACGCATGTATAAACTATTTCAAATCATACTGCAGAAACTAAAAGGGATATCATCTAATTTTAGTAATACAGACTACAGATATGATAGCATGAAACTTTGCTATAAAACTTTTAAGAGAAGTAATAACAAAGTACAACATAACAATTATAGTGGATTTTTATCATCAATTTTCAGCCGAACTCAGGAACCTGCATGGAAACTTTGTAGTTCTATAAAACTCAAAACTGGTTTAAACAATCTGTTGGAGTTGAAAGATACACATTTCATTAAAACTGCATTCATTTTGTTCAATTATACTTTGTTCATTGTATCAAAAGAAAACTCTCATAAAGTATTAAAGAAGAATAAACTACAATCTATGTAAATGCGTCTATAAAATATTTCATATTGTACTGCACATATTAAAATGGATATCATCTAATTATAGTAATACAGGCTACAGACCTAGTATACGTTCATGTAATTAAAAATCTGGTAGGATATCTCAAGAGCTGAAGAAAATCATATTGAACTAATAAAGGAGAATGAAATAAGTGAGGCACTACAGAAAATTATTCAAATCTACTACTATCAAATGTAGTCTTGTTAACACTAACTAAGTATTCAAATTATTCTTTCCATTTTGCATTGATCTGTATCCTGATCTGCAAATAATTATTACAATGCTTTGTGTTAGTAACCGGAAAAGAAGAGAAGTCTATGACATAAAACAGAATCCTTCGGAGAGTAAGTATAAAACAAAATGTTATCAAGTAAATCTTTGGTTTTAATTCTTTTGATAATGTATTTTGTTGTCTTAATTTAAAATCATTTGATTTATCTAAGTTCACTCTAATATATACTAGATTGATACCTAACCGTTTAGACTCAGTAAACTTAGTATTATAATTCATATATTTTTACGTAGTTCCCTTTTATCATGCATTTTTTAAAGTAAGATTATTCATTTTCATTCCTTTCTTGATATAGTTCTAACTTTTAGTATTCCAATATTTCAGTCCTTAATACTTTAAATCCCAGATATTGTTTTATCAATTAACAATCTTCAGAAATAATCTAAACCACAACATACGATAGTTGTTAAATTTCATTCTCCTCTTTCCATTGCAGTATACGTTATCTTTCTTCTCGTCTAATTAATTGGCTTTAACAATGCACCATTATAGAAATTAAAACTCTACATTAAAGATTAACATTAGTAGACACAGATACATAACTGTCGCTATGCCAAATTTAATTGATTATCATTAAGTAGTTTATGATCCTATTACTACCTGGATTGCAGTAATGCAAAAAGTTGTTCTAACTTGATATGAAATAAGATATTAACCATTACAGATTTTCCGCCTAACTTTTTCTATAATAATTATCTCGTCAGTCTACTTCCTGTTAGTGATATTCATATTGAATATGTATACCCTCCTGACAACATTTAATTTCTCTAACCAGTATTCTAAAGAATATTTTCTACTCGTGTGGGTAGTGATCAAAATAAATTGCGAAATTATTTTACACTTGTTTTCATAGATAACGATACCCCATATATCGAAATAACAAGTATAAGCACACAAATAAATACAAGTAATAATAAGTATTTATGTTTTGTAATCCTCATTTAGTAGTTTTCATATTAATTACTTATTCCTATAATTTAGAAATTACTCGTGTTAAAACAATATTACATTTAACTTTTATCGACATGTAACATTTAGTGTAAGGTTTGATTTGAACTACTGTCATAAGTAGCTATGAACTACTTTTTTCTACACTAGATCTAATTAGGCAAGGACATACTTTTTAAAATATATTTTGACAGGTTACGATTCGTGCATGGTTTTGTTTATTTTGTAGCGCTAAAGTATACTTTATTTTTTGCTACACGAGGACGGGACTTACCGCCTGGTTTGGTTTGGTTTAGAGCACTACGATCTACCTTTTTAAAACACGAGAGCTAATAAGACCGGGACCTATTCCTTAAAACTGATTACGAACGGCTAAGAACATTCATGCCTGAGTGGGATTCGAACCCACAAACTCCGGTACCGACGATGATAACCCTAACTGTTAGGCCATCGTTCAGCTTGCCGCTTAAAGACCAAACGGCCAGAAACATCCATGCCAGCATTGTGATTCAAACCCTCGAAGTCCCGTCATGAAGCGATTAATATATAGGTATGAGAGACTAAAGTTACGTTACGTTACACAACTGTAAACTAAAATTTAATGAATTAAAAATTAATAGAATCCATGAACAAGATTTGGTTATAGTGAGTATCGACCGAAGTATTATCACATAGGAATTTAATTGTCCCTTGAAGTATTTAATTTAATTACTTTCAAAAAGTCTGTCTTTTTACGACAAAACGTAGCTCTGCTATATATATTAAAGGTTTTACCCTATGTCAGTATGTATCATTGAAAAATATATGCATTCCATTTGCGTTTCTTTTTCGCTATGAAGAGTGTGTAAATTTCCGTTGTAATACCGAATACTTCCAACTGCTTTGCTTGGTTTCCGATTAAAATGCGATAACGTTAAAAAAAACTTAATGATTTTCAATTTAAACCTTTTTCAGTGTCACACCAGAAATCCATAGGTGTCCTCAGGGATCAACCTACCTAATTGGGTGTATAGCTTGCATGTACTGCCCTGGGAAAAAGTTTACTTCAGATTCAAAGGCGAATAAGAATTTAAAAAAAATAAATAAATAAGTAGAATTAATAGAAAATAAGCTGATTTACTTTAAAAGGTAATAGCAAGTGAAATGCTGATACTGAATGGAATCTTCTGAGATACGTTCTATTTATGTGCTGGGTATAACAATGAGAGTAAAACACTATAGTTATAAATGAGTAAGGAGAATACAGATCAATCATAATAAACCAGAGACCCATGAATTATAAGAAAGCAGGAATCGTAAAATGTATACGTTACTTTTTTCGACACGTACAGGTTGATGTGTGGGAAAAGATTATACTCTGCCTTTAAACATTTACCACCTAATAATTTCCTTATTGTTACATGTTTAATTGTGATACTATTACAATTTCTATTATTTTGGTGTTAATTTCAAACGTACAATCATTTTAGTTTAAATAGAAGATTTTGAATTCCTAATATTTTAAATCCGAGAAATCTGGTTTTCATCTAGACTCTTTCTCCTTTACTCTCTTGTGTTTTGCTTCCGCTGAAATAGAGTAGAAAACATAAAATAAAATCAAATTTTTTATTCATGAGGGGTACATAAATAATACAAAATAAAATTAATCTAGGCTAAAGCGTAAAATTTGTCATCTTCAGCAAAAGTATGTAATTTAACTAACGTCACAAATAAAAAGATCACGCTTCAAATGTTTATGCTTACATTTATTCATACTGTATTCATACTGTCTTATATTTTGCATCCGTTGAAAAACAGTAATGAATATAAAATAAAATGAAATATTTTGTTCATGAGTGGTACATAAATAATACAAAATAAATTTAATCGATGCTAAAGCCTAAAATTTATCATCTTCAGAAAAAGTATATAATTTTAACTAACATCACAAAAAAGGATCAAACTTCAAATGTTTATGCATACATTTATTCATAATGTATTGTATGTTCTTGACTTTATTACTCATATAATTACATTGATATTGTTTCGAAGTAGACTTTAGTCCTCTTAACAAACTGATACACAATACTCTGTATGTCAA
>CM063501.1:38235202-38242702 GCA_032207245.1 Pardosa pseudoannulata | reverse complement strand
AATTAGAATAATATAAGTTGTAACTTCAGAATAAATCAACAGTGGCACTCAAACTTTAAACAATTGCAATATATTTTATTAACATAAGAAAAGTGTATAATGCACTAGAAAGAAATAAAGAATTTAGAGGTAAGTTTTTAAAATTTTAATGCCATTTGTCTTTTACAAGAAAACTTTCGGAAAAGCTTTCGAATTCGAAGAATGTTGTAAAAAACGCTTTATAAAATTATTTTCTTTCAAATGCATTTGGAATTTAAAACATGAAAATTTTCAGATTATACATAATAAATGTAACTTTTTTTTCAGAAATTTCAATCTTTAACAGTCCCTGGCACATATTTTCAATTATTTAAAACATTGATATTTTATTAACATAAAAGTTATATTAAAGTACTATTGAATTTGAAATTTAATCACAACTTCAATATTTTAAGAATTGAAACAATTTATTTTAATATTAATTAAGTTATAGACGTTGTACGGAATATTTGAATTGGTATGGTTTTTGACATAATCGAATTTATAAATGACAACTTCGCAAGGATTTAAACATATCGAATTCAAATATTTTAGGGTAACAAACTTCAAAGCAAGGCTTTAAAACATTTGAAATCCATTTTACTTTTCGATTTAAATTTTTTCCCAGTTAAAACCAGGTGATTAAATTTATCAGATTATCACATAATAAATAGGTAAAAATAACATTTTTTTCTAGCATTATGACGTAATTCCTTTAACCATCTCATTTAATCATTTGTTTTTTAAAATTATTTAAACATTGGCTGCATTATTTTCACGTAATTAATATTCTATTAATATTTGGATTAAATAATAGATTAGGTACATATGTGATTATTTTAAATTTAATCATCGATTATTTCTGGTTGCAATGAAAATTTTATAGGCAGTATGAACAACAAATTATTTTCATAAAAGTCTACGAGTCTATTTCATGGACTCGAAGACTCGATATTTTTAAGTTTTTTAAATAAATATATTTGGATGTTTTGTACGTTTTTTTTTTGTTTTTTAAAAATTCATAATTCTAATTTCAACGTGATTCTAAAGTGCAGGAGACTTTAGAGGAGTATGAAGATGCAAATATTATTGAGCGTGTACCAGATAATTCTCAGCCAACAAGCAAACTATTTTGTTGCCAGCCTCATAGATTACTTTACAGTTCAGGAAAATTATAAATTTTACTAATCCCTTTATATGACGGGCTGTATGTTAGTGTATTTATACTTGCTGTACCTGGAAAGTTAATAATGCAATTGTTTTTCACTTACGACCCCAAGCAAAAGTATCTATTCAAACAACACAATTAAAACAAAAAATAATTTATTACTAAAAACATAAATGAAAATATTAATAAAAAAATTTAAAAAAAATAAAATTACATTTCTGTATTTATAATATCTCTACAAAATTTACATTTGGAATTTTCTGCTATTTTTACATTATCTTTTTGTAGTTAATGATATTAAACATACAGTTTTTTTTTTTTTTTTTTCATGTTCAGTTTTTTTTTTTCAAAAACTTCTTTATATATTTAAAATTCACAAGCGTTTTATTATATAAATTTACAGCAATTCCGTGAGTATTTAGTGTTGTAAATCCCTGTAGTAAATTTTGCAGAATTCACGAAGCTTTCCTTTACAAAGTCGTTCAAATGTGTTCAATATCAATGTATTTACGTCAAAACGAAAGGTTAAATGAATACTTGATGACGTAGGTGCTGTGTCGTAGTACATTGCTGTTGTTACTTCAAATCCATTAATAACCCAAGTTTGCTTTATATCGTCTTTAATATTAACTATAGTAAAATGTCACTGATCTACATTACATGATTCAAATATAGAACAAAAGATAAGGAAATATATAAAAAATAAAAAAATAAAAGAAACACTCCACATGCTACACCTGAAAGAAAATTTCCAAAATCTAAAAGTACACTGCATTCTTTTCCTTCTTTCTGAACTCTTCCAGCAATCCTATACTTTATCCATTCTCCTGTGCTGATGCTTCCGTTGTTCCATTGTCCTGTGCACAATGTATCCTTTCCCGGCTCTGTCCAGATTGACTGGAACTCCAGGTATTGTCCTGAATCGCCTCCTCATGACCAATCAATATTTTAAATACAGGGAATCTGTTGCTCTTCTAGTCACTTTTTCCTTTACTGTCGTATATTTAATTTCTGCTGAAAAACAGTTATGAACATAAAATAAATTTTTTTGTTCATGAGTGGTACATAAATAATACAAAATAAAATTAATCGATGCTAAATCCTAAAATTTGTCATCTTCAGCAAAAGTATATAATTTAACTAACGTCACAAATAAAAGGATCACGCTTCAAATGTTTATGCTTACATTTATTTATACTGTCTTATATTTTACTTCCGCTGAAAAACAGTAATGAACATAAAATAAAATCAATTTTTTTGTTCATGAGTAATATGTAAAGAATACAAAATAAAATTAATCGATGCTAAAGATTAAAATTTGTCATCTTCAGCAAAAGTATGTAATTTAACTAACGTCACAAAAAATTATGACGCTTCAAATGTTTATGCTTACATTTATTCAAAATGTATTCATACTGCCTGATATTTTGGTATTGTTGAAAAATAGTAATGAACGTAAAACAAAATCACCTTTTTTGTTCATTAGTGGTACATAAATAATACAAAATAAATTTAATCGATGCTAAAGCCTAAAATTTGTGGTCTCCAGAAACCGAATGTAATTTAACTAACGTCACAAAAAACGATGACGCTTCAAATGTTTATGCTGTTTGTGCTTAAATGTTTATGCTTATTCACACTGTATTCATACTCTCTTATATTTTGCTTCCGCTGAAAAACAGTAATGAACATAAAATAAAATCAATTTTTTTGTTTATGAGTGGTACATAAATAATACAAAATAAACTTAAACGACGCTAAACCTAAAATTTGTCATCTTCAGCAAAAGTATATATTTTAAATAACGTCACAAATAAAAGAATCACGCTTCAAATGTTTATGATTACATTTAATCATACTGTCTTATATTTTGCTTCCGCTGAAAAACAGTAATGAACATAAAATAAAATCTTTTTTTTTTTGTTTATGAGTGGTACATAAATAAAACAAAATAAAATTAATCGACAGTAAAGAGTAAAATTTATCATCTTCAATAAAAGTATGTAATTTATCTAATGTCACAAAAAAAAGGATCACGCTTCAAATGTTTAAGCTTACATTTATTCATACTGTATTGTATGTTCTTACTTTATTCCCCACATAAATACATTGATATTGTTTCTGAGCAGACTTTAGTAATCTTAACAAACTGATACACAATACTCTGTATGTCAAACATTAATGGTCAGTATTAACTTGTCTACGATCCTATTTCCTAGAGTCCAAAAATGCATAAAGCTTTTTCTAACTTAGTACGAAATATGATATTATCCATTGCAGTTATTTTTTTTATACATAATTTATCTATAATGTAGTAAATTTTGCAAGATTTACGAAGCTTTCCTTTACAAAGTCGTTCTCATATGTTCAATATCAATGTATTTACGTCAGGACGAAAGGTTAAAGGAATACTTGATGACGTGGACGTTTCAAAATAAAATCTATCCCAAATCAATCAATCAATAATTAACGATTGAACTTATTATCCATTCATTATAGTTACACAAATGTTGAAATGGAAAAGAAATATTTTAATTTCGATTTATACATCACGATCAGAGATATTTTAAGCGGAAATAATTAAAAAGAATCTTAGTTAATTGGGTGATTATTAATGCTATCATCGTCTTGAAAAATGGGCTGCCATTCTTTGATTTCTTAGTGTAACCGATTGTTTTTTTTTCATTAATCTTGATAATTATAGATCGTTTCACTTTTTTGGCATCGATGCTGATTATTTTACTGTGAATCCATTTTTCTGTAATGTGGACAATGAAGTTCTGAATATTTTATTGATAAAATTAATTCATTTATACAAATTATTTGAGATTTGGAATTATGATCAGTGATTTTCATAAATTTCAATTGCATTTAATATTATTTAGCTTTTAATTTGTTTGCGTAAATGGCTTATTAAGGATTCAATAAAAATTCAAAAACTTAATGCATTTACATTAAAAATGCAAGATTTTAATTTACAATATTTTAAATCCGAGAAATCTGTTCTTCTCCTAGTCAGTTTCTCCTTTACTGTCGTATATTTTGTTTCTGCTGAAAAACAGTTATGAACATAAAATAATTTTTTTCTGTTCATGAGTGGTACATAAATAATAGAAAATAAAATTAATCAAGGCAAAAGAGTAAAATTTGTCATCTTCAGCAAAAGTATGTAATTTGTCTAATGTCACAAAAAAAGGATTAAGCTTCAAATGTTTATGTTTACATTTATTCATACTGTATTCATACTGTCTTATATTTTGCTTCACCTGAAAAGCAGTAAGTAACATAAAATAAAAAAAAATGATCATGAGTGTTACATAAATAATACAAAATAAAATTAATCAATGGTAATGCCTATAATTTGTCATCTTCAGCAAAAGTATGTAATTTAACTAACGTCACAAATAAAAGGATCACGCTTCAAATGTTTATGCTTACATTTATTCATACTGCATCCACACTGTCTGAAATTTTGGTATCGTTGAAAAATAGTAATGAACATAAAACAAAATCAATTTTTTTGTTCATTAGTGGTACATAAATAATACAAAATATAATTAATCGATGCTAAAGCCTAAAATTTGTCATCTTCATAAAACGAATGTAATTTAACTAACGTTATAAATAAAAGGATTACGCTTCAAATGTTTATGCTGTTTGTGATTAAATGTTTATGCTTATTCACACTGTATTCATACTGTCTTATATTTTGCCTCCGCTGAAAAACAGTAATGAACATAAAATAAAATCAAATATTTTGTTCATGAATGGTACATAAATAATACAAAATAAAATTAATCAACGGTAAAGCCTAAAATTTATCAACTTTAGCAAAAGTATGTAATTTTACTAACGTCACAAAAAATGGACCACGCTTCAAATGTTTATGCTTACATTTATTCATACTGTATTGCATATTCTTGACTTTATTCCTTATATAATAACATTGATATTGTTTCTAAGCAGACTTTAGTAATCTTAACAAACTGATACACAATACTCTATATGTCAAACATTAATGGCCAGTATTAACTTGTCTACGATCCTATTTCACAAAGTCCAGAAATGCATAAAGCTTTTTCTAACTTAGGACGAAATATGATATTATCCATTGCATTTATTTCTCCTTATATATAATTTATCTATAATGTAGTAAATTTTGCAGGATTTACGAAGCTTTCCTTTACAAAGTCGTTCGCTTATGTTCGATATCAATGTATTTTCGTCAAGACGAAAGGTTAAAGGAATACTTGATGACGTAGGAGGTTTCAAAATAGAATCTATCCCAAATCAATCAATAAATAATTAACGATTGAACTGATTATCCATTCATTATAGTTACACAAACGTTTAAATGGAAAAGAAATATTTTAATTTCGATTTATACATCACGATCAGAGATATTTTAAAAGGAAATAATTAAAAAGAATCTTAGTGGCATTAGTTTTAATTGGGTGATTATTAATGCAATCATCGTCTTGAAAAATGGGCTGCCATTCTTTGATTTCTTAGTGTAACAGATTATTTTTTTCATTAATCTTGATAATTATAGATCATTTCACTTTTTTGGCATCAATGCTGATTATTTTACTGTGAATCCATTTTTCTGTAATGTGGACAATGAAGTTCTGAATATTTTATTGATAAAATTAATTCATTTACACAAATTATTTGAGATTTCGAATCATAATCAGGGATTTTCATAAATTTCAATTGCATTTAATATTATTTAGATTTTAATTTGTTTGAGTAAATGGCTTGTTAAGGATTCAATAAAAATTCAAAAACTTTATGCATTTACATTAAAAAGTATTAAAATATTTATTTATGTGCTGACAATGCAATAATAAGCGTTCTTTTAATTTAAAAATTAAATTTATAATACATTTTTATTTATTGTTTGAAACCATATTTTGCTAACGATTTAATGAATGATTAAAATTAATTGCTATTCACTTTGAATGTTATTTTAATTTACATTAAATAATCAAAAAACGTTCAATAAAAGTGTATGCATCTAATTTTAAAGAAAAAATTATATTCTTCAATTAAAAAATTATTGAAGTAAATGTAAATATACGTAACATTTGCTTTATTTTAAATATAAAATATGCGTATGTATATATGAATGAATATACTGTAGAAATATCTGCATTACATCTATTTAATAAACAAGAGAATTTGTCTGTGTATATAGTATTTTCTTCCATAGTTATTTTTCTATCTAGACGAAATTTTTCACTCTAGTCATTCTAGATAAAAGGAAGGTGATCTTAAAATCATTTGTTTCATCAGTTTGTTTTTTTATTAGCGAAAATAATAATTAAAACATCCGTAAGGCTAATTTTCTTTACTTTTAAATTGAATATTTCAACAACAGATGGCCAAAAGGCATGCAAAATGTTTCCAGAATTTCGGTCATTTTAGAATTACCATCTCTTCATTTTAGAAGACGTTAAAATATGAACTAAGTCGTATATATTTTACAGTTTTCTTAAACAAAGATTTTAGTATTTTTTAAGAAAATGTTTTCAAAGGTCGGTATTGAAACAATTTTACGTGACAGACTTTTAAATTACCGTTTATACATTTGTATAACATCCGCTCTCAAACAGTGTAAATAATATATATACTTACATATACATATATCGATAGATAGATACAATCATAATTTTTTCAACGAGTTTTTTTACAAAGACGGAAAATTCGACTAAAAAAATTTTAACTTTCTGAGAATTTCTGGTTACGAAAATACCTTGGTATGCTACCAAGCGAAAATCACTCTTTCTTTGGTAATCCAGATATTTTGTTTAATAACTCTCCGGACAGACAAATGTAAAACATTGTATACACTCAAGCTTCATGAAACATATGCTTATTTTGAATATAAAAACTTAGTCTTATTAAACTTCCAAAATTTGGTACCATTTTTGATACCAATGTAGGTGAATATCTAAAATCAAAATAACTAATTTTTATGTAAATAGAATATCAAAACCCGCCTTTATCCATACAACTCTTAAAATCTCAGCTAGTAATATTTTAATCCCATTTTCCATGGGGGATATATCTCTCATCCGTTACACGAGGGATGGGAGATATTTTTAAAAGTCAAAATATATCTATAAAAAAATATTATGAAAATTGATGAAGATTGTCTGTCACTCATATATACAAACTTTATTGATTGTTGATAAGATCTATTTTATCGAACATTATACTCTAATAGGGATAATTAGAGCCCGTTTAATCAGTTGACATTAAACGAAAAATATTCCTGTGACATACTTGTTCCAGAAATCACTTTCGTGGGG
>CM063501.1:38180202-38232702 GCA_032207245.1 Pardosa pseudoannulata | reverse complement strand
ATTTAATTTACTTGGAATTATTTTCTTTCAATAATACACATAAAGTATTTTTATGTTTTTGTGTAAGATGTAATTTAATTCAGAAAAAAGTACGGTTTTCAAATTTCAGAATAGTTATTTTGACTATATCTTTATCCATTTTCACTAGTTTAATTATTACGTCTGCATGTGCTTAGAAGAAATCTTTGAAATATTAGTTATCTAATTTGATCTCTTGAATGCATTTTAAGAAGTTCGATAGTGATATACGTTTATTATTATAGTATGTCACGAAACTGAAACGATTATATATAGAATGTTGAAATTATGTATGTACGACTGACACATTTTGGGCCTTTTTTTTTATTACTCTGTATAACGGAAAATATCAATGCAGCGATCATTTAAGGGCATAATTCATAAGAATTTAGTCGTAGGAAGGAGAATGTTTATATTTAAGATTGTTGTACCATCGAGTTGTCTGCCTTCATTTTATATTGGAATATGTATTATATGTAACCAAAAGTCTCAATATAAAAAATATTACAAAGCTACCAGTCATCGTCAACCCCTTCGTATCCAACGCTTCGATTTCACTCTTATCAGTCCAGCGTCGCTTCCACGCGATAATCTCTGATTGATATTGAGAGATCAATGTCGCATATGCATGATATAAGATCTGAATGTTTTATTTTAATTTTAAATGCTAGTTTTAATTACTAAATGGCGTTAAACGGTAACTGTTTTCACAGCTGTCTACTCGTATAGCGTTTATACGTGGTCCTCAAGGGTTTAAATGACTATACTTGAGGTCTACATACCAGTTACTTAATATATACCACTCGCTATTGTTGTTACTAATTTGTGGAAAACAATCTCCACAAATACAAAAATACACAAAAAGTCCAGAAACAGTAAAATATCCTGAAGGACTTTAAAGTCGAAGGAAGCTAAAATAGTGGTCGGGGTCATCCTGTTAGCCGCATTCCAATGGCACTCAGGAAATATCTTCTATCCCTTCTTGAAAGTGAGTACCTTGAGATGGCCATTCATGAAGCGCGAGAAGGCCGTTTGATATTTTTCAGGGAAAAGCAGAAAGGACCTCCCAGGGCTTCTTAAAAAATACCCCAGGTGATTCGAAAGAATCTTTCCAAGTCGGTGTAATTCCATATTCCTAAGGGAAGACTTCAATCTATATGTGAAAGCACCCACAAGGTCTCATCCCCTCTTCAGCAACCGTCTTGGCCTTGACTCATTGTTGAATTTTAGATAAATCTTTAAAGTTAACAAAAACTAATATTTTCGCAACTGTGTCACTGTTCCTTATATTAATGATTGGTAGTCTCTTTCAAATAAAATAAATTGAATTGCAGCAAAAACACGTGCATAAATTAAAACATGTGCAAAATTGAATTGCAGCAAAAACACGTGCATAAATAAAAACACGTGCATAAATTAATAGGTGTAAAAGGAATTAATGTGCTGTAAGCATTAGATTGTGTCAGAAACTTTTCTAAATGTTTCTTTCGTTAGTCTATTTTGGACAATACGTCTGCATAGTAATTACACTAATTGAAGGACATTTCGTAAAATTTTTCAGGGTTCTTAATTTATATTACACTTTTGTAACTTTTCTAAGATTAAAGAATATGTTTTTATATTTGATGATGAGAAATGTCAGTCGTTCATATTCCGAAATCGTTGTGAAAAGCATGATATTAAAATTTTCAAGCATTGAAAAAGTAATATTACTCTCAGGAAAAAATATAATCGCCAGTGATATAAAATAAATCGCATTCAACATAGAATAAAGATTATGTAAAAGTATTTATTGTTCCATATGTTTCTAATGAAAAATATCGAGGAACAAAGGAAAGTCTACCAATGCAGGAATAAATCATAAAATCTTTAATCTGGGAATAAATTTTTGTAATACATTACAGCTGATTAAAGCTGCAATAGGTTCAAAATATAGTCTTTACATTCTAAGTATTCATTAAATCACGTTCCCGAAATTTCTCTAAAAATGCTCTAAAGGTTTAATCTCAATAATAAAAATATAATAATATTTTAAATGGGAAGAAAGATTCCTAACTATTCTCGAGTATAAAGAGAACGTTCAACTTTTTATATGTAATTTAGTTGATAGAGTACTGTATTCTCTTATTTGATTCTGTGATTGAATGTATACAATATACATGTATTTATGAATTATACATACACACATATATACATATATATAAATATATGTATACATATATTAATATATATATATATATATATATATATATATATATATATATATATATATATATATATATATATATATATATATATATATATATATATATATATATATATATATATATATATATATATATATATATATATATATATATATATATATATATATATATATGTATATATATATATATATATATATATATATATATATATATATATATATATGTATATATATATATATATATATATATATATATATATATATATATATATATACATATATATACATATATACATATACATATATATATATATATGTTCGAAGTTGATGTGTACACGTAAGCCGGTCCATAAACACATTCTATTTTGTGAAATGTCATAGTTTAGCGATAAATTCGTAATGGAATGTCATTCAAGTTCAAAATCAGTGACACAAGTCCTATCATCACGGAGCTTATCGCACTTAGAGTATTGATGTACCCATCTTCTATTACATGTAAAGGGAATTAAAATGCCACTTACATTTAACGGGTTATTTGGAATTATACCGTTGATGTTTATCCTAGTTGACAGCTACGTATTATCTGTTTGTCTCTTTTTGCCGCATATATATATATATATATATATATATATATATATATATATATATATATATATATATATATATATATATATATATATATATATATATATATATATATATATATATAATGTATATATACGTGCGTACGTGAATGCGAGAGAGAGGGTGAATGAGGGAGAGCATATGAAGCATTCATCTTAAATGTTAATAAATTATTATTACGGATTTTAATCCTATATTGAAATGTAGTCAAGAGCCTTGATTCAAGGTGCCAATTATTTCCTTTTCTCCTGAATAAAATTTTAAGTCTTCATTTTCTACGTTTCTTTCCATGTGGTTCATACATGAGCCGTTTGATTCAGTTGAACCTTGAGCCGAAACAGTTTTTGAACTAACGCCTGTAACTGAGCGCAGATACAGCGCTCAGTAACTGGGCGCAGATACAGGTGCCGCAAATGAATTTAAGTTGTTTTGGTCGGTTGACTTACAGACGACCTTTCGACCACATCTGGAAACGTATCAGCTGATCCAGGCTGGGATTGCGGCGTTGACCTCAAGATTGCGTCACCCTGGTTTTGGAAGGTTCCAGAAGAATCAAGATAGGGGAACTGGGACCCCTATAAAAGAAGATTGGCAGAGTCAAGAAGAGTGCTTTTTCATTGAGAGTTGTTTTGGAGGAGTTTGTTTTTGTGGAGCTCGAGAGGAGTCCACTCGTCTCTCCAATTAGCGTAACTTGCTTTGCTTTCACTCGAATAAAGTATTTAATCCAGAATAAAGGGATGTCCAGCCTGTATCATTGACAGTGTCGTCTACCTTACTACAGTATGTCACAATATACATATGGACGTTTATTTGTATGAGTGTGTATCTATGTACATATACATGTTTCTATGCAATCGGAATCGGCTACACTGAGCATGACGAAATTATTTTATGGTGATTTATGTGAATCCCGCAAAGGTTTTAAGTGGGTTAAATTATTCAGAGGTTCAGTACATGTCAAGATAGCATGCTTTTTTTTATTCTAACTCGCGTTTCATGACGCAATTTGTATATTCTTTCAGATAGCAAAATTTTTCTTAGGTTTTTGACCATATTTACCTGATTTATTCCCTTTTATCCATTATTATCTCGTTTACTTCATTCATTTTAACCCCTTCCCTTACGATCGAATTTCCAACTGTGCGGGCCAAAAGCTATACCAAGCGACATCAATCCATTGATCCGAAAAACCTCCAATATTGCTGATTGGTGCAGCCCGGAACGAACTTTACCAGAGATGCGAATGAACTTGCGAATGTGAAGGATTCCCGCAAGTCACTTAACCAATGAGAGAGCTTTAACACAAATTAAATGATAGAAAGGGAGTTGAAGTTAATAATTTAACTAAAAATTGTGAATAATTAAGTTAATACGAAACCATACGGTAAAAACAGAAGTAAGTAAATGAACGCACTTTGCAAAGTTTCATTCTGAAACTTCCTAAATATAAAAATAGCGTAGAATACGACAATCTTGCTTATGTTTAGGCCGGTAGACTTAAGACGTCTCTGTGGGGTCTTATTCGTGTTTAGTTTGATAACCTTGCGACGCCTCTAAGGTGTCATTGTAAGGGGTTATATTGAGGTGCGCCATTTTTTAATCTATATATTAGTCGCTATTGCTGTTTCATCGGTAATGGCCATATCGTCTGATTAAGTATTTAATATTTGTTACATAAATAATATGTTTTGTAGATATATTCTTGCAAACAAATTAGGTGCTTTTCTGTTTCTCCGTTAGGAATTATTAAAAAAAATAGCCAAATATTGCCAAAGATAATTATTTAATTATTTTAGGATATATTTCTTATATTCAAGCTGAAATTTAAATTTAAAAGTATCCCAGATAGCAAATTTAGTTTGCAGCAAACTTGCAGGAGTCTTACAATCCTACAAACTTGCAGCAAGTTCAGCACAACAAGTCTACAAGTTTGAAACAAGACTGCAGCAACTCTAAGAATTTTCGCTTGCCTCAAAGTTGTCATGACAAGGTTGCCACAGTTTTGCAGCAAAATAGCGTTGCAAAGGAGGGGTCGCTTTATGTATGTTCCGTTCTACTTGCAAGAGTTTAACTGCAAGTTTGTCGCGTCAAATTTGTTATGTCAAGATATTATCCAGAAAAAAATCAAACTTGTCGCAAGTATACTTGCTATCAGGGTTATGATATGAACATAAAATATGATTAAAACTAATTTTATTTTAGAAATATCTTATACTGTTATTTTAATATAATTTAAAATCTAACTAAAAGTTTAAAATTATATAATCTTTCTTTAATATTTTAATTAACTAGACAGTAACCTGGACACTAAGTGTATATTTAAAAGAATATTATATAGATATGAGCAAAATATATTATTTATAATACTATCTGCAAGTAATGTGAAGACAGAAGATGTGGAATTAATTTTTTTATTTCTCTCAACATTCGTTTATTCCTTAAATTCCCTAAGATCTCCCCATTCCTCACAGTATTAGAGCTGAAATCAATATGATCTTATCTCTTATCAGTTTATAACGTCAGAAAGGAAGTAAACTAAATTTTGGGATGTATTGTTTCATTTCATTGAGATTTTCTCTTTATTATCTCTGAATCTCTATAACTAAGTTTGTAAAATCCGAAGTTGTTACTAAGCTTGTTATTTTTTTTCACCTCACTCCTGCCACATAAACATGTGTAAAACCTGAAAATTGTTAGACTTTTTACAAGAAAAGAAGGTTTAGAAATTCTGATTGAAAAAGATTTGTAGAGTTCGCGGCTAAAACTATAATTCGAGTTACAGCGCAATCATTTCAAAATTCGAAAAGTAAACTTTATTGGATAAAAATATTTTAAGATATAGTTTTTCATAATTCGGTTAATTTTTTTTTGTTATTTAAATTGTTTTATTGAAATAATGTGTGATTGCAAAAGGTTTTAAAGTAATGAATTAATCTCATAATCTAAGTAAATCTTAGTAAGGAAAATATTTGATTTCATGTTGTCGGTAAAATTAACGTTTATCTTAATTAGACTTTAAAGAACTTTGTTGCTTAGCAGTTCCTTGAATCCAATATCCCGATAAAAATTAGTTAATTTAACATTAAATTTTTTTCTACTAAATTTTAAGGAAAATAATAGCTTTCGAGAATAAAATGCTAGGGAAAATTACGTAATAAATTTTTTCTCAAACACTCGTATCTATCTCGTGAAGGGGGAGGAAAGCGAAATGAAATTCACTTCCTAGACATGTCCATATTTCCCATAGTAAATTATTTATCACAATTTCTGAGGATTAAGGTACCTTGGTAAGATCAAGATATATAATACCAGATGGTTTCCAAGGCTTGGGGATGAACGAACGGTAGGGTGCTCCCCTTTGGAACCGGAGTTCGTGGGTTCAAATCCCGCTACTGGCATGGGTGTTATTAGTCTTTTGGAATTGGCTTTAAGAAGTAGGTCCCGGTCTCATTAGCCCTCGTGTGCGAAACAGTAGACCGTAGTACTCCAAACCAAAACAAACCAAGGCTTAGGTACCAGAATGTATTAACGCATTGTATTTATGCAAATTGGAAATCTTCCCATAGTAAATTATTTGTCGCAATTTCTGAGGATTAACGTACCTTAGTAAGATCAAGATATTTATTATCAGGGGTTTCCTATTCTTAGGGGATGTCCGAATGGTAGTTTGCTGCCCTTCGGAACCGGAGTTCGTGGGTTCGAATCCCGCTACTGGCATGAATGTTATTAGCCGTTCGGAATTGGCTTTAAGAAGTAGTCCCAGTCTCATTAGCCCTAAACAGTAAACCATAGCACTCCAAACCAAACCAAGGCTTAGGTACCAGAATGCATTGATATATTGTATTCATGTATATTGAAATCTTCCAATAGAATTTCCTAAACTAGCTTTAAAAGTTATTTTTCAATCTCTGTATCTCTCACACAAGTAGATATATACATAAGGTATGTATACACATTACATCGAAAGATATCTTACTGCCGTGTAAAGTACCTCCAGTAGGTGTGAGTAAGGTATAGTATTTCTTTGTATCATATATTTATCGGCCATTACTAACTTATGTATTATTAACTTCATACATTAGTACGGATAATTCATGGTGATTTTCAAAATAAATACATTCGAAATTATGTTTGGTAATTGTTATTCATTTTCAAAAGTAATTATTAAAACTAAGATATTGATACTCGTACTCTAAAACTACTTGTATATACCTATCCAATGATGTATCTTCATATAATATATAAATAAATACTGCTCCTAAAAATACACAAAACACCCTAATTAAATCGGGAATCACTGAGATTTCATTTCTGCTAGTTTTCTCAAAACCAAAAAGTGAATCAGTAACTGTCACGTGTAATATGTTCTTAAACTTTCCAAAACCAGTTGTCAATTCTCCAAAGAAAAATTGATTAACATTGCTAACTTTATGCCATTGTATGTGCTATTTTTGAAGATTTTATTAACGGGCTACAGCAAAATTGCCACATTAAGCTATCCCGAATTCAAAAATTAAACATCTTAATTATCCATTCTTAAGGACAGCATTTACACACTTCAACAGAAGCTAATATGTCTCTAAACTGCGTCGAATGTATAGTCAGGTATAAGTCTTAAGTTAAAAATAAAGAATGGTTTTAAGTATTTCGCATGATCCTAGAATCTGCATACGTGGCCTTCCAAGACATGACTGCAGTAAGGTTGTTATGACAAGTAAGCCCTGACCGCTGAAAAATAATTTTTATTTCTAACTGTGATCGGGAAAGAACATATTTTACACACATATACCCCCTCATATATATATATATATATATATATATATATATATATATATATATATATATATATATATATATATATATATATATATATAATACATATATTACAACCTACATGTTGTGTGTATGCATACATAATACACATATAAACCTACCCATCTTTTCAGGTGGAATAATTTAATCATTCTCTTCTACCACATTTGGTGCATTGTACCATCAAATGTGGTAGCTATATCAAATCGTATAGCTAAAGACTAAATAAGCACTTGTCACTGGTTTTCCTTGACTTGATGTAAACATTTGGTAAACATATCAGTCATTTTTGTCCCCAATTAAAGAAAGATTTATCGATGTTGCTGGATAGATATGATTATCGAGAAGTGTGGCAACATTTGTGATATAGTGCTGTTTGAGAAATAGGTTGACAAAATAAAAGAGCATCTTATACTGACGCTGCAGCCAGAAAAGATAGTTCCTGTGTCGCAAGAAAGAGTTGCTGATAGATGGAATTTAAATGGTGATCATATCCTGTCATCCACATAGTTATTAAAGCAAAGGGATAATTATTGAAAATTTTAACATCTTACATCTGCGTAAAAAAAACTTTCTTAGCTACGAGATGTATAACGTGGTATATTATATTTGTTGTGTAGCTCTCGTTTATATTTAGGTATTAACCTGTATTCAAATGTATAGTGGTATTTATTTTGGTTAGTCACAAAGACTAAGTATTATTTTGGTTGCGTTGTGTAAAATATTTAAGAGCTAATATCAACCACAGGTTCTGAGAGACTACAGACGTAAAATAAGAAAATAAACTAAAAAAACTAAATTAAAAGTGACTGAAATCAGCTTAAAATAAAAAAAGTAAATTTGTTATAATGATATATATATATATATATATATATATATATATATATATATATATATATATATATATATATATATATATATATATATATATATATATATATAAGAGAGGACATAATCTTAATTTGAAATGTATCTAAAAAGAAGTACCTTTGTGGGTAAGTATGGTGTGCCAGGAATACTGCTGGTTGAGAGCTAATCAGGATTGGGTATGTGTGGTAGCAAATTTCAATCTTCCGTCGGTCTGGTCAGGGGGTTCCTTCTGACTATTTGAGGTGCTGCCTTAATAATTGATACATGAACATTGCTGGTAGTCGCTAGATGTTCCAAACGTTTCCGGAGTCTCTGTAGAACTCAAGCTATTCTCCTTGGAGTCCCGAAATCTCACTGTCACAATCGTCTCTTCCGACTTCTGACCTCTCTGCCCTCTTCGATTCGACTCACCTCTCTGACACCTCCTCTCTTTTTAGACTTTTCTTAATTATATATTAATTTCTTCTTTGTCCCCACTGACTTCATTTCGTCCAATAGGGAGTGTTGTAAAAATGTAATTGGTCTTCTTAACCCCACCTTGAAACCGCCAACGTGGAAAAACCTTATCCCTTCAAAATGGGCACTGTCCCTTAGGAACTCATAAATAACTCCACAAAGGTACATTCTTATTTAGTGTTATGTACGGAGATGCGATTCTAATCTGGGACTGGGATCAGAACCCCGCCCGAGAATCCCGCACAAGACGAAAACCTTTAAAATAATTTTTATTGTCTCCACTTTACAAAAGATGTGATGAGGTCATATTTAGATCCCAAGCATTTTACTTCTCGTATGAATTAATCAGTTTTATTACTGATCTAAATCATCTCATCACAAAAATTAGCTATGTAATTTTAAGGCACTTTATGCTAGTTTGAGAATCGATTCTTATATACTCAAAAATCATAGTCACTGTCTGGATTAGGTTTCTTTCACTGAATGTAAATCTATTGTAAAATATTCCAACTTAGGATAGATAGTTTGTATGTAAAGATGTCTTTAAACAAAGTTTACCATGCGACTAAAGAATATATACTTAACCAGCATTTGGTCTGTATATACATAATATCCATACATTTTTTTTTTAAATCTAATGACTCAAAATGGTGTGTGTGAGAGAGAAAACTTACATTTTATGTATTTAAGTAGGTGATAAAACATGTGAAATATTATGTAGCACATATAACAGTAAATCTCATTTCTAAAAGAAAATGCTATATACTTGTAATTATAAAGGAGAGTGAATGCATATTAACTTGTTTAAAATAGAGCAATTTGTTGAATATTAATTATTATCAGTACATACTGTAGTTTTGTGGTATTTTTAATATTCCCAATTTTCACTAACACATTCCAATTACGATGATTCAAGATCGAGTTTCAATTTCATAAAGGTTCTGATAATTGTTATAATTAATTTTGGCCTAATTAGTAATTACCCAACCTTAGAATACCGAAACACTTCCTTGTTAGAACAGAATAAATTATCAAACAAAACAAAAATCACTTTCAATATAAATAAATAATGTATTATGCAAATTTTTATACTATTTGTTAGAGGCACTTTGAACAGCGATAAAATATCGTGAAAGGAAAGTAATTGAAATTTATTTTTAATTTATGCATTCTCTAAAACAACGGCGAGAATATACTGCAATATAAAGAAAATTAAAACTGCCTATCCAAATTATGATAATTTTATTGAAATTATGATTCACTGCTAGTGCTTTTACACAGAAAAAAATTAATTCATTTTAGGGATCTTATATATTTTTACTTCTTTATCAGATGTTTTATATCTTAAATTTAGACATAAACAGTTTTTCTATTACATCACAGGTAATTTTGAAGTAATGTCTTTTCATCAATAAAGATTAGTTCAAAAATAATAAATAAGGAATATACTTTTCAAGATTTCAAGATTTCAAAGGAATAATTACATTAAAAGCTTTAACAACTTCTTAGTACGCGTTTAAATTATGTCAGGCTGAACGATAGGCAAATGGTTAGGTTACTGGCCTTCGGAACCGGAGTTCGTGGGTTCGAATCCCACTATGGCATGGATGTTCGTAGCCGTTCGGAATTGGCTTTAAGCAGTAGGTCTCGGTCTCATTAGCCCTCGTGTTTCAAAATGTAGACCGTAACACTCCAAAAAAATTATGTTAGATTTGATAAGTCATAATTTTTAAAATATTTAATAAAATTATACAAAAGTTTTGAGAACCTAAAAATCTAATTCATTTAATGTAAAATCCTGGAAAAAATTCGACCTAAATTGCAGTAAAAATTTCCAGTAAATTTTAAAAATAATGTTATATTGCAATTTGCAAGATAATTTATATTACAGGTATTAAACTACAAGTAAAATTCCTCTAATCTTAAACATTCATTGAATAAAGTAACTTGATAAAACAAATGTTTCTACAAGAATGTCTAAACACGTTGTATGATGAAATCAAAGGTTCAAAATTTTAATCCCGAAATTCAAATCAAATGGTTTCAGGAAGTCACTGGGAGAGCAAGACAAAAATAAATCAGCAGTATTTCATGATTCAAGATATTTATTACTTCAATATTCAAGCAGTTTTTTTTTTTTTTTTTTTTTTTTCCTTCACAGAACTTGATAATTACGCACAGCAATTTCAAGTAACAGGTAAAAACTTTCTCCCTAGCAGCGCTGCAAGTAGCTCTCACTAGAGGCGCTACGAGCAACAGAAACGTCTGCTCCCAAACACACGTAAAAATATAAAAAATAGTCTAATTAGTATAAAAAAATTTGTAAATAATTAGTGTGTTAATATAACTATAACGTTTAATTATATGAATCATATTCATTCAATCTATAAATAATACGAGTATATATGCACAAAAAATATTAGGCTTATCTTTGAGCAGATTTTTTTTTAAACTTCCACATCGTTAAATAACATATTTTAAACTACAAATTTTCTCTATTTTCATTTTCATACATTTTTATTGTAATAAATTAAAATTGGTTGTTTTATAATTTGAGAGTTTAAACAGGTTTTAACTATCTTAATTTTTTTATATAAATTTATTACTATTATAAATGTATAATCGGTCAAAACAGATGCCCTATAGGGCGATTTCACACAGCAGGACGCATCTCAACTTATGATGATTTTGTCTTTCATTTCAAACGAAAGGGCAGCATACTGGTTTCCTATATGCTATCGTAAACATAAAAATAAATGGGAAAGGCATTAAAGTAGCTCGTGACGTTGCGTGAAATTTCTCTGTTAGCATGTAACGAAATATTCTTTTAAAATAGTTTCAAAAAATCATTTGGCAGTAATCTGTAATAAATTTTATCAATAATCTTTTCATTCTGTTTAGGCCTAAAAAACTTTTTAACGTTTTTGTTATAAACATTTTTTTAAAACATAATAGTTTCTGAGTAGTTTTAAATTTTTTTTTCGTAGATTTTAATTTTACTAATCAATAATAAGTACTTTTCATGAGAATATACTATCAGAGAATATTTTATTTAATTTAAATGTTGAGTGCTCAAAATGTACTTGTAGAATGTACCTGTGTACTTGAAAAATTAATTCACGGCTAGATACTTAAGTCAAACTTTAGAAAATGTCTCTTGCCCCCCGTAACAACTTCATCAGATATAAAGTAATAACTTCAATCGAATAATTTTATTTTTTGGGGGGGTGAGGGGAATGAAAAGCGTCTGTAGATTTTAAAAGTGATAAATGCCATTCAAATTTTAATAATATTCAATGACAGCTAATTTATAATTTAACAAAATATATTGATTTTAATATTTCAGCATCGAGCTACAAGTACGTTGTATACTACAACTGTAATAGCCTGATAGTCTTTAAAGCATTTCTCTCTATTAATTATCAATAGTAAAAAAGAATATGAGTTCCTAACAGCAATTATTTTTTCATCTAACCAATATATCGTTTTTATTTCTTCAACTAAATAATGAAAATTTCAAAGTAATAATTATCAATTTAATTAGTTATTGGATTAATAGGTAACATTATTTTTTAATATTGTACCTGTAGTTCAGTCATGAATGGCCTTTTTATCTTAATGTTGGTAATATTCAATTCCAGATCGATAATTTAGATACATTTAAAACATTAAACAAATTTAAATATAAAATATTTAACCCTTAATTTGGCTAAGTCTGGCCGCTACAACGGAAATGTATATTTATAACTACTATATAACAGAATTGTCAGTGTTCGCAACAATCTAATTATCTCAAAAAAATCTAATTAACTATCTAATTAATTATCTCAAAAATGGAAAATGATATATATTTTTTGTTTATTATACAGAGATCTTAATGTCTTTACAGACATGGAAAAATAACAGAAATTAAAAAATATTTCAAAAAACATGTTGTCAAATTAAGGGTTAAATATTTAGATATTTAGAAAAATATTAAATTTTAGATATTTAGATAATAATATTAAATACTAATTATAATAATAATAATAATATTTAGATATATATTATAGATTATATTCAGGGCGTACGGTCCATATGTGCAGGGTGTTCACTGCACACCCTGGCAAAATTATGATGGACAATAATTTTCTGCACTTATCTTTATATGGTATATAATAAATATTATTTATAATATATTCAAATATTATGTTGATTTTCTAGCTTGAATTCCCGCAGTGCGTGTGGTACTAGGTGCTGCACCACGTAGCGCGCAAACGAACGTAGGAAGTTCTGATGTGTACGCACTGCGCACTAAATTGAAAATCACGCTTTATATGTATGGACTACTGGAGAAGAACAGCATACTATGGCACTGAGGCAAGTGCAGCTATTTTTCCTGCACTTGGCATTCAGGATCATCCGAAGGTACGGTTTATTAAGCGTTGTATTGGAGCGGGGATTTATGTGCTGAAGCGATTTTGGTTTTTTAACTGATTAACTGGCCATACGATTTTGCAGACGGTTAATGTTTAAATTTATATATTGTAAGATTTTTTTTTCATGGAAATATAAAATAAGTATTTCATCAATATAAAGGGAAATGTTTTAGTGTGGTAAAGTAATTTCGGTGATGTATTATATGTATTGAAATAATTCGCTGAAAAACAATGTTGTTTTGTTTCAAAGAAACGAATTTTAACAGAACAGGCCAAATTTTACCATTCATTGTGTCTTACAGACAGTTATATTATGTAACACTATATCCCTGGTTTTGTTTTAAAAAATTGTCAAGATGTTTTTCTCAGAATATAGGATTTTCAAATGTTAAAAACAATTAATAAATATAATTTAATCCACTGACCGAACAAGAAACAGTTCGCTCTATTGTGCCAGCGTGCAGCGAAATCCTCTGCACGTGGAATAGACGTTCGGTTTGTAGGCAACGCAGCGGCGGGCGCCATGTGGTGCTACGTTTGCTGAACATATAAGTTTTTTTGTAGAAGCCCGAAGCGTTGCTTTTCCGACGCCTATATGACACCATATAGCACAAGACATGATTTTTGCTTCAGTGCTAGTAGAATTCTCATAAGTTTAGCTGTTTTTATAGATATAATTGGACTACTCCTAGGTAAATATTTTATTTATTATAATCTTTAAATTTATATTCATAATAATTAACTTGTTTCAGAATGGAGAACTTAGATGTCTCAATAATTAAAGATTTATTGGAAAATACATGTTCTCTGCACACCCTGCATAAAAAT
The DNA here is from genome assembly GCA_032207245.1 of Pardosa pseudoannulata. NCBI lineage: Eukaryota > Metazoa > Arthropoda > Arachnida > Araneae > Lycosidae > Pardosa > Pardosa pseudoannulata. The sequence goes on along the minus strand of CM063501.1, from coordinate 38,218,470 downwards.
CTACCGCACGCCACTGATTATATTAGATATACATAATAATATTTAGATATATATTATAGATTATATTACATATATATAATAATATTTAGATATATATTACATATTACATTAGATATATATAATAATATTTAAATATTTAGATTAAAAATGTATAGATATTAAATTAAATATTTAAATATTTTAAAATTAAGGACTTTGTATACTGTTAGAAAAATCTGCTAGTCTGAATATTTCTAAACTAGCTACTAAGTATCCATATTAAAACGTCTCATTATTTGTTCAACTAAACAGAAGTAATTGAATTTAAATTTAGTTCTTAATTACCCGCAGTTTAAAATGGCTTTTATTTGTGCTTCCTGTTTGTGACATGTTTTATTTCACTCTGTATATGCGTTGGTTCTTTCAAAACAAAAGGTTGTTTGATTTTGCTGAATGTATAAAAATTGTTTTCGCTATATATTACAAATATCTTAATTATGCTGTTCATGGAGCAGGTTTCAATTTCTGTACTCAAATGGTAATTACCTTTAACTTAATTAAAGACTACATAAATTTATGTTGCAGAAACACTCCCAGTCTACCGAACGATAAGTATAATGAAAACAAAAAGGTCCTATTTGAGTAAATTATGTTCTCTATTTCATTTTTTAAAATGTCTATTAGAAAATACACGAAGCAGGCATGAATTATCTTGAAAAGGAAGGCAGTTAAGTTTTTTAAGCATGCAGTTTTCAGAATTTATAGAGGTATTTACAAGCCTATCGCAATCAATACACTTCGTTTTTTTTTAAGGGAAAGGAAAACGATTAGATGTACGGGCACCTCAAATTACGCTGATATTCATAATTCAATTTTACGAGTTTTCTAAATGTTTGAAAAGTAATGCTTCGCGTTTAACTTAATTTATGTATGTCTATATCGTGTAGCATTTAGATTTTTTTAGAAATGTCGTTCTCATTGCTCAGAATTATTTTCGAATTTTCGCTGTTTCGTAATTTTCTCTAAACTTAAGATTGGTTTAACCGCAAACCGTGGTAGGATTTACAAAATTTATAAAAATGTTATTGAAATTATTATATGAATATATAATATTACATGAAAATTTATATATGATTGTTTTATGTATTATTAATTTTTTTATAATTATGTATTGTTACACATTTTTAACTATTATATTGTTAATCCTTTATATAATAATAGCCTAAGTTTTCTCTCCGTATGTCCTTGAATTTATGAAGCGGTTGGACAAATGGATAGAGGCATCCATTGGATTCTTAATGAGTTAGGGTTAGCAAAATTGAGTAAAGTTTATCTTCTAAACTATCTATCCGATTCTAAAATAGGTATAAATATGCTTCATATCACAGCAAACAATACTGTCGTCTTCAAAACACTCGAATTCCACCCCTTCCCCCTTTTCGAGCGTTTGATATCATTATTTCAAGCCCTATTTTTCCCGATTAAGAGCAGGCGATTAAATTTATCAATTTATCACATTATAAGTAGATGAAAATAACTTTATTTTTCTCGCATTATGACGTCATTCCTTTAACCATCTATTTGAATAATTTCTTATTTTAAATTACTTAAATATCGTCCGCATTATTTCCATGCATTTTATCCCTGAACTTAGATATGACGTAAATAATTTTCTTTTATATGTGGATTAAATAAGAGATTAGGTACATATCTGATAATTTTAAATTTCGTTATCGATTATTTTTGGTTGCAATGGAAATTTGATCACCGGTATTAACAACAAATTCTTTTCATAAAATTCTAGGAGTCTATTTCACTGACTAATAAATATCTAGCTTTTAAGTTATATATCTTTAAAAATTAAGAAGTTTGTTCGTTTGTATGATTGTTTTTTATACATAACCCCACAGTTTGTAATCGATTCTCTAAATTTTGAACATCCTTTATATATACCCCGAAATAATCATTGTCAATATTAAAACCTCTGAAGTTGCTAATGTGACGAGATAAATTAAAGTGGGCAACTAACATGCGGTCAGTAAAGATAATCAAATTAGTGAGCTTGTACCAAATAATTCTCAGCCAAAATCAAACCATTTTATTACCTGCCTCATAGGGTACTTTACGTTTCTGGAAAATTAAGAATTTTACCGATACCGTCATATGACGGGCTATATGCTAGTATATAAACAGTATCAATAAGATCTAGTATAATAGGGCATTGTTAACCCTCGCACGCACAATTCCGCCAAACCGATGAGGACTTCAAAACATACAATTTTCGACCTCCAAAAACGCTCCGAAAATGGATGTAATGTATATTTTTGCCAGTGCTTTCCCCCATGGAGTTTTGCGGTAGGAGGGTCAGGTCGGATATTTAGGAACTGCACCCCTTTTTGACTGACATTTATTGAGGGGTGCACCCCTACCCCCTGAGGAACAAAGAAGCTGATAGCTTTTCATGGATTTGTAAATCTCTCTTTCGAAGTATTTCGTTTGAGGCAGCAGGTGTATCTCTAATTGCACCCCTTAAATATCCTGTTAAAAATATAAATAAATCTCTCAAAGAATATTTTTTTGTACTTTTAGAATCCATTATTTCTTATGATATGATATTCGAGACTTGACGAGCTTTATGTGTATTGAAAATTAACAATCTATAATATCTATTTATATATCTATATATAACCGGAAGTAAAGGGACAATAATGAGGGTGGGTTTCCCGTATTCCATTGTAGTCGACAAAGGGTGAAGGAAAAAATCATAGAACTCTTTGGCCACTGACACATTAAACCTTTTGCGTATTTTTTGGAGAATTTTTCCTCGGTGTGTTCCACTAGGAGGATTAAACAATATATCTCACCAATTTTTAAAATTTTTTCGTCTCAATCTTCATTGTTGCACATTTTAACTATTCTATAGTTAATTTATAAAAAATATCAATAAAATATAGAATAATAGCACATTTTTTAAATCCCGTGTCTCGACGAGTTTTTCAATTTATTCATTTGAAATTGTAGTAGAATAAAACTTTTTTTTATAATGATCTGTAGTTTTTTTTAATTTTATATAAAACATTCATACGTATTGAATAAACAAAGTGAAAAAAAATCTTTTTTTTATTTTACATAAGTATTTATTTCAGTATGAAGAATTATCATTTTCCAAAGAAAATGCACACAACATTTGCGTATACTAGTACTCATATTTGGTGAGAGTCACAGTTTATTTTGCAACTCTTCTTCATACAGAGTTAAAAAAAAAGTTTTTATTTCTTATTCATCAATTCATTAATATCACATAAAAGCAGTATTGATATGTTTTCTTGTATAAGAATGTGGGAGTAAATGCATATACTACCCTACCCTAAATTTTCCATATACTTTATTAAGTAGTTCTCTTAACACATTGTATGCGGGACACGTACTAGTACGTTTTCTGACGATTGATACTTCAGCTCGGGTCACGTACTAGTACAGATTAGTGTAACAACATGGTTTGTTTGTGGGTACAAAAATAACGGTATATACAGGAAAACGAAGCCTAATATTCTTGTCTACTACATATATTTTAGAATGTAAAAATGTTTATATATAACATAATTCGAAAAAATTAAAACTATATACAGGTTGACTGGAGAATTGGGTTCCCCCGCCAACTTGGCGATAATGGTTTGAGTATGGTCCCCTAACATTTTCTCCTTATCTCACAGTGTACAAACAATCTGTATCTGTATTATAATTTATATGTTCTTTGCATCCAACTCTCCTTTTGTAACTATTTTCTTATATATTAAAAGTGCGCGATGCCTAAAAAATTTAGATATCACAAACCATTAATGGTTCACTATGGCTGATTTTTAATAATTTTTAGTATTGCGTTTGTAAACTGTCAAGGGATTAATTACCCATAAATTTAAATGTCCGGTTTTCAAGTCCTTTTAAGTAAGAGTATATAATTCTATTACGATGGCGCACTGTGCATTAATTAAAGTTGCCAGTAAAAGAAAGAAATACAATGTTTGGATGGATTACCTTTGTGTTTTAGTAAATATCGCCGACATTTTCGCCAAATTTGCCAAGGGGAACCCAATTCTTCAGTAGTTCCCTATATACTACTATTTCTATTTGATTTTTCATATTTACGATACTATTATAAATTTATCCACTAAAAATATATATTTATTGTTTACAAAATTCTTATGGTTGTTATTTATATATTTCTATTTATATATTTGTTTATATATTTCAATATAAAATACGAAAAAATTGGTTAAAGAATTAAATAATTTTCGATCTATTGAGTAACTAAATTTAAGCACAAAACGCCCACTCCCGGTACAATTCATCTCCGAAATGTACCGCACACAATATGTTAAGTCTCCATTTAGTAGTAAATCTATAAAAGATCAAATGCAAGAAGTGGTCTGATTAATGCGACTCGACCTTGAATTAAGAGCCAAAACAATGGTACACCTGTTTAATATAAAGACCCGCTAGCACACAGAATTGCCATAACCCAATGCGGCATGGAATCGACTACTGTCTGAAGTTGTGCTAGAGGTAACTAACGCCATGAATCCTGCAGGGCTGTCCATAAATCCCTAACAGCACAAGGTGGTGAGATCTTTTCTGAACAGCACGTTGCAAGGCATCCCAGATATGCTCAATAATGTTCATATCTGGGGATGATCCTAGTGACCAATGGAAATGTTTAAATTTATGAGAGTATTCCTGTAGCCACTCTGTAGCAATTATGAACATGTGGGGTTTCGCATTGTTCTGCTGGAATTCTCCTAGTCCATCGGAATGCACATTGGATATGAATGGGGGATTTGATGTCCCATCTCTCGTGTTAGGACTATAACACCCCGTTCATACTCGCTTAAATCTTGATAACCTGCCATTGTAGCAATAGTAACCGATCAACAACTGTACCAGACACTTGTTGTCTAATATAGGTGTTGCCGACCGCATTGGCGTGTACTGATTTATTCCTTATCTCTTTATTTGCATACGCATGCGTAGGCTGTATTCCAGCTCAGGGGGCCCACCGAACCAAGTTCAGTGGGCAAGCCAAGCGACCCACTAAAACCCAGTATTCTGACAAACCTTTCTCTATTTTTTATTTTCTATTTTTTAAAACAATTTGTAACAAAATTCCTTTTTTTTTGTTCAAAATATGTTTTGAAATTGGGTATAAACTTAATACAGAACTAAGAAGAAATTGTAAACATCACTTGGCGATCACTTGTACAAAGTTTGAGCCAAAACATGGAGGCCGGCCTCCGGAACTGGGATTCTACCCATGCCTATGCCAATTTTTTGGAGGCTCTTTAGTGTATGTTACCCTGCATACAACACAATTACGTTAAACAAAAAGTACAATTTGACTTAACCTTCTAAGCGGTTCGCAAGTACAATTTCGCCGGTTTCACGTACAATTTTGGACCTCCAAAAACGTTCCGAAAATGGATGTATTGTATATTTCTGCTAGCGCTATTCCCCATGGAGTTTTGAGGTAGGAGGTTCAGGTCGATTGTTTAAGAACTGCACCCCTCTTTGATGATTTATTGATGGATGCACCCCTACTCCCTGAGACACAAAGACGCTGATAGCTTCTCATGGCTTTGTCAATATCTATTTCGAAGAATTTCGTTTGCGGTAACAGATGTATCTCTAATTGCATCACTTTAATATCTTGGATGACTTTCGTAAAAAAATATAAATATTTCTCTTAAAAAATATTATTATTCGTACTTTTAGATTCAATTATTTCTTATGGGATGATCTTCGAGACTTGACGAGCTTTATGTGTATTAAAAATTAACAATCTATAATGTTTATTTATATATCTATTTATAACCGGAAGTAAAGGGACAATAACGAGGTTGGGTTTACCGTATTTCAATCTAGTCGACAAAGGCTGAAGTAAAAAATCGTAAAACACAATAAAACTTTAGCGTATTTTTTGGAAACTTTTTTTCCTCGGTGTGTTCCACTCGGAGGGTTAAAATATTCAACTGACAAAATTGTAAATTTTCTGATAAAACTTACAGAAAAATTTTATAGCAGGTATCTGTATACCTCTTGTAAAGAATATCAAATATAAAAGCAGAAAAAGAGAGATAGGATAACTTGCAAATGAACCAGTGTAATGCGTTAAGTGTAGATACAACTGAGCCATCACCATGCACTCAAATGTTTAATGATTTAGAAAAACTTTTCAAAACTTTTCAAATCATGGTTCTAGGTATTACAGTTTATACATTTCTCAGCGGAAATTTAGATTTTGTTTTAAAATGCAATATGCGTACTGATATACCAAAAAAATGTGGTTATGAATCATTCAGTAATATTCTCAGTTACGCACAAACAAGCTTTAAACATAATTCTTCTTTATATGATATCATATACATATTGTACAGGTAACATCAATTTTCTCTTTGGTCTTTTAATAGTTTCTGAAGATGTTTGTAATAACAAATGTCCAATTTTTAATTTGTTTTATTTCCTATTAATGTCTTTAAATTATTTGTATATATGTATTAAAGTTATATGAATATATGTATTAATGTTTCGTGCTATATGCACGAAACATTTTAAATATTACCACATGTAAAAATATTTTTAGTAATTAATTTTAAAATATTTAATACTTATCCTTGGGCATTTAACTACAGATAAAGAAGATCAATTGATTAATAACAAGAAAACAAAATAAAATTTTATTATTGATTAATAATAAAATTTTGATAAACCCACTGTCAAGTTTACTTTTAAACTTTCGAAAATGTGATTCCTTTTGTTAACAATTTTGAAATATTTAAGCAAATATTTATTTTTTAAAGTGAATTTTATAAAGTTATATTCATCCTAATTTTTTATTTGGAAACACTTTACATAAAAAACTGTTGTTTATAGTGATTTCAATTTTATTAAGTAATTACATCCTCTTGCAACATAATAAACTTAACTAACTACTTAACATAACTAACTACATTTTTGAAATATTTAAGCAAATATTTATTTTTTAAAGTAAATTTTATAAAATTATATTCATTCTAATTTTTTATTTGGAAGCACATTACATAAAAAACTGTTCTTTATAGTGATTTCAATTTTATTAAGTAATTACATCCTCTTGCAACATAACAAACTTGACCAACTGCATAACTATAACTACATTTTTGAAATATTTAAGGAAATATTTATTTTTTAAAGTAAATTTTACACAGTTATGTTCATTTTATTTTTTTTTATTTGAAAGCACTTTACATAAAAAACTATTGTTTATTATCATTTCACTTTTATTATATAATTACACCCTCCTGTAAAATAACAAACTTAACTAAATACATAACTACATTTTTGAAATATTTAAGCTAATATTTATTTTTAAACTAAATTTTATAGACTTATATTCATTCTATTTGTTTATTTCAAAACACTTTACATAAAAAAAAATGTTTATAGTGATTTCAATTTTATTAAGTAATTACATCCTCCTGCAACATAACAAACTTAACTAACTACATAACTAACATAACTAACTACATTTTTTAAATATTTAAGCAAATATTTATTTTTTAAATTAAATTTTATAGACTTATATTCATTCTATTTTTTTATTTGAAAGCACTTTACATAAAAAAAATTATTGTTTATAGTGATTTCAATTTTATTAAGTAATTACATCCTCCTGCAACATAACAAACTTAACTAACTACATAACTAACATAACTAACTACATTTTTGAAATATTTAAGCAAATATTTATTTTTAAAAGTAAATTTTATAGAGTTATATTCATTCTATTTTTTTTATTTGAAAACACTTTACATAAAAAATCTGTTGTTTATAGTGATTCTAATTTTATTAAGTAAAGTATATCCTCCTGCAACATAACAAACTTAACTAACTACATATCTAACATAACTAACTACATAACTATCATAACTAACTACATTTTTGGAATATTTAAGCAAATATTTATTTTTAAAATACATTTTATAGAGTTATATTCATTATATATTTTATTTGAAACATTTCACATAAAAAAACTGTTGTTTATAGTGATTTCAATTTTATTAAGTAAAGTACATCCTTCTACAACATAACAAACTTAACTAACTACATATCTAACATAACTAACTACATAACTATCATAACTAACTACATTTTTGAAATATTTATTTTTAAAGTAAATTTTTAGAATTATATTCATTCTATTTTTTTATTAGAAATCACCTAACATAAAAAAATACTGTTGTTTATAGTGATTCCAATTTTATTAAGTAAAGTACATCCTTCTACAACATAACAAACTTAACTAACTACATAACTAACATAACTAACTACATTTTTGAAATATTTATTTTTTAAAGTAAATTTATAGAGTTTTATTTATTATATTTTTTATTTGAAAGCATTTTACATAAAAAAATTGTTGTTTATAGTGATTTCAATTTTATTAAGTAATTACATCCTCCTGCAACATAACAAACGTAACTAACTACATAACTAACATAACTAACTACATTTTTGAAATATTTAAGCAAATATTTGTTTTTTAAGAGTATTTTTTATAGAGGTATATTCATTCTATTTTTTTATTTCAAAACACTTTACATAAAAATTCTGTTGTTTATAGTGATTCTAATTTTATTAAGTAAAGTATATCCTCCTCCAATAAAACAAACTTAACTAACTACATACCTAACATAACTAACTACATAACTATCATAACTAACTACATTTTCGAAATATTTAAGCAAATATTTATTTTTAAACTACATTTTATAGAGTAATATTCATTCAATTTTTTGAATTGAAAGCACGTTACATAAAAAAAACTGTTGTTTATAGTGATTCCAATTTTATTAAATAATTACATAATAAAACTTCGCCTAAGTTTTTATTGCTCTTTGTTTTATTTCGTATTTAAAGTGTTAAAATGCAACTGCTTAATATTGAGATGCTTCTCTGAAAGAACCAGTAATATAACGCGAATGCGTTGAATTGATATTGATTGTATGCATGAGGTACAGAAAGTTATGATAATATTCTTTACGAAATTTATCTTCTGTTTATTAAATGCATTTATATATCTCCTCTGAAAGCATAGAATTGGTTTTGAGATAATGATCAATGAATCATCTCAAGAGATTAAATTGAGAATTATTGAATGGTAAGCAATGGGGATACTTTATAAAATGGGAGAAACGTGAAACTTAAAACATATAACCGCACAAAGTATTCAAGTCATCCTACGAAAGATCCCTTGACAATTTGATGTTACTTGAATTAAATCACAAGGGATCATTGCTGAAAATCCTTCATACTCAAACTGAATTACTGCATTTTGCGTATAAGCGGATTACTATAAGAAAAATTTTATTGGAAATATTGAAAGAGCCGAATTACTAAAGCTCTAAAAGTAATAATACCGTTATATTTACATAAATTCTTAAATAATTATATAGTCCTAAATATTTAAACTTTAAATCTGAATGTAAAGATACATTAATTCGGACTATTTGTATAATAAAGGGATATTTTACGTTAGAAAACGTTTTAGGAAATTATTTTCAAGTAGATTTTGAAATTATTTACACATATACGTTGAGGTGGATTAATTCCAGTATTTTTTAAATCAAAATATAATATATTTATATTTTAGAATTTTTTCACATATTTTGATTTTTTTACTTTACTATTACTTAAAAATATATTTTGAACATTTTGGGGTACATTTTATTGGTAATATTTTATTTTTATTACATTAAATATAAACATTTATGTGAATATAAATAATTTCCATAAAAAATTATGATTCGTCGATAAATATTAATTTGTAATACCTATTCAATGATTCGTTTGATCATATGAATTTTCATATTTTATATTTTTTATTGTTGTTTAATTTATTATGGTAAATTGACCATTTTATAAACGTCTGTTTTACGTATAATTTAAGCATGTTTAACAGAAACAATATCTTTAAAACTATATAGAACGACTTGCTAATATACACACTTATTACCAAATTTCGAAAAAAACATTTGTCATGCTGGATTACTATAACAAAAATAGTTTTGAAATATTGAAAGAGCCGAATTACTAAATCTCTAAAATTAATAATACAGTTATATTTACATAAATTTTGAAATAATTACATAATATTAAATATTTAAACTTTAAATCTGAATGTAAAGATTTCTACATTAATACGGACTATTTGTATAATAAAGGGATATTTCACGTTAGGAAATTATTTTTAATTTTTAAGTTTTAGGAAATTATTTGCAAGTAGGTTTTGAAATTATTTACACATATACGTTGAGGTGAATTAATTCCAACATTTTTTAAATCGAAATATAACTTTTCATTTTTTTTTTAAATATTTTATATTTTAGAGTGTTTTTTCACAAATCTTGATTTTTTTTACTTTATTATTACTTAATAATATATTTTGAACATTTTGGTGTATATTTTATTGATAATATTTTTTATTGATAATATTTTATTGATAATATTTTTTTTGCAATAAATAGAAATATTTATGTAAATAGAAATAATTTCCATAAAAAATTATTCATACGTCGATAAATATTAATTTGTAATACCTATTCAATAATTTGTTGGATCATATGAATATTTATATTTTATATTGTTTATTGTTGATTAATTTATTATGGTAAATTGACCATCTTATAAACGTCTTTTTTACGTATAATTTAAGCATGTTTAACATTAGCGATATCTTTAAAACTATTTTAAACGACTAAACTAATATATACACTTGTCACCAAATTTCGAAAGAAACAGTTGTCATGCTGTATTACTATAAGAAAAATTTGATTCGAAATATTGAACGAGCCGAATTACTAATGCTCTAAAATTAATAATACAGTTATATTTACATAAATTCTTAAATAATTATATAGTCTTAAATATTTAAACTTTAAATCTGAATGTAAAGATTTCTACATTAATAGAGACTATTTGTATAATAAAAGGATAGTTTACGTTAGAAAAAGTTTTAAGAAATTATTTGCAAGTAGGTTTTGAAATTGTTTAAACCTATACATTGAGGTGGATTAATTCCAACATTTTTTAAATCGAAATATAACTTTTCATAGTTTTATTTTTTAAAAAATACTTTATATTTTAGAGTGTTTTTTCACAAATCTTGATTTTTTTACTTTATTATTACTTAAAAATATATTTTGAACATTTTGTACGTTTTATTTTTATTACATTAAATATAAAAATTTATGTGAATATAAATAATTTCCATTAAAAAAGTATTGATTCGTCGATAAATATTAATTTATAATACCTATTCAATGATTTGTTTGATCATATGAATATTTATATTTTATATTTTTATTGTTGATTAAGTTATTATGGTAAATTGACCATTTTATAAACGTTTGTTGTACGTATATTATAAGCATGATTAACCTTAGAGGTATATTTAAAAGTATTTAGAACGGCTGCGCAAATATACACGCTTTTTATCAAATTTCGAAAGAATCAGGTGTCATGCTGGATTATTATAAGAAAAATAGTTTCGAAATATTGAAAGAGCCGAATTACTAAAGCTCTAAAATTAATAATGTAATTACATTTACATAAATTCTTAAATAATTATATAGTCTTAAATATTTAAACTTCAAATATGAATATAAAAGTTTCTACATTAATAGAGATTATTTGTATAATAACAGTATATTTCACGTTAGAAAACGTTTTACGAAATTATTTGCAAGTAGGTTTTGAAATTATTTACACTTATATATTGAGGTGGATTAATTCCTATATTTTTTTTAAATTGAAAATATAATGACTGTTTATAGTTTCATTCTTTTTTAAATATTTTATATTTTAGAATATTTTTCACATAATTTGATTTTTTAACTTTATTATTATTTAAAAATATATTTTGAACATTTTGGGGTACATTTTATTGGTAACATTTTATTTTTATTACATTAAATATAAACATTTATGTGAATATAAATAATTTCCATAAAAAATTATGATTCGTCGATAAATATTAATTTGTAATACCTATTCAATAATTTGTTTGAATATTCATATTTTATATTGTTTATTGTTGATTAATTTATTATGGTAAATTGAACATTTTATAAACGTCCGTTTTACGTATAATTTAAGCATGTTTAACATTAACGATATCTTTAAAACTATTTAGAACGACTGCACTAATATACACACTTGTTACCAAATTTCGAAAGAAACAGTTGTCATTCTGGATTACTGTAACAAAAATAGTTTTGAAATATTGAAAGAGCCGAATTACTAAATCTCTAAAATTAATAATACAGTTATATTTACATAAATTCTTAAATAATTATACAGTCTTAAATGTTTAAACTTTAAATCTGAATCTAAAGATTTCTACATTAATAGAGACAATTTATATAATAATAGGATAGTTTACGTTTTAAGAAATTATTTGCAAGTAGGTTTTGAAATTGCTTACATATAAACATTGAGGTGAATTATTTGAAACAGTTTTTAAATCGAAAATATAACTTTTTATAGTTCCATTTTTTTTTTCAAATATTTTATATTTTATAATATTTTTCCAAAAATTTTGATTTTTTTACATTATTATTACTTAAAAATATATTTTGAACATTTTGGGGTACATTTTATTTTTATTGCATTAAATATAAAAATAAATGTGAATATAAATAATTTCCACAAAAAAAATTATTGATTCGACGATAAATATTAATTTGTAATACCTATTAAGGATTTGTTTGATCATATGAATATCCATATTTTGTTTTTTATTGTTGCTTAATTTATTATCCGAAATTGACCATGTTATAAACGTCTGTTTTACGTATATTATAAGCATGTTTAGAAGTCCAGCGGCGTTGGGGTAGTTTTTCGCGCTCCCACGACACAGGTCCGAGGATCGATCCCCGGGCTGGGAAAAGTTGACTCAGCCTTTCCGACACGTGCCCAACTTGCCGATTCCAACACGTTTCTTACCCTGAGTGTCCGTGTATTTTTCTGAGAGTAAGATGATGTGCCCAGTTGGAGATTACATAATAAGACAATTATGCAATTTCTCAAAATTTAATGCATTACATTGTATAACAGTACAATGAAAAGTATTAGTCACATTCATGTCGAGTTACATTCACTAGTGACAAGCCAGTTGTTATTTGCGATTGGAACTTAGTTGTTGTTGTCTAATGCCACTTGGTCAAACCAAGCACGACGAAGAAGTCCAGTGGCGTTAGAGTAGCCCTCCGAGCTCCCAAAACACAGGTTCAATCCCCGGCTGTACAAGGTTAACTCAGCCTTTCATCCCTTCAGTGGATAGATGAATTAAGGACCAAGCCTGCTGGGGAACTAAACACTGGGAGTTCCGCGTAAGATTGACTACCTAATCGGAACATATGCTTCGCACCCCAGGGCACTTGGTCATGTAAACGGAGATTGGCACCGTAGGCCCTGGCCCCCTAGGGGCTGTTGCGCCCAGTTATAAGCATGTTTAACGTTAGAGATATGTTTAAAAGTATTTAGAACCACTGCACTAATATACACGCTTGTTACAAAATTTCGAAAAGAACAGTTGTCATGTATTTAAAAACTTTTTAAAAATTAATAAAATTCTTGAAAACCTTGGGAGCTGTTTTTATCCTTTTAAAAATGATCATTTCTAAATGTATCTATACTGTGACCGCTGAGGTTGTTTGAGTGTTAATAATTGCATAAAATTTTCCCATTCCTAACACTCAAACATATATCTAGTTCTGTTCTCTCATCCGTAAAGTAATTTAAATTAAGCTGGTGGTTCATTAATATTATGCTTGATATTTAAAATATTTTTAAACTATTAATTTTGCTCCCAGATCGTTCACCTTGCTCTGTATAGAGATTAATAACGTACCATTTAAAATTCATTATTTAGCGTTTGAAAGTTTTATGAGTCATTAATAATTTTTAATGTTTTTACATTTATTTTAATAACTTATAGCTTTACTGTCATGTGGATCAATTTTTCAATGCAGCTTCATTCATCATTTCCTCGTTCGAAGCATGCTCTGCGAGGAATATTTTCGAAACACTTTACTTCTACGATTGTGTCATTCTTAGGAGACATTAATCATAAAAATGTGCGTTGTTTATAACACGAATATTGGTTTATTAACGGGAAAATTCCCTGAGATGTTGTCAAATCGACTTAACACTTTCGATCCGTTTTTATTCAATGACTGAAGTAAACTAATTTCTTTCCAATGTTCAGAATATATTGAGTATTAATATCTTAAAGTTTTGTTAAAGATCAATATTCATCTTATGTAATAATGCGTTACTATCTCAAAAGTTTTTTACTTTAATAGATTCAACAAATTTTTAAGCGATATCGTCTTCAACAATAAATATTGATATTTAACTGTTGTAAATCGCCCCGAGTTTATTAAAATTCAGAAAAAGAACGTTAAATGTTCGATTCATATCAACATTTATTTATATCATAGTCTTGGCTGCTGCATAAGACATCAAAATCTTTTGTGTTAAAATATTTTTCGAAAATAGAAGATTCAAGACTTCTTTTTATTTTTTAAATAAAAAGCAAAAATAAAGGAGTTTTTGCGGATTTCATATAGTTTATACCATAAGCAGTTTGTAATTTCTAAATATACGTGTACCTCTTCAAATTTTATAACTTTAGAACCAAATAATATTTTTAAAGAATGTGCTGTAAATACAGTTGTATCCTCTAAGTTATTTTCCTTTAATACTTCAACACATTTTTACATGATATCTTATTTAAACGTAAATCATTTTAATCCATTTTTTATTTCCAATTTAGTATTGTTTGATTTTGTTTTCTTCATTTAGTTGTTTTCAGTTTTAGATCATAGCTTTTAAATCAAACTTTGGTGATCTATTGTGTTAATTTTTTCTCTTGCTCGATTTTCAATGTATGTACTTATGTTATCTATTTTTCAATATGTTTTCAATCTTGCTCTTGAACTTATCCTTAAAATTGTTTTTCCCAAAATTTTCTGCAATACTTTTTACCTCTATTCATTTTTTTTCTTGTTTTGGCGCAGTTTTTCCTAAGTTGATTTAGAGTCACTAAATTCCAAGAAATTAACCAAACAACAAAGCAAAATCAATAACCATTATTTATGTTTAACATGTGACGAAGCGCAGGTTAAACATAAATCATAAGCGTTAGGAAAACATTCCATACAAAATCCCCCATTAGAAATAAACTTCTAAATTTTCAGTATCCCTCTTATATGTCTTTTAGGACTCAATGGCATGCATTTCTGCAGTTTTCTCTAAATATTATTCTCAAAAAGATACTTTTAACGTATTTGGGCTTCACAGACCTAGTGCATGTACAAACACTATGGCATTTTTATTTAGTGTTTGTGATCGACTGAGAGATACTGTCAAAAATACATCGTTTTTTGGTTAAAAGGATGAAAAGTAAAGATGAAATATAAAGATGATTTATATAGAGAAATATAAAGAAGTTTTTAACGTGTGTCAGTCCTGTGTTTGTGTTTTCGGAATGCTAATTAAAAAAGTTCGAAGAAGTCCAAAACATTCCGAAATACTTTTTAAAAATTAATATTTCATATTACCCAAATAATATTTTAAACTTTTAATAACATATTTTTGGTAATACAAATTTTCTGTTCATCATCAAAAGTAATTTTGTTGACATTTGGCTGAGAAAAGATGCACCGAGCCTCAGATAGATAGGTTTGGATTGCTACGGTCTACTTTTTGCAACACGAGGGCTAATGAGACCGGGACCTACAGCTTAAAGCCGATTCCGAACATCTACGAACATCCATGCCATGGTGGGATTCCAATCCATGAACTCCGGTACCGAAGACCAACACCCTAACCAATCGGTCACCGTTCGGTGCGCCGGATCTCCGAGACCCGGCGCGCGTTCCCGTGTAACTGAGGGTAACAGGTGTTCTCGCTCATTAAAGATATTAACTACTCTAAATTGCATGCCCACTATGAAAAATTAGAAAATTATTTGAAATGATTGATTGATATGAACATTAATAGCATAGTTTTTTAAATATTAAAACAAAATCTTTGCAGGTAATTTTTTTCATAGTTGAATTACTACGATTTTGTGTTTACAAAGAGTGGAAATGGGGCAATTCTTATGAACTGATGTAATTTTTACAGAAGCTCTTTATATTTCCAAAATATTATCTTTAAGTGTTTTTAAATGACTTAAGCTTGTACTTGCAGGATCTTTAATTTCTAAAGCTATATAAAAAAAGAATATTTTTAAAGGATGAAAAAATAAAGACATGAAAGATCCATGGAATATTTCCACTGTTTCCTTACTGTTATTTAGTAGCTATTTTCTCACTTTCATAATTTCTAGTATACACGTAGACAGAGCAAGTATTGTAATCCACAAATTCGGCTTCGATAATTTAATGGATATTTAGGTTTTGTATCTCCCTAAGTCCAAAAATACCATTATTGAAAATATATCTGCAAGTGTGTGTGTGTATGCATGTGTATCAACACTATAACTTAAGTACGTTTTGACTTGGAGTAAATAGAACTTGATTTAGGACTTGAAATTTTGGGGTAATTACGGCTATCGGAAGTTACAGTTTAACAGTAAGTTCCAGTAACTAACCTGCTAGAATATAATTTTAACTATGTATCTGAGTCTAAATTCTCACAAACAGTAGGAAGCAGAATGAAGCCAAAGGGATATTAAAAAATGAATAATAATTAAAGAAATCCCTTTTGGCATGAGCATTTCAAAATTCCAATTTGTTGAAAATATATTAATTGGCACAGTGATTTTCCTTGTTAACTTGAGAAAAAAGAGAGTTAGTGAAAAAAAGAGCACTCTCTCATTGCTGGTTTTAATATTTCCAAATATTTGGTATTTCAAGCAACGCATTCATGGTTGCACTAATAAAATTCAAATGTAAATAAATGTATATATCTGTACACATTTCTGTAAGGTTAAGTGAAGCTATCTTTTTGCTCTCTGATTTTATTGAGATAAATTTAATTTCCAAATTATAATTAGTTTAAAAAAATAAACAGACAATGCCAAAATAATGTATTTCACAATATATTGACTATACTTTCACTTTTATAATAATTTGTTATATTATAATATTACTATAATTTACTATTAATGTTATATATAATATTATAATATACTGCAATAATATTTTGTTTACTTATATATTACGTATGGTGCTGTGTGATTACTTCTGGTTAGTATCCAATTTTCCACGCTGTTATTTAGTCTCAAAATAATAGGTTAGTCGAGCTAAAAGACAGATATTTATGTGATATTGTTTTGTGAAGTAACTATATCTTGTAAAAATAAGAGCAAAAGCATGATTAATAGAAATAATTACTTTTTCCCTCTATAAATACACGAAAAAGTCTATGGAAGGCTATTGCATTAAGGAAAACAAATATGATCACGAAAAGATGATGATATACAATATTAAGCTAATATTTATATTTATATTAACTTGCATAGTATAACAAATAATGTTTTCTCAAATAATCACAGCCATTACGTCATATATATTTTTTTCCTGTAAATATGATTACCTCAAAATTTCTCTCTTTTCAGTATTGATAATTAATCTAGAGTATTATCGGTTAAAATTAGAAATCTGTTTTTTTTTATTAAAGGAATACTTTGGAAAAGATTTTTAGGCATTTCCAGAAGCATTGTATTTCAATAACGAGAATTTAATTTTGTTTTGTTGTACTCTATGCATACGTGACTTGACTTTCTTAGTAGAGAAAAAACTAACGCATTTTTAGTGTATGAAATAATCAATAAATTCCATAACAGTTTTTCTTTATTTGGAACAGAATAAATATTTTGTTATTTACGAAACTGAAAAAATTTATAACTATGTATATTAATAACTAAAAGACATATATATGAAGCTTGACTTCGTTAAGAGCAAAGTTTATAAAAAGTTTTTATTAATTTTTTCAAGTTACGTATAAAACATTCATGTGTAAAAAATTAAAAGCGTAAGTGATAATCAAAAAAATTATATTCTATCATATTTACTCACATATTAAAATATTTCTTTTGAATGGTATTAACTAAAGTAGGGGTACCCAATCTTTTCTACCCCCCCCCCTTTAATAGAAAAATATTTGAATGTTCCTTTTTCCATAATAGTTAATTATACCATTTGTTATAATATTTTTCATGTTATTTATCTGCTTATCTATCACTTGAAATTTAATTAAATTGTCCATCAAATTTAGTAAAACATTTTTGATTAAATGCTACAATAAATAAGAAATAAAAATATTAATATAATGGTGGAGGTTAGTAGTAATTTAACAATTTTTTAAGGTCTGATTCCAAATTCGTTAACATAATTCTAAAATATCCACTTTTATTAACGTTCCTTTTCTTAGACTGCAAATCCTACTGCACTAACGCCACGTTAAGCCTAATACGATAATAAGTTAATGCATTTAAAATTTCTGTATTGTATCCCAGGTGTAAACAAATTGTGAACCCTAAAGAAGTTCTCAAAATTTATAATTGAAAATAATAACGACTTTATTTTAGTAAATACAACATTGCGTTCGAATGATTTATTGATTATTTTTGTAGATATAATGTATATTTGTATGCCTTTTGATTGTTTACAATGTCCTTTATAACTCCCATAATTATTTTTCTCTGAACACTCATGTAAATCTCATTGTCCATTGGGGTTCAGTAGTGTCTCAATAACTTATAGTTGCATGTATGTCACTTTAAAAGCATATACTTTTATAAATTGAAGCTATCACGTTGAGATATTGGATTCTAAAAGTGGTTCCTTGAGAAACTATGAAATACAGGAGTAATAAGGGTCTACTTAAGATTGGGTTCCCCTTGGCAAATTTGGCTTAAATATTGGCGATATTTACTGAAACAGAAAGGTAATCCATTCAAACATTGCATTTCTTGCCTTTTTGACGATTTAATGAATACACAGTTAGCCATCGTAATAGAATTATATACTCTTAATTAGAGAAAATGATTGCAAACCAGACATTTTCTCTAACGCTTAATTAACTCCCATAACCCATTTTACAAACTCAACTGCCCCCAAATTTTAGAAATAGTGAACATTAATGGTTTGTTATATCTAATTTTTAAGCACATGACATTTTATGAAATAAGAAAAGAGTTACAAAGGAGAGTTGGATGTAAATACAATAAATTATAATATAGATTATTTATTTACACCGTTATCAAGAAAATGTTATACCATACTTAAAATTCTCGCCAAGTTGGCAGGGTGCCCAATTCTTAAGAACCCGAGTAACAATAGTCTTTAGCATATCTGAGTTAAAATTCGGTAAAACATCGGCTTTAATAAGATCCCGGTATATAGACTTGCAAAAAGTAGACCGTAGTACTCCACACCAAACCAAATAAAACTGACTTAGTAAGGTTCCGGTTGTAAAAGCATTTGCAACTTGGACCCAATGAATCAAGATTGAAAACTCTTTCAATGACATTCTACAGATAACTATATTGTTCTTCATGCTTTTTATCGGTCGTAGTAGGTCATTTGAGAGTGGTGCAGATTTCAATATTTGAGATGATAGGAAAGGAATGAAATTATAGCATATCTTATCTCATAAATTTGGAGATCAAAATTATTAATGAGTATTGATAACAGTGTTATATTAAAGAAGTGCAATTTTTAAAAATATAGATGATGCAATACTTGTATGTCTGATGGACGAGATTCATCAAAAAAGAACAACATATATTTATTTCTGGTGACGCTTCATCAATTAATACAACAGGCAAAACTTCGAGAACATCTTGCACACGCACTTTTTAAGTAGGGATTTCTCAGGTAAAAAAGACTATGAATAATCCCTAAGCACATTTGATTATATGATAAAAAATACCCATGTCTAAAGAGAACTCGCTTGTTATTGGCTAAAGAAGTACAGACAGAGTCTATAGGATGTCTGGAGGGAAAAATCAGAATTACCGCGTAAACCCCAATAATGTAATTTATGAACAAACGTTATTACATTAATATTAAAATATATAAATAAGGGATTTTAATATTACATATATTGATAAGAATTTTACCTGTTAAATTTCTTAATGAAATATATTTATCCTTATTATACACATAGATGTGATCACAAGAAGCAATGAATTTTATTCCATGTATAACGTACACCTTGAGTTTTTGCCCTACACTGTCGAAAAAGGGGTTGACTTAAGAATTGGGTTCCCCCGCCAACTTGGAGATAATGGTTTAAGTATGGTCGCCTAATATTTTCTCCTGATCTCACCGTGTCCAAACAATCTGTTTCTATATTATAATTTGTATAATATTTGCATCCAACTCTCCTTGTGTAACTTTTCTTATATATTAAAAGTACGCAATGCTTAAAAAATTAGACATAACAAACCATTAATGGTTGACTATGGCTAATTTCTAATAATTTGGAGCTGTTGCGTTTGTAAACTGTTAAGGGATTAATTGACCATAAATATAAATGTCCTATTTTCAAGTCATTTTATTTAATTAAGTAAGAGTATATAATCCTATGACGATGGGGAACTAAGCATTAATTAAAAAGCAAGAAATACAATGTTTGGATGGATTAACATTGTGTTTTACTATAAATATTGCCAATATTTTCGCCAAATTTGCCAAGGGGAACCCAATTCTTAAGTAGACCTGAAAAAAGTAATGTTTAATGCTCTATGCTAGAAAATACGATATTTTAAATAACGTATACAATTACGATTCAATTCAAAGTACACATATCATCTTTAACATTTAAAATTAAAATTCTATTAAATTTGTAAAATTGTTATAGCAGTTATAATAATATTTTCGGGTAATGTGGCATCCTTTTTCAGAAATTTAAATTTGAAGTACTTAATATATGATATCAGTATTATACAGATTAAACAGATACATAAATATAGTTATTTATAAATTTCCATATACTTAATGTAATATATTTGTTCCGTAACAACGTATTTTTATACTTTATTGAAATCCAGATTTGAAAGTGATCTGTTAGTTCAATCAAAGGAACTAGCATGTTAAATTTTAAAACTTTTGTGAGCCAAGTTTGTAGGAAAAATGCTTTTAAATATGATCTGCATTAGCTCTATATTATATGTTAAAATTTTAATAGCATTTTTACGTTTTAATTTATGGGGATGTCAATAAGACTCCATTAGAGATTAAAGGAAATTTACTTTAAGAGAAAGTGGTGTGTTATGTAATAGTTGGAATTTTGAAGTACAACTTAAATTATTGCACTGCGTTTAAACGTGATTAAAATTTGCAATTTTTTGCAGAACAAAAATAGAAGATTTATTTTAAATTAGCCAGTTTCTAAAAGTGGGATTAATTACTTGTAATCATTAAAAGTTTTGAAATATAAATTTTACTGTTGCTTAAAGATAAATAGAAAAATTTCCATTCGTTAATCAATAAGATTTACTCAATTTTTTCGTTTTCTGAAATTTGGGTTTATTAATATTAAATAACTAATATCTAATTAATAAACCCCATATTGCTAATACAGATAATTATTCCTTGTGATTCCACCTGCAAAAATGCATTTATTCAATGATATTTAATAATAATTCCAATAATGAATTTGATTTAGTTTTTTTAATTGTATGATTCATTACTGCTTAGTGAATAATTTAGAGCTTAAATTTTGATTTTTGTTAATATCCGTGATTATCCAAAAATAATATCCGGGAGTTTAAAACCGGGTTTATTATTGAATCGATAAATGCAGAAATAGTTTGAACACCTTCCCTGGATACAATTATAAAAATGAATTCCTGTTTTCATATACATCAACAGTTAAATATTTGGTGCAAAATTTTAAAGTTAAAAATAACAACTTTTTATGAAATAATAATTGCTACTATCTAAATACATATTACGTATATTGTATACATATATTTATAATAAAAAGGTACCCCCGCCAACTTGGCGATAAAGCCCAAAACATAGTAGCCCAACATTTTATCGTGATCTTACCGTTTCCAAACAATCTGTATCTATATTTTAATTTATATTATATTTATTTCTAACTCTCCTTATGCAAAAATCTTCTTCTTAAATGTAATGCTTAAAAAACTTAGATACAGTAAACCTTTAATAGTTCACTATGGTTAATTTTTAATAATATGGAGCTTTTGGCTTTGTAAACTATTGAGGGATTAATTTCCCATAAATATAAATGCACAGTTTGGGTTAATTAATTAAAAGTATTAATTAACCCAAACCACTTTTTTATTTTAATGATGCATTCTGCATTCAAATAGCCAAAAAAGACAAGGAATTAAATGTTTTGAAGGAATACCTTTGTGTTTTAGTAAACATCGCCAATAATTTCACCAAATTGCCAAAGGGTACCCTATTCTTAAATATTACCCATATATTGTAAATACCATAAAATTAAGTTCCGTTTTTAAGTCATGAAGTTTCTAGGTTACATAACAGAAAAAAAACTCATTTTGGGGGTTTTAGCTTTAAAATGCTTTATTTCTTTGATGAATACCATTATTCCGTTATTTTTTAAACGAAGAAACAACTAATTTAAGCTAGCAGGGTATCAAAACTCCGATTTATCCTAATTAAATTTTAAAAATTCAATGATGACTGTATAAAAATAGTAGAATCTATCAGTACGAGAGATTCAAAATGCACACGTCCAACCATAATGGATAGTTTTCTAGTTATTAAAATATTTGGGAAGAAATTAATTGAAAAACATATCAAATCATCTTTTATTAACTTTTTTCCTTAAAAAGAAATAATAATGATTTAACTCTAGTTTAATACCCGAGATGTCTACTTTATTATTTTTCACATTTAAAAAGTGTTTCAATTATTTTTTAAATCACTAAAAATCACAAGTATTTCAAAAGTTAATTTTTCCTTATTTTCAGCAATATCTTAATCATTTAAATAAGGAGAAAGTTTACTTTTGAATCAATTTAAAACTCTATCAGTAAATCCTGAACAGTTTTTTCCATCTTATGATGTATAAACAAACTTGTTTAAAAAAATCTTTATGATCACTTTAATCGTGCTTCGAAGTAGCTGACTAAAAATAACACCAGACTGTCTCTGTTTACGGAGTTGATTGCTGAAGAAGTTTTCTTCAACTGCTCTCATGGGGATGTAAAGTTTAATCGAGAATGTCCAAGCTAACTTAAAAGCTGTTTGTTTTAGTCACCACCGTTTTTAAAAGCGAATGAAATGTAGCCACTCGTGGGGTGTTAATTTTTCGTCCTTTAGTTGAATTTTTTCATTAGGCAGTAGCATAAAAGATTTTTCCAGTAAAAGTTGGGTTTAGTTTGGAGCACTAATATCTACTTCTTTTTGCTATGCAAGGGTTATAGAAACTTTGGTAAAATATTAATACAAGGTACAGAGAAAGTGAACGGTTTAGAGAATTGTTAACTCAGAGCTATAGTACATATATACTGTTGAAGCAGAAAAACAAATTAACCCTCCAAATGGAACACATCGAGGAAAAAAAGTCTCCAAAAATAGGCTACACGTTTACTGTGTCAGTGGCCAAAACGTTCTATGATTTTTTCCTTCACCCTTTGTCGACTAGAATGGAATACGGGAAACCCACCCTGGTTATTGTCCTTTTACTTCCGGTTATAAATAGATACATAAATAGATGTTATAGATTGTTAATTTTTAATACACGTAAAGCTCGTCCAGTCTCGAAGATCATCCCATAAGAAATAATGGATTCTAAAAGTACAAATAAAATATTCTTTCAGAGACTTATTTATAGTTTGTTACGAAAGTCATCGAAGATATTTAAGTGCTGCAATTAGAGATACATCTGTTACCGCAAACGAAATACTTTGAAATAGAAATTTACAAAGCCATAAAAACCTATTAGCATCTTTGTGCCTCAGGGGGTAGGGGTGCATCTCTCAATAAATATCAGTCAAAGAGGGGTGCAGTTCCTAAACAATCGACCTGATCCTCCTACCGCAAAACTCCATGGGGGAAAGCACTGGAAAAAGTGTACATTACATCCATTTTCAGAGCATTTTTGAAGGTCAAAAATTGTACGTTTTGAAGACGTCATCGGTTTGGGTGAATTGTACGTGCGAACCGCTTAGAGGGTTAAACAAAAAAAATTTAAATATTGATAAAATTTTTAAAAATTCCATGGGCATCCAGTTTTAAATTTTTCATTTATTTTTGCTTTATGCTTATTTATAGGAGACTTTTTTATGTGTATTTTTTTGTTGAATTGCAGAAAACAATTAGAATTTTATATATTTTTTATCCAATTTAATAATTAGATGAATAGATGCAGGTAGATGAGCTATTTATACGTTTATTATGCGCATGCACGAAATATTGTCCAATGAAATTGAAGATAAATGTATGAAGAGATGAGATGTTCTGTACCAGCTTTTAACTACATCCGAATTTAATCAATTCTTACGAATAAAACTGTATACTCTAACAACTCTTCTCAATATCTAACACACTAATAGTAAAGTAAATCTTCTCTTCTATTGGATCCACAGATTATGTCTTTTATAATCCACATTATTGATAATAAAGTGTTAAGTAAAATATTTTTTTTGCTTTTGAACAAAATATTTAAAAGTTATTCCATATGTCTTTCAGCTCTTTATTTAATTGCATAAAAATTAAATCATATCTCATAATAATTAATTTTCCAGCATGAACGACTTCTCAAATTTTACGACAAACTCGGTTTTAAATGCATTTTTCTCTCCCATATCGCAGTTTGAAGGTCTGAAGGTCATTATTATTACACCTCCCAAATCTTTACCGCAACATGGAATCGCATGCAAGAATTCACAATATAATTTTTATTTTTGATCGGTCTTTTGTGCTACGTTAATAGCTTGTTCGTAAAATTTACGAGAAGCGCGGTGTCGAACGTAAAATTAATGAAAATATTTTTTTTAATTTTTTTATAATTGTCTGTTAACAATTGGCAAGTTTTATTTTCATTTGTAAAAAGTCGAATCTATAGCTATGATGTATGTTTTAATGGCAAAGAATATATGCAACTAACTGACGCATTCAAGTATTATCGGCTGAAGAAAAATAAAGGAAAGATACATTTGACTATGAGAAAGATAGAAATTTCAATGGTCAAGTTTTCTGTTCTGATATTTTATCTTATTATTTCAAAAGTAAGTTAGTTTAAAATTATTTTCTGCAATAACTTCTTTATTTTCTCGACTCGTTTCATTAAAATAAATTCCTTTCCAGAATGAATTATGCTAAACCTGCATTTTTCCTACCATGCGATGTGTATATTTCTTTTTTACTTGTATTTGCTTGCAATTAATAAATACTAAATCGTCTTGGGTTATAAGATTTAGTTGTTAAAAAATAAAACATTAAATTTTTTATAAAAAATAAATCATTGCCTTACTACAGGACTAATATAAGTTTTTAATATTAATTTACTTCCTTTTGTAAGTGACATAAATTGGTATTTTACTACAATTTTTATTTCTTAGCAAATTTATTGTCAATTTTTAATCATTTCTGCCGTTTTTTCTGCCAAAAATAAAAAAAAAATAACAGTTGTCGTAAAAATTACGACGCAGCGTTCTGGTAATGTTAAGTTATTAATATGATGTTAAGTTCAAATTGCCTTTAAAATGTTGTTTCATTAATCCATGTTGTAAAATCTAAGTAAAGATTGGTTATAATAATCTTATTGTAAGAATACAAGCAAATTTATTTAATAACCAAATGAAACATTTTATTCTACTTTTTTGTTATTATTATAACTATACTACACAATATCCATCCCAATAGATATTTTAAGACTTTTCTTTTTTATATTCATTTCAATCTTTAAATGTACCAGCTTTTAACTACATCAGAATTTAATCAATTCGTAAGAATAACACTGTATATTCAAGCAACTCTCTTCAATGGCTAACACACTAACAGTAGAGTAAATCTTCTCATCTATTGGATCAACTGATTATGTCTTTTATGATCCACATTATTGATAATAAAGTTTTAAGTAAAATAAGTTATTTGCTGTTGAACAAAATATTTAAAAGTTATTCATCTTTCAGCCCTTTATTTAATTGCATCAAAATATTAAAATCACCTTTCTAATCAATCATATCTCATAATAATTAATCTTCCAGCATGGGTGACTTCTCAAATTTTAAGACAAATTCAGTTTTAAATGCATTTTTCTCTCCCATATCGCAGTTTGAAGGTCTGAAGGTCATTATTATTACACCTCCAAAATCTTTACCGCAACATGGAATCGCAAGCAAGAATTCACAATATAATTTTTATTTTTGATCGGTCTTTTGTGCTACGTTAATAGCTTGTTCGTAAAATTTACGAGAAGCGTGGTGTCGAACGTAAAATTAAGAAAAATATTTTTTTCTAAATTATTTTGTAATTTTTTGTTAACAATTGACATGTTTTATTTTCATTTGTAAAAAGTCGAATCTATAGTTGTGACGTTTGTTTTAATGGCAAAGAATATATACAACTAACTAATGCATTCAAGTATTATCGGCTGAAGAAAATTAAAGGAAGAATACATTTGAATATGAGAGAGATAGAAATTTCAATGTTCAATTTTTCTGTTCTGATATTTTATCTTATTATTTCAAAAATAAGTTAGTTTAAAATTATGTTTTGTAAAAACTCGTTTATTTTCTCGACTCGTTTTATTAAAATAAATTCCTTTAAAGAATGAATTATGCTAAACCTGCATTTTTCCTACCAAGTGAATGTGTATTTTCCTTTTTTACTTCTATATGCTTGCCTTTAATGAATACTAAATCATCTTAGGTTGTCAGATTTAGTTGTTAAATAATAAAACTGTAATTTTCTAAAATGAAATAAGTCATTGTTTTTCTACAGGATTATAAGTTTCTAATATTAATTTACTTGCTTTGGAAAGTGACATAAATTGGTATTTTACAACAATAAATTTTATTCTTATTTCTTAACAAATTTATTGTCAATTTTTAATCATTTCTGCCGTTTTTTCTGCCAAAAATAAAAAAAAAGCAGTTGTCGTAAAAATTACGACGCAGCGTTCTGGTATGTTAAGTTATTAATATGATGTTAAGTTCAAATTGCCTTTAAAATGTTGTTTCATTAATCCATGTTGTAAAATCTAAGTAAAGATTGGTCTAATAATCTTATTGTAAGAATACAAGCAAATATGTAATAACCAAATGAAACATTTTATTCTACTTTTTTGTTATTATTATAACTATACTACACAATATCCATCCCAATAGATATTTTAAGACTTTTCTTTTTTATATTCATTTCAATCTGTAAAGTTGCATTTCAATACTTTATTAATGCACTGTGAAATTATAGATTTCAACTAGATTTCACAAATTAACTATGGATATTTGTTAATTGCAGCATCCTTAAAAAACCTTAGACGTTTCTTTTTAATATCTTCTATAATCTTCATAGTTCTTCCTAAATCCTCGAATGATATACAGTAAAATTATGAATTTTAATCAAATGTTACAAAACTAAATCTTAATTTATACTTGGAAGTATGTTTTAAAAAATCGGCTAGTTTATAGTATGTATTATTGTGAATTCATAAACATTTAGATCCTTATCCGTGTTTTATTGAATTAGAAGAAATTAATATATATATATATATATATATATATATATATATATATATATATATATATATATATATATATATATATATATATATATGTAGGCATGTATTACATACATGTGTGTATGTCTCTCTCCCCCTCCCTCCTTCTTCCTCTACCTCTCCCCCTCTCTCTCCCTCACTCCCTTCTCTATCTGTATATATATATATATTTATTTATTTATTTTTATAGTAAGTATTTTAGCGATAACACATATTTTTCGTAGATTAGTTTATCTTTAGCTTCTTAGACATTTAAAAACTTTTAGCACTCATTGTTTAAAAGTTCATATTTTATGTATTGAAGTTGAAGCTCAATCGGCAAAGGTGTCATATTCATAAATGGAAGATTGGGAGTGCGAACCGATCAAAGATCTACTATGTTTATTAATGGCGGTTGAGGAACGTAAAATAGGTTCGTAGTCATAGTGTCCTCCAAGTCTCCAATTGTCATTTCTGTAGGTTGTATATCAAGCCTAGGGGGACAAGTGCTTGTTCCCTACTTCTAACTTACGAGGACGAAGTGGGAGCAATGTTACTAGCGTCTCTAGTATTTCTTAAGCTACACGTGTTGCCGGTGGTGCTAAATGAGTAACAACTTCTCAGCCATATTTTGTATAATGATATCTGTATTGCCACCTTCAATAGCTATATCGAAGATCACCAATAGAAGGAAAATTTATATTAACAGTATAGTTTTTAAATGCTCCTAGCCGAACGATAGCCTATTGGTTAGAGTGCTAACCTTCGATACTGGAGTTCGTATGTTCGAATCCCACATTGACATGGATGTTCCTAGCCGTTCGGAATCGGTTTTAAGCTGTAAGTCCCGATCTCATTAGCCCTCGCATTGCAAAAACGTTGACCGTAGCACTCCAAACTAAACTAAACTAAATGCTCCTACTGAAAAATATAGTGTATTTAAAATTCTTCCTGCCTAAAATGAGTTAAAACTCTATACAGTAGGAATAAATATTTGAAATGTGTATTCCTGTTTATTCAAATTTTAATAGCTAGTATAAAATATCATTTAATCATTTGCATTACAAACATTCTTTCAGATAAATATACTAATTGTTAGAATATATGTCCTTGATAAAGACGCTATTTATATTATGACTAGAAAAAACTGCATAATATATAACCTGTATGTCAAACATTCTTCAAATAACTTATTAAGAAAAATTGTTTTATAATTTAAATTGACGAAGTGCTATTACTTTTCAGAAAACGACAGTTGTTTAATTATGTTATTTGACGTTGATGACTGGAGTATCTGTTTAAGTATCATAGTCAACACTTCTTACATGTCTACGACAGTTTTAACCATCTGTACTTGAACATGGTATTGTAATTTATTCTTCAACAAACAAGATAATTATAAATTTATTTTTTGATTAATTAATATTAATGACTACTGTGACACTTAATTGAATGTTTTGTAATTTATACATTCAGGAGATCAATTATCCACTTCAGTACTGTTCAGATCTTCATTATAGAAAATTTCAATTGATATTTCAAGGAAAGAAAGTAATTTATTTAATAGTATGCACATTCAAATTATTCTCATTAACTACGAAAAAATGTATTATTTTAATTTTATCATTACCAAGTAATTAATAGAGTTCTTAAATAAAATCAAACACGTTTCTCGTTTTTATAAAGAGAATATATGCTACTGATTTAAAAACTTCTATTAATCACATATTACTTTTTTATCATATTATAAAAATATCTCAATTTTAATTTCATATAAAGCGATTTGTCTCATCTTCAAGAACTACTATAATGCCCTTCCCATACATTTTCATGTTTACAACAGCCAATAGATAAACAATAAACTGCCCTTCCGTTTGAAACTTAAGCCAGAATTGTCATAATTTGAGAATTTGCCCTACTGCGTGAAATCGCCTTATTGTTTAAGTAACATATTTTGATTAATAAATTTTGCTTACACAAATATCTCATTTATATTTTACTATTTCACTTTAATTTTAAAAGTAAATGGGATAGAACAGTCCTGTATGTAACATCTTCTACCCACCCAAGTAATTCTACATCATAGATTTGTGATAATTTTAAATAATTGATAAATATACCCTCTTTCTGGCTATTTTTTAATTTCTTCTTTCGCCATTTTTCCTATTGCGATACTGCGTGAAATCGCCTATTTTTTTCCTATTTTTCCTAAATTTTTCCTATTTCGAAATTTTTCCTATTGCGATACATTTTGTTGCCACGGATAACTAAGTATTCATTCAAAATTAAAAATATTTGACAATTTATTTGTATTGTGATTCTTTTATAAGTACCTCAGTTATCCCCTATATAATAATAGCCTAAGTTATCTCTCCGTCTGTACTCGAATTTATGAAGCGGTTGGACCTGGAATGGATAGCATCCATATTGGATTCTTGATGAGTTAGGGTTAACAATATTCGAAATCCCCTTTTCTAGCATTTAATGCCGTTATTTCAAGCCCTATTTTTCCCGGTTAAGAACAGGCGATTGAATTTATCACATAACTAGCAAGTTTGCCCGTGCTTCGCTAAGGTGAACTTAATATATTACTTTTAAACAAAGATTTATTTTTCGTGAATAACTCTCTAAATTCGTCACAGTTCAGTTCGAGTCATTGACATGTTTATATATTTCTATCATAAGCGTATTATAACATTATTCAGTTTTTATAATCGAATTTGTCTTATATTAAATTTGCTCAAACTTTTTTTATTGTAAAATATAAGCTTAACCCTAAATTGCATTACTGTATTACTACTGTACGTTGATTAGCAAAGTTAACAGATCTTGCCATATTACGTGATAGAATAGGAAGCACAGGTTTTGACAGCAACAGTGCTAATTTTGTTGGTAGTAATAAATGTTTTCCAAAATTAAGGAAATTTATGAAAAACCACATAGTTTTGTATGAAACAGAAACACACATTCATATCGACAACCATATGAATATGAAGATAACTATATAAAATGATAGGTTTTATTTGGCCATGAGAGTCACTGAAATTTGTACTTTTTGTACTTAGAATATTGTTGATATGCATTTCATTGTAACATAAAAATGAACCAAGAATTAAAATTAAAATTAGTTCTCATATAAAAATGCTATAATTTGCGTCACATAGAAATGAAAGTGAATCACTTTATATCTCAAATTTCAGTTCAAACCGAATTGATACTACGCAGACGATTTTAAATAATATAAAATAAGAAATGAATAAATGAAATATTTAAATGAATGACGTCATAATGATAGAAAAATATCATTTTCGCCTATTTATTATGTGATGAATTGAACATTTTAATCTCCTGCTTTTAACCGTGGAAAACTGCGTTTAAAACAATTACTTGGGATGACGTCACATTGCTAGAAATATTGCTTCTTTCCCTTAGATATGATGCGATAAATTAAAAACTTAATCGTTTGCGTTTAACCGGGGAAAATAATGCTTGGAATAATGACATGAAATGCTCGAAAAAGGGGGAAGGAATGAATTTCGAACGTTGAAAATTTACAAAAACCTTCCCAGGGATATACCTAAACATTTCCCAAATTTTCACGGCGATTGGATGCATAGTTTTTGAGTCTATCGAGTACATACATACAGACAGACAGACAGACACACACAAATTCATTTTTATATATATAGATACATAGGTAAAATTAACATCTTTTTCTATCATTATGACGTCATTACATTAACAATCTCATTTAATCATTTCTTATTTTAAATTATATATTGTCTGCATTATATTCAAACGTTTTATCCCTGAATTTAGATATTACGTCATTCTTCTATATTTGGCTTAAATAAGAGATTAGGCACATATGTGATAGTTTTAAATTTAATCATCGATTATTTTTGTTGTAATGAAAATTTTATCACCGGTATAAACAACAAATTCTATCTACCTCTAGGGTGTAGTGGAAATGATAGTTTCATTCCTTTACTTCCATTAATTTCTGTGGCAAGAAAACTGGGAAGAACTTAACGATAATTTCGCCATAGCTAAGAAAACTTTTAATTATCTTTCTAAGTAAATTCTACGTGATTCTAAACTGCATGCACAGTATCGGGAGATTTTAGAGGAGAATGAAGATAAACAAATTATTGAGCGTGTACCAGATAATTCTCAGCCAAAAATCAAACCATTTTTTTACCAGCCTCATAGGGTACTTGACAATTCTTGAAAATTAAAAATTTTACTGATTCCGTCATATGACGGGCTATATGCTAGTTAGATAATAATGTTGCCTTATATTTAGTTATTTCTATATGAATGAGGAAAAAATTCAATGCCAAATATAGCCAGGGTCTTCAGACTTCTTTTGATTATACAGGACTTTAAATTAAATTAAATCATGTAACCTCTTTCATGGAAATGAATTATAAGGAATATAATCTTTATTTGGGAAAGCTAATTACGCAGATCAACTAGTTTAAGTTTTTCGTAATCATAACAATGAAATTTCTGGAAATGTTTATCCGCTTTGCATATACACATACCTGAATCTGTCGGTAATAATTTAATTTACAAATAGGTTAAGTCGTATAGAAAGTCGTAGAATTGGATAAAGTACTGCAGGATAAAGTGGGCAACACTGTACAACTTTATAACTGGGATTATCTATTGGTATTAAACTATAATATTTGTCCATAATCTAAACACATTCAGGGTATTAATATTTTTATTACTGTCTTTATAAAGATAGTTTTCTTAAAATTTATTTGAGAACGTAAATACTGCAAAATGAACACTAAGTGTGAAGCTGCTGGGTTTCTGTTAAAAACCATGCATTATTTCCCATACAGTATAGCATGTATCATATATGTTGCAAATACATGTTACTGCATATAATACGTATTTGAAATGTATAGGGCTGAATGTGAAAACAAGGAAAGATGAAACTAAAGACATCGTACAACCCTTTTCCTTTTTTATGCGGTATTAGGCAGTTGGTTTGGGGGAAAATAGTGCACAATGTGCTAATACAATGGGGATAGATAATATCTAGTTACTACAACAACATTTCATTCACTAACAGTGCAATGAACCGCATAAAATGGGAACTGGTCTTAAAGGTTTGGAGTGTAAATTTAACAGTTAGTGTTACTAACGCAGTTGTAATTAAAGAAGTGTAATAGGAATGAAATACAGATGCAGAAATACTCATTATTGAAGATATTTTTCTTTATTTTCATACTTAAATACCTGTCTTTCGCTTATCATATATGTACCGAAGTACTTTCTCACGGTGAGTTGCACGTGCATGCATAACCGTGGGAGGATTTTCCTTGACGAATTTAAGACCCCAATTATTTACATCAAGTTTAGGGACCCCTGCAGAGAGGATACTTCACGGAATGGCAGCATATCGGTCAAGCTCACACAGAACTATAAGCGTGAATTATGGGAGCAGGGGCTAAAATGTAATGTCAGCTTGAACAAAAAGGGGCTGCTTTAATGAGCCCACCTGCACTCCCGAAGGGCATTTAGTGTGGGAAAATTTCCCAAAGAGAATGGATTGGATAAGAAGAAAAAAAGGGGCGTTGGGACCTGCGGTGAGGTTTTTGGAAACGCAGTGAGAGCGTGGAGTTGGAAGAAGTGGGCAGTCGAGAGAAGTGGAACAAGGATCCACTAGCACCAGCTCGTCCCGTGCACCCGGACCGACACCGCCCCACTCACCATCACCAACTCGTCCCGTATGCCCGTGAGGAAAGCCCCTGCCTGCTCCCCTGTGACTTTAATGGAGGTAATTTATAAATAATATTTACAGTCCTTTGACTTAGGCCTCTGTTAATGATAATAATTCCTTATAAAGTGATGTGGGATAATTATTCTGTAAATAGAAGATATAAATGATTGATCATTATGATAACCAAGGATATTTTTGTAAATAAATGTATAGAATAAATGTCTGAATCTATATAAGGTATTATATTCATTCTGTGTTTCCCCCTTGTAACGAACACTGGTGTATAGGTTGAATGTACATTACAACAATATAATTACAAGATTAAGCTAAATTTATTCTGTGTATAACGCGCACCTCTTAATTTTACCCTAAGTTTTTAATCTTAAATACTTGATTTTTCAAAAAACAAAAAGCATATGTAACCAAAAAAGATGAACGAATAAATTTATTTCTATTCTTAAAAGCAGTAAAGGTGCCATCTACAGTGCAATACATAATGAAAATAGTTTAATAATATCTTCAGTATGTATTTTATTAACAATAATAGGCATTAGACCTTCGATATTATTATAATAGTATTTTACAAGACTAAATTCGGTATTTTGCCAAAAAGCAACACAAAGCATTTAAAGGTTAAACAAAAAGTAAGGTATTTTGGTCATATATGTCCAGTTAGCGACAACAATATATACATTGTCAAACTTATACGCTTCCAGCGATGAAATACAATGTATTTGATCAGAATATTTGTTACGTTTTATCCCAATATAATGTTGAATAATGAAAAGAATAACAATTTGTGCAAATTTTATTATTATTATTTGACTCGAATCCAACTATAATCACTGAACTTATTATTATAAATACATATATAAACTACTAATGAAATTTCAGGTATAATCACATCCTGAAAATATACTTATCATTCTCAGAAAATCCCGTAATCAGTAAAACTCTTACTCGAGAAATAAACTGTATAATAAATAATTAAATTAGAGTTTCAGTTTATATTAGTTGCGCTTGAAAATCAATCCGATTTTTAAAAATCTTACTGCGATTTATAAATTCTATGGAAAAATTTGTTTTATTTTCCAAAATACAAAGGTATCGTTTTATAAGAAACAAATATATTTTGCTTTGTTTCTTTCATCTAGAACCTTTCCTGACATTTCTAGAGGCTCAATTTCTAGATATATTGCATGTATCTAAAGCAAAATCTCGGTAGAAATTCAATCAATTTTTCTGGGAGAGAATTTTTGTTCCTAAATTAGTCCTTAAGGGAACGTGAAATACAAATACAAAAGATAACTCAGGGCATAACTATAATGAGCTCACGGAATTTATTGGGTTTTCGATCATAATCTTATTGGATGGTTTTTATTCAATCCGATTATTCTCTTTTATTTAGAATAAAGCTAGCCATCAGTGCTACTGTAATTGAATGTTTATCCCATATTGTCTCGGTTATTTTTTCCAAACTATTATTTCCTGTATAGTTTATAGATAAAATAGAAGTAATAGTCAGACTTAGTTATAATATTGTCTTATTATTTTCAGATAAAATGTACCTATATAACTGTTTTCTCTTTGTAAAAATCTCTTGGTACAACATAGACATTCTATCTCCAGATATATTAGCCGTAATATTAGATGTTAAATAATCTAGGGAAGAAAACTTGGTTTTAGCATTTCAACAGAGAATACTATGGTAATTTTTTGTTTAGTTAATATAATTGCTTTTTTTACTCCTATAGTTTCTTGTTATTACAGTATATGAAAATAACGTATTCTGTGCTTATGTGTGCCCATAAATAGTACTAATGGGATTACTGACAATGTAATACTGTAATACCGTTATAGTCATGGGTTTGTACAAAATTATCAGGAAACGATAAATCGTATTCTAACTCTAAACAAGATGAGATTACT
Organism: Pardosa pseudoannulata; assembly: GCA_032207245.1. NCBI lineage: Eukaryota > Metazoa > Arthropoda > Arachnida > Araneae > Lycosidae > Pardosa > Pardosa pseudoannulata. The sequence goes on along the minus strand of CM063501.1, from coordinate 38,183,069 downwards.
GGTAAACAAACTGTATTATCACACATTTTGGATTGTAATATGTCTTATATTTTTCTGGTTCTTTCTCGAATCTGTGGTCGAATTCAGAGATAATTCTTTATATTTTTAGCCATCAGTTGTAAACAGCCTTCCCTAAGGATTGGGCTTTGAAATATTTACCACGAAACAGTTCAATCCGCAACAGCAAAACAAAAAACAAAAAAAAAATTATAAGAATGTAATCATAACCCATTCCTGAATGAAGTCCGATATTTTAAAATAAGTTAAATCAAATTCCCGAAAAAAAGGTAGTATGCTATTAAGCAAAAAAGTTTAAAGCTAGCGATAAAAAACTTAAAAAGCTAACCGAAAATAAAAGATGCCGTAAATTTAGCCATGTTAATTGGGTTACGGAATGATATTATTAGTAATTTACTTTGAACACAATTATACTTAGGGGAAAAGGGAACATTGTGGAGGAGAAGGGAACCAAGCATGGATCCAGCTCCGAAAGTGATATGAAAAAGTAAGGTTTATGGTTCAGATGTTTGGATTTGTGTTATTATGTACTTAAGAGCATTACAAATAACTTGAACAACATTTTGCATTTAAAAATAACAAAAGATGGTAGATAATTTTACATTATTATTGCAAAATACGTAAATCCAAATATTTGAACAAATGCTTTAATGCTTTATATTGGCTTGAGCAACGAGGACCTTCTACCTTAAAACAAAGGTTTAAGATGTTCTGGGTGTCCCCGGTTGTACAATCCACAGCAACTCATAATACACAATGCAGTATAAATACAGTAAAAGTATTACAAACAAACACATACAAATACAAAAAAGACAAATTAACACTTGAAATACAAAAAATTAATAATAATAAAATAATAATAATAATTAAATATAATTGTATGAAAATAAATACAATAGCACGGTACAGTGAAAGGTACATATTCAGAATCAGCCTTGTTACGGGGCCTACAGATTATGTGAATTTTCCATTGGCTAGCCAAAAAGTTTGCATAGTTTGGATGAGAGGGTTTTGTTACAATTTAGCTGATCAGCCCAGGCACCCTCCAGGCTTGGTCTGGGGAGCTTGAAATGCCAATCCCTAATGAGGGAGCAGTCAAATAGGTAGTGATCGGGCAAACCCGGGCCACAGCAAACACATCTCGTACTAGCCGAATCGGAAAGCTGGAATCGGCCAAGATAGGCCAGGAATGGGCCATGCTTGATAAGGAAAGCAGTAAGGGCTGCATTAGAAATTAGCCTAGTGGGGTTCACTTTCGGGTAGTACGCGTAGACAGATCTACCCTAGCGAAATCCATTAATTTGAATTTATTCGATCATATATTTGTAGCCCATCACTTGCAGTTTAAGCTGAGCTAATTAGCCATCGTGCCCTAATGGTAAAAGAGTACCATTAAACATACAGTCCATATCCGCAATGTTCTGTCGATGTTCAAATTATGGTTGTAGACTAGAAGGTAATATGCTGTTAAAGAAAGCTGGTGAATTGAGAGACAAAAGGTAAAGATTGTCTTATCAGAACATTATCGGAGTCTACATTTTTAAATTTAACTGAAAATAAATGTTTATAGATCATGGATTGTTGTTTAACGACAAAATACTAGAAAATCTGCTACTCCATACATCGTCTACTGTTATATATGCATGTTACGTGTCTTCTCATTGAATGAACACTATAAACCATTCTATCACTAAGTAGGATACCTGAACTAATTAGCTATCCTGTGGCTAAACACCGTGTCCTTTGGTCAATTGGTCATCACATATTGTTTCCAGTTGAGGCTCAAATGGTATTTCTGGATCTCTATTCGTAGAGCAAAGTATGTCAGGGTAAATTGTCAGTCTCATATGACATTTAACGGATAAATATTGAGTAAGAGTGAAACCATAAAAAAATCATGCCGTTTTTAACATGCATTATAAAAACATAATAGATTATATTGCTCCACGAGCAATAATAAGACTATTAACACACAGGGAATCAAAATCAACCGTCAGAGTCAGCCCACAGAAACTACAATTTATATAACGACTGGGCACCAGTTACGTTTTGCATACAGTTTAAAAATTAATATATGCAAAAAACTAAGATACACACTAACTAAATGGTATAATTACAAATGATGACTAGTACAGTTTAAAGCTGTTTCAATCTCAAAGAGTCGAAAATTATATAATTCAGACCAATACTTCGCTGGTTAAGCCAAGTAATCCTAACAAAAGTGTTATTCAAGGATGCAAAACCAGAAATAAAACTTGCTTGGCATTTTTGTAGAAACTACAGCAAGTACCCTGTGCCAAAAGTTACACATTGTATACTATTTTAATAAGAGTTCAGTTAACATAGTTTATAGATGAATAAATACTTTTTATACGGGCTTTACATATATACACATAGTAAGTATAGAACCCTCAACTATCAAAAAGTGTTTTGTTCAAAAAGATCCATATTTCTTTTATTAAATTTCTTGTATAGTCATAGTATTATTGTTATGTTAATAATAAGTAAAGAGGTTTTTTTTTAAGAAATATATATACAATTTTAATATAATTACAGAATTACTGATTTTATAACAAATTTCTGAACTTTTTAAAAAAAATTTAAGTTATTTTTTAATAAATATATTCATCAAAGATTACATGGTTGTGGAAAATAAAATTTTAAAGATATGAATACTATGCATTAATATTCTTCAAGTAAAATTAAAATATTCATCCGTATGTATTTTATGGAATTCTTATTTACATCTCTTTTAAATAAAATATTTTACAAAATTTTAGTTTTCAAGCAATTTTTAGTATTGGATGAATATATTTGTTTCATTCTAAAATTGTAGATGAGTTTGTCCT
>CM063501.1:38135202-38177702 GCA_032207245.1 Pardosa pseudoannulata | reverse complement strand
CCTCCAACTTCGCAATGATTCGACCTCGGGTAAAAGCATCCAGATGTCGTCTAATACATTGATTATTTGCCATTTCTCGCTGAGGCAGCAACTCGGTGTGATTTTAACTGCTATACGGCATGCAATCTCTTTGCCAGATATACTGATCTTACACCGACAACATGCTTTATACTACTCAGACATTCCCCCATTACGTCTACTTTCATATCTGCGCATGTGCTACCGTACATCACCTTACTTAATCTCCTGATTGGTCTTTCTGTCCACTCTGCCTCTACGTTCAGCTGATATGCTAATTTTTCGACTTCGTCCTTAATTTTTGCACACCAGTGTATATATCATAACTACAACTGCGATAAACATTAACTATGCTGTATTTATAATCGACCCCAACACCTTACCTTCCTCCTTAATCATGATGGTTAAAATTTTATTATTATATTTATAATATAAATATATATTGTAGTTTATTCACAAGAAGTACCACATGTATTATTTTAAAATTAATGTGAGAATTGTTTTTGTATTTTACTAGAGATTTTGTTAATATCAACAGATAATGTAGTCGACGAGTATCGTACCTGATTGGTCCTGTTTTAATCAAACAACCTGCTGCGACACTTCGTTTTTACCAGGTTTAATTTGGAAAAAATTATTCGCAGAGATACGTAGTTCCAAATGCTGATATAATACACATTGCCAACCGTCTTAAATTCGAAAATTTATCTTCTGCGATATATTTTTGATAATACTCAATCTTATTCCCTTCGAAGAGGCATTTTAGTTCAATATTTGATAGCAATTCTATTAACTCCATTTGTAAATTTGGAGGTACATTAAATGGAGCTTTCCTCAAACTTTTACATGTATGAGAATCTAGTATATCACTTAGATTCTAAATGTTGAATCTAATGTTATATCGATAATCCATTAATAGTATCTCAACAATGAAATAAATTGACAGATATCGTGAGACAAGCATCTGCTTTGTAAGAAAAACATTACAAAATATGACAACAGGAGTTTTTTTACACAAATTAAAAGCCGAACGATGGCCGATTGGTTAGAGTGCTGGCCATCAGAACCGGAGTTCGTGGGTTTGAATTCCATAGTGGCATGGATGTTCGTAGCCGTTCGGAATCGGCTTTAAGCTGTAGGTCCCGGTCTCATTAGCCCTCGTGTTGCAAAAAGTAGACCGTAGCACTCCAAACCAAACCAAACCAAACCAAACCATACACAAATTAAAAAGCCAAGTGTGTTTCCATGATTTATAAGTTTTTTAAAACTGTATAAGATAAATAATTAAATATACTAACACATTGTGTGACGATACATTTCGCCGGGAGCGAGCGTTTTGCGCGTAAATTTAGTTATTCAGTTTAATCTCAATAGATCGAAAATTATTTAATTTTTTAACCAACTTTTCGTATTATATATTGAAATATATAAATAGAAATATATAAATAACAACCATAAGATTTTTGTAAACAAAAAAATATATTTTTTAGTGGATATATTTATAATAGTATCGCAAGTATAAAAAATCAAATAGAAATATTAGTATATAGTTTTAATTTTTTTCCGTTCTGTGATTCCGCATCGACTGATGTAAAAATAGTTTTTATTTGTCTAAATTTTTCCAGAATCTATGTAGTAGACTAGAACCTTCGGTTTCGTTTTCCTGTGTATGCCTTTATTTTTGTACCCACAAACAAACCATGTTGTTACACTAACCCGTACTAGTACATGACCCGCGCTCAAGTATCAACTTCAGAAAAAGTACTAGTACGTGCCCCTCATACAATGTGTTAAATAGGTAAAATGCAAACTTAAACAATCCTTAAATAGCTTTATACACTTTAAATACAAGCCCTGCAAATAACCGCGAACTATATATTTTACTACGAAATAATCACGTACCTTTTAATACGTAAGTTATGTTTAAAAGTTATTGTGATGGTATGTTCATTTACAAACATACTTCTTTGGTTATCCAATATTTTAATTTTATTACCTCAAAACTGGAGTTCCGTTTTGCTAGCTACAAAGTTCCACAAAGTTATTTAAGTTGTAACAAATTTAATATATAGCTTTAGCTTAGTAAACAATTTAAAATTATTAATTTAATTCACAACTTAAAAATAAAGTCCTTTAAATAAAGAAAATATCTTATTTTGAAATTTATCTTACTTTAAAGTACAATTTAAAAGTAAACTATAATTTGAAAGATAAACTGAAATTTTTCCTATCTCACTTTAAAATTCCAACTACCTTAGATTTTATCAATAATCTAATCTTTGATTTTGAGTGTAACCTATAAACAATTGCAAAGGAACTGTCCAAAAACGTTCCTATTTTACCTTCTTATTTCTATTTTCCAGTAATTACCCGTTCTCATTTGCCCTGAACTAATTAGGTGTCTTCATTAGTTATGCACCGCATTACAAAGTAAAATAGTCGCCAATTTATTAATTGCGTTACAAATTAATATCAATTTATCAATTCGCGTCCTCCAGGTTTCAGTCTCTTTCAGATTAAACGCCAGTTGGAAAATTGATGATCCAGGTTAACACGTCTTATAATAAAACGAAACAATTGAACATTAGAGCCATTTAAAAGGCACCGCATATAATTTAAACGCAATATTTCATTGTCGAAACGTACGTTCTCAAATTCTAAACCGATAATCAACGAGAGGCGATTTTGCGAAAGCAGCGTCAAAACGCCTGTAATGGAACTATAAACTTGCAGCTTTCTCATTTAACGCGAATATGTTATCTCTTAATTAATATGCAGCGAGATAATTCCTTTGATAGAGATTTTCAGCGGATAGTTTCGTGGAACAGAAGTCTCCGAGGAATACGAAATGGGAGTTGTTTACGAAAATGCTCTTTAGGGATTTCGTTTGATATTTATCATGATGTGGAATGGGATAAAAAGCTCCGCATGAAGTTTTTATTCGAGGTGGTACTGGTTTAGGAAACCAATTTTTCTAATTCTTAATACACTGATGACATTACATTTAAATGCGTATTACATCGGAGAAATGGAGTTAAATTTGGATATTCCCCTAAGTTAAAAGTATTAAGAATGAATAGATTTACCACTTGAGTGAGATTCAATTATATAAGTAATCGCAGCATTTTAATAGAAAGTTGAAATTACAAGAAGAGATATTAAAATACATAATACTATTATTAGACTATTATTATAAAAAGCTCCGCATGAAGTTTTTATTCGAGGTGGTACTGGTTTAGGAAACCAATTTTTCTAATTCTTAATACACTGATGACATTACATTTAAATGCGTATTACATCGGAGAAATGGATATAATTTTGGATATTCCCCTGAGTAAAAAGGATTAAGAATGAAAGGATGTAACCATTTGAGTGAGATTCAATTATATAAGTAATGGCAACATCTTAATAGAAAGTTGAAACTAGAGGAAGAGAGATTAAAATACATGATACTCTTATTAAGCATATATGAAACAGGTGTAAGCTTCAATAGAATTATATGCTATAATTCCTAAATAAAGTATCTAATGTAATCATTGACACTTTTATGCATAATTTAGGGTTATATTAATTTTTTTTAAATCCTTATGCATTTTAATTGATTGTAAAGTAATCTATTTTCAACAAATATTCTGCCACACAAAAATGATATTTCTGTTATACGAACTAACTTTTTATCTTAATTTCATTTCCAAGATGGCCGATTGGTTAGGGTGCTGGCCTTTGGTACCGGAATCCCACTGTGGCATGGATTTTTGTAGCCTTTCGGAATCGGCTTTAAGCTGTAGGTCCCGGTTTCCTTAGCTCTAGTGTTGCAAAAAGTAGACCGAAGCATTCCAAAACAAACTAACCAACTAATTTCATATCGAACGATTAACGATATTTATCATGATGTGGAATGGGATAAAAAGCTCCGCATGAAGTTTTTATTCGAGGTGGTACTGGTTTAGGAAACCAATTTTTCTAATTCTTAATACACTGATGACATTACATTTAAATGCGTATTACATCGGAGAAATGGATATAATTTTGGATATTCCCCTAAGTAAAAAAGATTAAGAATGAAAGGAAGTACCATTTGAGTAAGATTCAATTCTATAAGTAATCGCAGCATTTTAATAGAAAGTTGAAACTAGAGGAAGAGAGATTAAAATACCTATACTCTTATTAAACTCTTATCTAATACTCTTATTAAGCTCCGCATGAAGTTTTTATTCGAAGTGGTACTGGTATTAGGAAACCAATTTTTCTAATTCTTAATACACTGGTGACATTAGATTTAAATGCGTATTACCAGGAGAAATGAATATAATTTTGGATATTCCCCTGAGTAAAAAGGATTAAGAATGAAAGGATGTACCATTTGAGTGAGATTCAATTATATAAGTAATGGCAACATTTTAATAGAAAGTTGAAACTAGAGGAAGAGAGATTAAAATACATAATACTCTTATTAAGCTCCGCATAAAGTTTTCATTCGAGCTGGTACTGGTTTAGGAAGCCAATTTTTCTAATTCTTAATACACTGATGAAATTACATTTAAATGCCTATTACATCTTAGAAATGGATATAATTTTGGATATTCCAAGTAAAAAGGATTAAGAATGAATAGATGTACCATTTGAGTGAGATTCAATTATATAAGTAATGGCAACATTTTAATAGAAAGTTGAAACTAGAGGAAGAGAGATTAAAATACATACTAATCTTATTAAGCTTCGCATGAAGTTTTTATTCGAGGGGGTACTGGTTTAGAAAGTCAATTTTTCTAATTCTTAATACACTGGTGACATTAGATTTAAATGCGTATTACATGGGAGAAATGGATATAATTTTGGATATTCCTTGAGTAAAAAGGATTAAGAATGAAAGAATGTACCATTTGAGTGAGATTCAATTCTATAAGTAATCGCAGCATTTTAATAGAAAGTTGAAACTAGAAGGAGAGAAATTAAAATACATAATACTCTTATTAAGCTCAGCATGAAGTTTTTATTCGTGGTCGTACTGGTTTAGGAAACCAATTTTTCTAATTCTTAACACTCTGATGACATTACATTTAAATGCGTATGACATCGAAGAAATGGAGTTATATTTGGATATTCCCTTAGTAAAAAGGGATTAAGAATTAATAGATGTACCATTTGAGTGAGATTCAATTCTATAAGTAATCGCAGCATTTTAGTAGAAAGTTGAAACTAGAGGGAGAGAGATTAAAATACATAATACTATTATTAGACTATTGTTATAAATGCTCCGCATGAAATTTTTATTCAAGGAGGTACTGGTTTAGGAAACCAACTTTTCTAATTCTTAATACACTGATGACATCACATTTAAATGCGTATTACATCGGAGAAATGGTTATAATTTTGGATATTCCCCTCAGTATAAAGGATTAAGAATGAAAGGATGTACCATTTGAGTAAGATTCAATTATATAAGTAATGGCAACATTTTAATAGAAAGTTGAAACTAGAGGAAGAGAGATTAAAATACATAATACTCTTATTATGCGCATGAAGTTTTTATTCGAGGTGGTACTAGTTTAGGAAACCAATTTTTCTATTTCTTAATACACTGATGATATGCGTATTACGTCAAAGGAATGGATATAATTTTGGATATTCCCCTGATTAAAAAGGATTAAGAATGAAAGGATGTACCATTTGAGTGAGATTCAATTATATAAGTAATCACAGCATTTTAATAGAAAGTTGAAACTAGAGAAAGAGAGATTAAAATACAAAATACTCTTATTAAGCATATATGAAACAAGTGTAAGCTTCAATAGAATTATATGCTGTAATTTCTAAATAAAGTATCTAATGTAATCAACGACACATTTCTGCATAATTTAGGGTTATATTAAATATATTTAAAAAATCCTTATGCATTTTAATTGATTGTAAAGTAAACTATTTTCAACATATATTCTGCCACACAAAAATGAAATTTCTGTTATTCGAACTAACTTTTTATCTTAATTTCATTTCCAAGCCGAACGATGTCCGATTGGTTAAGGTGTTGACCTTCTGTACAGAAGTTCGTAGTTTCGAATACGACTGTGGCATGGATGTTCGTAGCCATTCGGTATCGGCTTTAAGCTGTAGGTCCCGGTTTCATTAGCTCTCGTGTTGCAAAAAGTAGACCGAAGCATTCCAAACCAAACCAACTAATTTCATATCGAACGATTAACAATAGAATAAAAAATTTAATTTACTGTCATGCTATAGAGACTACTGCTTTAAACTTTATAAAAAAGCGAACATTGCCTAACAAAAATATATAAAAATAGTTATCGGCCAAAAATGTTGTATATAGTAGGAGTGAAATGGAATCTTTCAAATATTTAAACACATTCAAAAATTTATATATTTTTTCAATAATATTAGTAGAATTATCTTTTAAAAAGAGTTGATCTCAATGTGTGTTCCTAGATTTTTTTTAATTTACACAAGTTTGTTTTATTTTTAAGTAAAAATAATGTGTTTTAGATTAGTGGGTTACACGGATTATAAAAACAGAAAAACTTCAAAAAATTTTGATTTTTCAATTTTTTATAAATTAAACTGCAATCTATTCTGTGTATTTTAAAACTATTCTTTTTTTTTCAAAATTCCAAGTAGAAATCGGGAAGCATTTATTTGTAAAAATTTCATTACAATTTGATGAGAATGTGAGGAGGTAAAAAATAATTTATTACATGTAAAATTAAGCATTCTGCGACAAAGTAAGACTCCTTTATACTTTAATTGATTAATGAAATTTTGATGTGGAAATTACGCATTGTCATTTGATACAGATTCTATAAGTAAACTGTTTTAATTGCCGTGTTACATGAGGGAAACCATCTTATAAAGCTCATTATTGACATAACAATGTGTATGCCTCACATCTACAACACAATGGTACAAAGGTTAATAAAAACGTACATAAATACACTTTTAGGCAAAAATAAATAGATAGATATAATAGACGGACCAAGAAGATGTAATGCAAATTTGACACTAATTGATATGCATTCAGGTTTCGATAACAAAAAAAGTGCAAAATTTTAAAGTTTGGAGGGCAATGAATGAACGTCTGTTTCTGCAGCGCATTTTATCTACGCAACTGGGAGGATATCTAAGAGGAGAAATTTAGATTAACGGTCATTTAGTCTTTGAAAATTTCATTCCTTCTATTCCAAGTAGACAGTAACTATGATTCGCATACAGATGCGCGAACGATACTCGCAGATATCAGAATTTGAGAGAGGACGTATAGTAGGGCTCAAAGAATCCGATTGGTGTAATCGACCAATCGCTCGACATTTGGGCAGGATCGATGCCATTATTATACGATGTTGGCAATGAAAAGTGAACCATGGCCGAACACAGAGTCAAGAAGGAACTGGTCGGTCTATGGAAAAGATAGAAAATGAGAACCGAGCAATCGACAGAACGGCCCTCACAGTCCCAGTTGCATGGTTATCATTGATTGCACGTGCAACTAGTGCTTCAGTGACTACAAGAACCGTTCATAAGATGGTCACAGAAAGGCGGCTGAGGACACGGCACCCCTCGTGCCAACTACCATTGACCTCTGTACAACGATAAGCCCGTTTGCAGTGGTGTGGGATTCATATGTAGCCTCCACACTGTGGCCAATTTCTCACCACTTCCTGATGGTGACCTCCAACGATGGTTCACGGGTTGCATCCACACGCTGGGCCACTAAATGAGCCAAACACGTGGATTCGTCCATAGGGTCCTGCGCACTTTAGTTGCGCATCTGGCTGCCTTTGATCTTTGGAGAAAAACCGCCTCGGAAGCCATCTTTCACCAAGGCTATTTTATCGTCTGCCACCATTGACTATGATAAGCCAAAACCCCTCCAGACGGTGGTCATGGCTTTCAGTGGGCCATAGTATCTAGGGGCCTTTACAAATTGGAATACCACTGAATGGTGTAGATTAGGTAGTATTATGGGCAGCACTTTCCTAACACCACGGACTTTTGACGATCTAATGCTCCAATTGGACAGACTTTGGCACGATATCCCTCAGTGCGATATCCGATATTTTATCAATTAATGCCAAGCAGAATAACTGCTTACATAAGGGCCAGAGGTGGACAAATGCATTATTGAGCTTTTTACTTGGTGAATTTCTATCACTTTAGTAAATCATCGAATTTTTCTCAAATTGTAATCATTTGTTTTTCTGTACATGTACATTACATCTACTGATTTTCTTCCTTCTTGGTACTTATTTTTCTAAGAATATATTTTAAAGGTTTTACCAATATTTAGTCCCTTACCTGGATCACATACATACTATTTTAAATAGATATTTTTTATTCGGAAGTTGTGCATTTGATTTACATATTTGTGAAATGGTTATTTTGTTTTTAATTAAAAAAATTGAATTTGTCATTAATCTATTTAGGGTATATCGAGAATACAATTTTGCTAAAGTTTGAATTCAGGTAACTAAATTTTGTCTTAATATACTGAAAATTTTCTTACTTTTATTTAAAATAAAATTTCTTTTATTTCTCTTCTATAGCAAATGGATAAATTTTACTACAGGGATAAATTTTCGATATTTGTACTGCAATAGTATTTTAGTTTTTCACATTTTTATTGCAATAGTTCTACTTAATTTGTCGCAAAAAGTTTTTCAAAATTTCTTCGAAACTTTTACAGAGGTAGTTGAATTTTATGCATCCATATTGAAGTTATTTTCTTGTTTTAGAAGAATCTAAGTAACTTTATATTACATATTTATCTATCACTTAACATTTTGAAGAAGTGGCATAGATATGAACTTATTGCATTTTGAGAGGAAGGTTATTAAATTTTATCGTAGTTTAAAACTAAAATTTTATTAAAAAATATTAGAACATTTTATATTTCGAGATGTCAATATTTCATTAAAGTGTTTAAACATAAATAAGTGAATAATTAAATGATACCAATTACATAAAAATTATTCTTGGATACATAATTTGTCTCTTATGAAAGAAGCGTAATGCTAATCTGATAATTCATTCTTACTGTTCTATAGATATTATTTTAAAAACAATCCATATTGATGTGTTTTTACATATTTTTAATCAAAGATAATCCAAAATAGGAGGTGTTTATTTGTTGGATGGAGGTATAAAGAACTAATCTTTTTTAAATAATTTTAAATTATTGTTCTCGTCATCGTTTTTAATTTGTCAAAAGCTAAATGTGTACAAATAACAGAGAATTGTAGAATTTTTAAATATATCTATTCACATAAATATTTTCACTATATAAAATGCACTGAAGCAATAGGTACTAATGTCCAGGCATCAAATATTCGTATTCTTTTATAAAATTCTAAAACACTTATAGGTTTTATTAATATAGTTAGTCTTTATTAAATACTCGGAGATTTAAAAAAGCATATAAATTCATGAGATAACCCTTATTCTTAATCATATATTAGACTAAATACATACATATTGTAAGGTGTTTTCTTAAAGTACGTGTCGTTATTTTGTTTCCCCAAAATGTTCTATCGCAAAATTAAAAAATAATGTTGTAAAGAATCGAAATATTTTTGTTTATTTTACACACCTCTTGCTTAAAAAATGCAGTCTCAAGGGAGACATCTACGCAGGTAGAGGATAAAATTCTGATTGGAAAAGATCATGCGTGAATAGTAAAAGTCATAAGGATGAATGTCAGAATAAAATCCTATCCCCAAAATTCCAGTACCAGAAAAAAAACTCAAAATCATCCACTCGTTGTCCAGCACTAATCGATTCCATTAATTGGTGTTCGGACACACTGATCAACTCCTGCATTATATTTTTCCATAAGCAACACATGAACAATTAATTGACTTTATGTTTTCATCCGTCGGTAAAATCAGAACAATTGCCATTTTGGGACGTTTTATAATTTACAGTGTTTACCCCGCTTCTTTACTACGAGTTCCTTTACTAACTTTTTATAGCTAATATAGTTAGTCTTTATTAACTACTCGGAGATTTAAAAAAGCATATAAGTTCATGAGATAACTTTTATTCTTAATCATTTATTTGACTAAATACTTGCATATTGTAATTTGTTTTCTTAAAGTAAGTGCCGTTATTTTGTTCCCCAAATTAGTTCTATCACAAAATTAACAAAAATATTGTAACTAATCAAACTACACACCTTTTACTTAAAAAATACCATCTCAGTAGAGACATCCCCTCAGGTTAACAGAAAAGATTATAGGTGAATAATAAATGCCTAAATGATGACTGTCAGAATGACATTCTAACTTCGAAACTCCAGTACCAGAAAAAAAAAACTCAAAATCATCCAGCCATTGTCCAGCCCTAATCGATTCCATTAATTGGTGTACGGACACGCTGATCAACTCCTGCATTCTTTCCACAAACAACACATGGACAATTAATTGATTTATGTTTTCATCCATCGGTAAAATCGAACAATTGCCATTTTGGGACGTTGTATAATTTACAGTGTTTTCCCCGCTTCTTTACTACGAGCTTCTTTAATAGGTTTAACTTTTATAGGTTTAGCTAGTATAGTTAGTCTTCTTTAAATACTCGGAGGTTTAAAAAAGCATATAAGTTCATGAGATAACCCTTATTCTTAATCATATATTTAACTAAATACATACATATTGTAAGGTGTGTCATTATTTTGTTTTCCCAAAAAGTTCTATCACAAAATTAAAAAAAACATAAGGAATCAAAGTACACACCTGTTGCTTAAAAATGCCATTACAATAGAGACATCCACTCATGTAAAGGATTAAATTCTGATAGGAAAAGATCATGGGTGAATAGTAAATGTCTAAATGATGAATATCAGAATGACATTCTATCCCCGAAACTCCAGTACCAGAAAAATACTCAAAATCATGCAGCTGTTGTCCAGCTCTAATCAACTCCATTAATTGGTGTACGGACACGATGATCAACTCCTGCATTATCTTTTTTCACAAACAAGTCATGGAGAATTAATCAACTTTATGTTTAAATCCGTCGGTAAAATCGGAACAATTGGCATTTTGTAACGTTTTATATTTCACAGTATTTATCCCGTTTCTTTAATACGAGTACAAAGTATTTTACCGTAACTAATGTACATACATGTAGGGTTCGGTGTCTAGGGGTATCGTTAGACAAATTCGATGACATACTAAATTAACAATAACAAACATTTAATGGCCGAAAACATTTAAGCAAAAGACCACACTAAGCCACACAGAAGCCACACTGAAAATTAAAAAAATTAAGCCACACAGAAAACATTTAAGCAAAAAGACAAATAGTTAGACAACAGGGAAGACGCGGTATAGACAAGACTTCCTACTCGAAGTTTAACATAGGCAAGACCCTATTCGGTGTTTAATATAAAAAAATACGCCCTAATCGGTGTTTAATAAATTGAGAGAGCTCAAGTGTCACGGATCCTTGACTCGACCAGGTCACTCCTTCTCCTCGACTCCGACTCGAATGTACCTCTGTCGTTCCTTACTTACCCCACTCAGTGATGAGGTCGCGGCCTTGTGAGGATGCGCTGCGCTAAATCCTACACACATATAAGGTTTCTCAAATCATACAGCTGTCAATATTTCAATTAAAGCTCAAAAACAGCCCCTTATGTGAGTTGTGCTGTTAAGTCTTTATAATATTCTTCTTATATTATAGTTATTAGAAAAAGTAGATAAATCGTTGATTTGTATTTCTTTTTTCAAAATATATACGAAGATATTTGTTTAAAACATCATCTTAATAAGCTATTACAATAATATGGATTTCATTTATGGATTTAGATGCGGGTTTTGGCAATATGCAGTATAACTTAAACATGTTACCCTTTTTATTATTGATGCTTTTATCAAAAATGCATATATTTATGGACTTACACTAAGATTAGATGACAAAAATCTTAGTTTTTACTTTGTATATTTCTAACTAATTCGTGATTTTTTAAGGGGTATGACTTAAACAATCTTTCCCTGCAGAGTCTCAAACATGCATTCATGTCTACTGATATTTTCATGTAAAGAATTGATGCTAGTTAGTGTCTATAAACATCTGGAAATGTCGAAAGCAGTGACAGCTTCAAAATATATTAAACGGAACCTGTTGGCATATAAAGAGCCTTACGTGAAAAGAAATATGAGACATTTGGGGGAAAACCAATAAACTTCAAGCACTTAATTTTTCAAATGTCCACAGGATCGATATCGGCCAGATGCAGTCTCATCACGTCTGTCGTCATTTGACATAATCGCACTAATGGGAAGCTGTACGTTGAATGAACTAGGAGGCGGAATTTCTTCTTTTTCCCTGGCGCTTTATTGAATATGTTTCAAAATGGCAGTCTTGAGGGTTCAAATAAAAAGAAATGGATTTATTTTTTCTCCCTTTTATTTATTTTGTCCGAATAACTGTCTATTGATGTATCTGCGTATATGTGTTATCTTGTGATTATGCATGTAACATACCTGTGCTTATATTCACACACATATATTTATGTATTGATGTGTATGAGATAATATTAATACGATGTTTTAAACCTCAGGCATTAGGTTTTCATAAGTTTACTGTTGCGAAAAATTAAAACTGATGGAACTATAATATCTTTTAACATTTGGAATATATTTTAGAAATAGTTATGGATATTTTATGATTATTTTCATTTAAAATGACAAGTATTTTTCAACAGAGCAAAATGAGGCAAAAATGTGATATTTTTATCCCACTGAAATATTAATTAGAATGAGAGGCTAGAAAGGATTTTAAATACTTAACATACTATAATAAATAGAATTATTTTAAATATTTAAAGACTTTTTTTAAATATATGAATATTTTAAACACTCCAGTTGCAATTATAATTTTGGCAAATCTTTGAAATTTATCATCTACCGGGTGGCCATAATTAAATTGACAGTGCTCACAGTGTTTTGTAGCGCGATCTATTTCCGAGAATGACATCACATTTTGTAGGAAGGTTAAACAAGGAGGGGGACGAAAGATTCCGCGAAAAAATAAATTAGTTCAAAAAGTTACCACTAGGGGAATATTTGGCGCTGTGTTATAGAAAATAGAATGTTTACAAATGAAAATTAATACGGAATAAAATTACCTTTTATTATGCACATTTTCTGATTTAGTTCAAGTGCAATATGGCAACACTTTTAAAAAAGCGTAAAATCTACATAAACACCGATAAAGTCTCGTGATCTGCAATATCACGTACGCTGAGCAGAAGTTCTTCATTCAAATATCACGTTACATCCATTGGCACAGTTAAGAAAATAATATCCGTATTGATTTGCATTTGTTAACACTCTATTTTCTATTACACATCGCCAAATATTCATCTAGCGGTGACTTTTGGAACTAATTTGTTTTTTCGCGGAATACTTCGTCCCCCGTCTTGTTTAATCTTAATACAAAACGTGGCATCATTCTCACAAATAGATCGCGCTACAGAACACTGTGAGCACTGACCGTTTAATTATGGCCAGCCGGTATACTAAAAACAGTAAAAGAAACCTGTTGGCATATAAAGAGCCCTACGTGAAAAGAAATATGAGACATTTGGGGGAAAACCAATAAACTTCAAGCACTTAATTTTTCAAATGTCCGCGGGATCGATATCGGCCAGATGCAGTCTCATCACGTCTGTCGTCATTTGACATAATAGCACTAATGGGATGCTGTACGTTGAATGAACTAGGAGGCAGAATTTCTTCTTTTTCCCTGGCGCTTTATTAAATATATTTCAAAAGGGTCTTGAGGGTTGAAATAAAAAGAAATGAAACTATTTTTTCTCCCTTTTTATTCTTTTGTCCGAATAACTGTCTATTTATGTGTCTGCGTATATGTGTTTTCATGTGATTATGCATGTAACATACCTGTACTGATATTCACACACATATATTTATGTGTTGATGTGTATGAGATAATTTTAATACGATGTTTTAAACCTCAGGCATTAGGTTTTTATAAGTTTAATGTTGCGAAAATTAAAACTGATGGAACTATAATATCTTTTAACATTTGTAATGTATTTTAGAAATAGTTACGGATATATTTTAGTAATAGTTATTTTAGGATCATTTTCGTTTAAACTGGCAATAGTTTTTCGACAGATCAAAATGAGGCAAAAATGTGATATTTTTATCCTACGGAAATATTAATGAGAATGAGATGACAAAAGCTATTAATCCTCTCGCTGAGCTTCCCTCGATTTCCACTCACAACACAGATGTAGCAAAATTTGTTCAACCCGCGATTTCCACAGGCATGCATTTTAACCTTATTTTTAACTATGAAACTTGCTCTTTCTCCATTTATTCATTCATTTGGGCTTTACTGTGATTTTTAATTGTTTATTTAGTTTTAATCTGTAGCAGATGGCTTTAATTATCTACATTTCTGCGAAATATAGAAGAAATTTTTGTAGCATTTTGAGCATCGAGGTTTTCATAGCTAAAAGAGGTCTGGCAGGAAGTATTTTTTTAAGTGATATAACCTGTACTCCTGACGATATTTCTGACACTGATAGCATTTCTGAATCTGATTTCAAGTATATTGAAGATAGTTACAGCGAAACTGATGAGAATTTCTTTTATTCCTCTGCAGATTGGGATGAATCTGAAAATTCATTTTCTAATCGACAGTGGTGCAAAATTGATATGCAAATTATTCCACCAGCTCCTGCTTCATTTTCTTTCCTTCAAAATTCGGGACTAAATTTCCCTTTGACAAATAATGCAACTTTTTTGGACTATTTTGAACTTTATTTTGACGATGTTATGTTGCAAATAATACTAAAAGAGACCAACAGTACGTGAAAATAACAAACCCATGAGACTAACTGTTCAAGACTTTGCTAGCCATATACCCCTAAATCCCATCAAGAAAGAGCCTCGTAGATAATGTGCTATCTGTTGTTAAAAAAACTAAAGGTGGGACAAAAGAAACACGAATTTGGTGCAAGGTTTGCGATATAGGACTTTACCTCGAGCCTTGTTTCGAAATTTATCATACAAGATTATTTCTAATAAATGTTTTGTAAGTCTTTTGCATTTTTTAATTAGTATATACGTTATGTTTCAGTATTTTATAAAATAAATGATAATATAACCAAGATAAATTTTCAAAATTTAGCTTTTATATCACAATTCTTCAATTTCATTATTCTGAACACCTTTTTTCAGTACCTAATTCTATATTTAAAAAATCTCTTTTACAAAAATTTTTTGCATATTTTAACTCTAAAATGTATATAGATATAAAATATGTAATAAAAAATGTACGCAATTTTTGAACCTATTTTGATTTAAAAAAAATACTCAGCAAGAGGGATAAATACTCACCATACTATAATAAATATCATTATTTTAAATATTTTAGAGACTTTTTTTAAATATATGAATATTTTAAACACCAGTTACAATTATAATTTCCGCACATCTTTGAAATTTATCATCTACGTAACTCGAAAAGTAAAAAATGAGATTTAGTTACAATAATTATGTTTCAAAATGAAGAATCTGTCAATTCACCACGTATGATTAGAGACATTATTACTGTAAAACGGAATATTAATTATTTTTTCGATACTACTAAAGAATAGGGTGTCCCTTGGCAAATTTGGTGAAATTATTGATGAAACACGAATGTATTTCATCCGAAAATTGTATCCCTTGCTATTTGGGAAATTTTTAATTGATGCCGATTGCTCCATTCTAATAGAATTGTATGCATTTTTTAATTAACCGAAACTACTAAGAAAGCAAACATTTGCATTTATGTTAATCTCTCAACAGTTTACAAATACAACAGTTCCAAATTATTAAAAAATAGATATAGTAAACCTTTAATGGTTCATTATATCTAATTTTTTTTATCATTACGCATATTTAATATGTAATAAATGGGTCCCACAAGGAGAGCTGGATACAAATATAATATAAATTAAAATATAGGTACGGATTGTTTGGACACGGTGAGATCAGGAGAAAATGTTAGGCTACCATGCTCAACGCATTATCGCCAAATTGGTGGGGGCACCCTGGTCTTCAGTCAAGCTAAAAAATTCCAAATTTTACATCTATTTTTTTAGTTATGAGAGGCACAGACATGCGTAAGTATATACGTACAGGCAAAAACTTGAAACTAATTAAAACTAGATCAGGAATGAATATTTACAGTTTCAAAATTATTGTCGTTAAATTTTTGTAGTTCAGGTACTACTAAAGAATAGTGTGCCCCTTGGTGGTTTTGGTGTAGTTATTAGCGACGTTTACTAAAACACAAAAGTATTTTATCTGAACATTGTATCCCTTGCTATTTGGGTGACTGTAATTGATTTTGATTGCGTTATAGTAAAAGACTTATATAATTTTCTTTATTAGCCAAAACCACTGAGAAAGAGGGCATTTACATTTATGGGTAATAATCCCTTAACAGTTTACAAAGCCAACAGCTCCAAATTATTAAAAATGAGCCATAGTGAACCTTGAATATTTCATTATATTTAATATTTTTTAGCATTACGCGCATTTAATATAGGCAAGAAGAGCTGGATACAAATATAATATAAATTAAAATATAGATACAGATTGTTTGGACACGACGAGATCAGAAGAAAATGTTAGGCTATTAAGATCAGAGCTTAATTGCCAAGTTGGCGGTGGTACCCTAATCTTTACTCAAAATATTTTGGTCTTTACATTTTCTGTGAATTTTTGTAATAAAATTTATTTCAGAGACTTAAATGCAAAATAAAAATATAAAATAGTAATATTATATTTAATAGAAAAATGCCCATGAAACCATTTCTTTAAAAATAATTTTCTACCAGTTAATACTTCGTTGCTAAAAATACTGGCATTTTACTTGTAAAGTTTAACAATATTTTCATAAACTTATTTCTAATTACAAAATACATTCTCAAGCTAACTGAACACAATAAAAGTACTTAAGTTAAAAATTCCATTGTAAGGATGAAATCTTTAAATTAAATAATTATATCTATCATCTGTAGTTTTTGATCAAATCATTAGGATGTCTTCAAGATACGAATCGTGTTTTTTAAGGAAGTACGGTTTTGAAATAAATAAAAAACAAACATAGGTTTTTTAACAATTTTATTTTTTATGCAAGAGTCTATTTAAGGACAAATGAAAATAATTTGTTGAAGCTAAAAAAAATGATTATTTTTTTTAATGAGACTAGTGTGGGGTATTGTTTATAACTATCATCTTAAATTTTCAAATACTCGATATACGTTTTCTATTTGAATGAACATCTTTATAACTTTTCACTTATCGAACTGGGAAATATTTTTTCATCAGGTTATTCAATTAAAATAAATCTATATTCTTTACCATAAAATTTTATATTTCTGCGCATATATAAAATATCAGATAAATTGGGTATCATAACATTCTCATTTTTATTATGACACATTAAGATGTTCAAAATTATCTATTACCATTAGTCAAGACGGGTGCCATGGTAGATCAAGTTCCACGAGTAGCACAAAAAGTATGCCGTTCCAGTCCAAACCAAACTAAGATAGGCTATTGATTTCAAAGTTGCTTCAATTTTATATTTATTTTACTTAGAGGAACACATACTAGCTTTAAGAGTTAAATACCTTTCAGAATTAAAATGGAATTATACCAGTCTGTTTTCGATTCAACATAAAATAAAAGCTTCTGGTTCACTTAAAATGAATTTTTACAAGATATTTAATAAAATTGTATTTTTTAAAAGTATTTAGTTACATTATTGTAAATAAGTATAATTTTTTAAAATAACATAAAATTATGCACTAATGTAAAAAAGGAAAGTTTATTTAAAACTAAACATAACTTTTAAATTATGTATGTTAGAAACTAAATATTTATATCAACTTGAGAATTTAGATATATATATATATATATGTATGTATGTATGTATGTATGTATGTATGTATGTATGTATGTATGTATGTATGTATGTATGTATGTATGTATATATGTTTATGTACTGTATATATGTATATGTATGTATATATGTATATGTATGTATATATGTGTTTCTATATATATATATATATATATATATATATGTATGTATATATGTATATATATATATATGTATGTATATATATATATATATATATATTTTTATTTATATATATATATATATATATATATATATATATATATATATATATATATATATAGTTTTTGATTTTGAACAATTTAATGTAACTTTGTAGTTATAGGAAATTAACTCATACTAAATTTCGCTATCAACTTAATTACCAATCAATTTAATGATATACGAATTTTCAGTAAATAAAAAGACCTAAAACTTATAAAATAATTTTGACATTAATTGGAAATTTCTTGTTAAGTAATTTTGGCACTCAATTTTTTAGTTTCCTTGTACTAAAGAACGGCATATTGTTTGTTTTTCCTTCGTCCCGGGCGTAAAATTTCTCCGCAGATTTAAGTAGCTTTCCTTCATTTTAGGCTGAGTCGGTGTCACATTCGTCTTCCAAATTACTCCCTAGTGATTCATGTACCGCGGCTTCATTAAACTTTGCTTGGTAATACACACTTCTAGCGGGAGCCGAAGCGCTAAACATGTTTTAGTATATACACTTAGGGATTTTGTTTTTTCAAGCTGTTTTACTGTTGATTTCTGATGATATTAATTGCTGTTAATTAAGAAACATTATTTTATGTTGCATTAAAAATTTTAAGTAAAATATATTAGACACTAATGAATAAAATAATTTTGTCTAAAATTAACTTAACTATTAATAAAACTTGAGCTGTTTAGTTAATTTCTTTTAAATTTTTCATAACGCATTTCGAGTTAAGTAACTATATCCAATCATTTAATTTTTACATTTAGCATTTATTTAGAAAAAAGTCTGAGATATTAACTTTCACATACGTTAAAACAAATTATATAGAGCCCATAATTATACCTGCTAAATGCTCTAGAGATATATTTCCCTTTTTCTTTTGGATTACATTCTAATTTGTTAAATATAGAGCGATTAGAAATTAAACCAATTTTATGCAAATCCTTTTTAAGTTTTACCTTTTGTCTGGTGTTTTCCAAAATATTCCATGCAAAGAAATTTTTTTAATGTAACGAATTCTCGTTACATTAAATTTCCATATACCGACTTATCTATTATCGTGAGAAAAACCGGCATAAGTTAGAAATAGCAAAAGTACCCATTGTGAGCACTTGAACTGAGCTCTTCTTTACCTAGTGAAAGGACCTTGTTTCGAGCAGAATATGATGCTGAATAGAGGATTGTTAACACCGAGGAACATCTCAACCATTCTGTCTGAGAAATTCATTGAGATGCTGGTGAAATGTTTCCAGAGTTAGTTTCAATGGCATCTTGAAGAAATAGTCTCACACTGCAGAAATCCTCTACATTGTAAGGGAAGCAGCAATACTTCCCTACCTTGTTCTCCAAAGGTGTGTCCAGAGACATAGAATTAATGATCGGCGAGATTACTCCCGATTACTGCAAACTCCCCTAGGAACCGAGCTTACACCTGCTCGGCTATAGTTCTACAAAGCGGTTCCTCACCACGTTATCAACCAGATGTCCGATCAGCTAAGTTGAAAATCTGTGGTCAGACGACGATATATAAAGACTAGAGTTCATGGCCCAGGAAGAAATTTTGATCGATCGAGTCTTCTGTGAAACTCATCGGCTACAAGCGTCGAGAAAGCGACTGAGAGTGTCCCTCCCCCTTTTCTTTCTCTCCAAACGGTAATGAAGCTAATTCCTGTAAAGATTATCATTTCATTTGCAGATATTCATAGTTTTCATCTGTCTTCATCATAATTTTAATAATTTGTGTTTTTAAATAAAGATCTTTAGTCTGTACGTAGGCCTTCGCTATCCTTTTCCAGCTCAATTAGAGCTGAAGATGCTACAGACTATGGATTTAAATTTTTTTTTTGCCAAATACCTCATCAATCTTCGTCCTCCGGCTGCAAAATTAAATACCTTTAAGATTAATCATAAAAATTAGGTATAGGAGTGCAGAGAAAACAAATATTACGGGAAACAAATCTGCATGTTTTCAAAAGGGAACATTGGCGAGTTTCATTAAACAAAATTACATTATTTTCAAGCTTGCGTATTACACCAATGTTCCCGAAATCAGACATGCCAAAATCTATAATTTGTTTTTGTAAATTTCCTTTGCTTTTGTCTTTCTATTCAAATCTAAATGAAATTTAAATAAATAAATATTACTTCTTGAAAATCAATTTTAATACTGCATTACATGCGGTTACATAATTAAGCTAGAGTTCTATTTCAAGCGTAAATATATAAAAGGATAAAAGGGCGACGTTATATCTCAGTTCTTATTATAAAGATATGAGTATTAATATGCTAGTCGACTTAAAAAACAGAATAATCTAAAACGCAGTAATTTCTGTTCCCAACAAAACTAGCTATGCGCTGACCATAAAACGAAATTTACGATCGGTACGTGCCATGGAATTTATTCTTACAGTAGGCCACGTTTTCTGACGCATTCTAGTTAACCTTCTAATGAACGCATGCACGAAGGAAACAATTTTTCTAGAGTACCCGCTGTCCTTGCTGAAATGTTCTAGAAATCTGACACTCAAGAGGAGGAGATGATATACCCAGGAATTATAGAGCTCTATCTAATGAGGAATAAAATTTAAAAAAAAACGTGGAAAAAGGAACGTATATGTTTACATAAATATGGACATATTTGTACTTTCACACTTTTATATAGTATTTTTGTGTTTGTCCTGTTTTGGGTAAGGATTATAAACAATAAGAACACAATCTCACAACATAACCCAGGCTAAACATGGAACTAAAACTGATGAGGAAATGTAGTAACTCGAGTATAATACACATAAAACACTTCAAATGTTAGAAGACACTTATTGTTGACAACAATTTAATTCCGAAATTTAACATAAAACTTAGTAAAATTGATTATATACAGCATGGATAATGTTAAAGGTTCAGAGAAAATTAAGTCCAGGGACAGCTAATAAAATGATGGAATCCAGCCTCTGGTTACGCTAATTCTTTTTCCATGTCCTTTGCCGTGATCTGCTAAATATTCTGAAGGGACGAACTTTTTTATTAACTCGGCAGCCATTTGTGAGCCATGGCCTTTTTCAGTATATTTTTCCTTTCTATTCTCCTCTTCGTTAAGGTGTCTTAATTATCCATTCTTAATGCTTTAAAGTCCTCATCAATACAATCTATCCACATTGGTCTTGAACTGCCTCTGAGTCGTATATCAACCAGATTGAACTTGAAGACTCTGGATGGTAAGTTAATTTTTACGCTGACCCATTTCGAAGACATAGAGTAACATCCTACTGAAAACCAGAGGTCACGAGAGCAACCACATTAGGGCAATTTCACGCAGTAGTGCTCATTTCAACTTATGACTATTCTGGTTTAAATGTCCAGCAAAAGGGCAGCTTATTGGTTGACTATCGTAGACATGAAAATAAATGGGAAGGACATTAAAGGCAATAATCACGTTGGACGAAATTGCTCTATAGCTATTGAGCTACTACTGACCTACGAGAGTCATGGTTCGATTTAATATTACAAACCCGGTAAGGATTAAACACTACAGAGGTAATCTCTAGACTACCAGGAATAACTGAAGACCGGATCATTCAGGTAAACACCGGGCGCGTGAAACCCGTATATACCTAAAGGAGGTATACCTGTTGCGTAATTGACGCTAGTTGTCTATAGTGCCAAGAGATGGCGCCAGGTGTTCCAAGAAAAAGAGGAACAGACTATGTTCTAAAGAATGTTGTTTTTTTATTTTTAGTTAGTTCTTAGTTATGTAAGTGTTGTGAGTTCTGTTTTTTTTTTTGGTATATTTATGTGCTTTTGTCTAACGGTGAAAAGTGCTAAGTCCCCTGTAAATATGTCGTACTGTGTGTGGTATAAAATTCAAAAAGTCCTAGTTTGCGTTATATATATAAGTTTATAGGTGTAGATTATAGGTCCCATGGCTGTCACTTTACAGTGGATCTCCTATTCCAGTATTACTACCCAGGTAAGCACGCCTACACTGATTATTTTTCTTGTACTGATTTTATACAATTAAATAAATGCCTAAGGAATACAAATAATTAAATCAACTTATCATTTGTAGATCGAAGACTGCTCTCGAGTCGGCGTCGATCCTAAGAAAAAATGTTAAAATTTCTTTAATAAGGGTTCTTCTACCAAAACGTGGATGCCAGCCATTCACCTCTCATTCTTCTCGTAACAACCTTGTCCGCTCCAAAAAAATTTTCACTGTCCGCGGAGACAAAAAAAAAGTCCACTCCAGAACGGCGGGGGGGGGTCAAAATTCCCCAAACGGACACCTCTATTGGCTGGGAGAAGTCCGAAGTCGCTTTGCATTCAAACCGGTCCTGCCCAGGCATGTCCCCGAAGACCCACGGGGTGAACCGAATGTAACTTATTGTTACACCGAGTTCGTGGGTTAGAATTCCATTATTGGCATGGATGTTTGTATAAGTTTGGAACTGGTTTTCAACAGTATGCCCCAGTATCGTTATTCTTCTCGAAGCAAAACATTGCACTGTAGCAATACAAAACAAATGAAATCACAATGTGATGTTAGATACTATAAAGAAAGCTCTGACAAGATGTGGAGAAAGGGAAGCCATCTTTACGGTTTTGGGGTGATTATGATTATAGCGTTAAAAAATTCCTTGTAAAATTTATGTTATATACAATATATTATAATAAACGCTTGTCTTAACACAGATAAATAACGAGAAAAAATAATTTTTCCTATCCAAGCATGTAACATGAGGCAAAGCTAATGTTCAGATTTAAATTAATTTTAACAACATATAAATTGACTCCAATGAAAAGTAATACATTTTCAAGAATAAATTATTGGTATTATTTACCTTGACTCCAATGAAAAATGATACATTTTCAAGAATAAATTATTGGTATTATTTAAGATTTGAAGTGTTCATCTTTATACAGCATAATTTATATTAGACATGAAATAATTCAACCAATTTTTATCGCTTAAACAGACAAGGCACAAAGTTATATTTCATACTTAATTAAAATATAATAAAGGGAAAAAGTATTTATACGTTATATCCAATAGTGTGTCAATCACACAATAAAATATTTTGACACATAATTTTAAGTATCTGTATTTGGGTTTAATATTTAAATATCTTTCATTCAATTTAATGTTTAAATGTTTAAATGTTAAAAATAGGCAATTATGTCTTTAAATGCATTTAGACTTTTTAATCTACGCATTACCGCTTCAGTTAACATCATTAGAAATAACTTTACTGTCCTGATTTTCTTTTAGACTAACTCGTTATTTTAAAGAATTAACTGACAAAGGAAATCTTAACCTTTTTACTTTATTCTCCAGACAAAATTAAGTTTCTTCCTCGAAGATTGGAAAAATTGAAACCTACTTAACTTGAGAATAGATGTTAGGGCAACTTTTCTACTACCGTGTCTTTTTTTTTCTATTGAAAAAAACTAAAAAAGTAATTTACAGTTCGAACACATTAAGCCATTTTTTAAGCTGTTTGACATATCTTTAAACTGTCACAGATAAATTTCTTGAATAAGTTAATAGAAAGTTTTTCATTAATTATATCTTTTAAAACAAAATGGCATCTTATGATAAAAATAAATTCTAGCTAATAAAAAGATATTTAAATATAATGAATATTAAACACAAAATTTAAACCATTAACATAAGGTTGGCAAATATGCCAAACTTATCAATCTACATTTTAGGTATTTGCACTTTCTTGTCTGGAAAGATTAATATATAACGCAACATACTACGAAGTAAATCTAAGCTATTCAAAATTATTAAGAAGCAAATTTTTAATCAAATATAAACTTCATGTGTCAAAATTCTTCATAAATAATTCTTAATTCAAAGTAAAATTTACCTTAATATTTTTCGTTTACTTTTTTCACATCCTTCTACAAAAATGAAAATATTTTTTACACAAATATATATTATGATACATAAATTATGTATCATAATATATATTTGAATTTTTGTGTGTGCGTGTGCGTGTGCGTGCGTGCGTGCGTGCGTGCGTGCGTGCGTGCGTGTGTGTGTGCGTGCGTGTGTGTGTGTGTGTGTGTGTGTGTGTGAGAGAGAGAGAGAGAGAGAGAGAGAGAGAGAGCATAATTGCTCACCTATTGAAATTATTATAATGCCTCTAGAAACCATTCGTTACCAACAAATCTGTGGCACAGTGGTCAGCGCAATGGGCTTCAATACGAGAAGTCCGAGGATTAAATCCACGTACAGGTGATGTGGAAATTTTAATTTCTTTTAATTATGTTTGTGATGATAGTACGTTTGGTGGAGTCAAGCATTTTGAAAATAACTTTTTCGTACTTTTCCAGCAAAATGGTTCAATTTATAATTTATTTAAAATCATTTTACAATTTCTGGATTTACAGCGTTAAAACAGGGCAACGTCTCTGGTTATCTAGTGTATTTATGTGTGTATATATATATTATATGTATGTATATATATATGTATGTATGTATGTATATGTATATATATATATACATGTATATATATATATATATATATATATATATATATATATATATATATATATATATATATATATATATATATATATATATATATATAATATATATATATATATATATATATATATATATATATATATATATATATATATATAATGAGACGGACTTCTCGATGGGTGGTTGCAGTCATGGCCATAAAAATGATACCGTTTCAGCTAAAGACCTTTGTTAAGATAACGTTGAAGGACGGGTTCCCACTTCATCATAGGGACAGGACAAACTGAAGGGTCAGCTAGCATGAAGTTCTAAGTACAAGACACGTAACACCTGGGTCAACATCTGTGGGAAAATATCTAGAAAAATCTGTCTCCGCTAGCGTGTATCTCTTTTTTGTTTGGAAATTTCCTAAATTGTCCGCTAGGGCCATGTAGGTGTATAATTGGCCAGGCCCCTTCTCTGAGGGCGTAACCTGTATCCCCAGCGGCCAATTTAGGTTATGGGTTAAAAAGGGTAATGGAAAATGACACGGGAATTTTTACCCTTGATTTAAGTTTTAAAAACCACTGAGAATTTTCCTTACACACACACACACACACACACACACACACATATATATATATATATATATATATATATATATATAGTGTGTGTGTATCCTTTCCATTATGTTATACACTTAATTTAAAAATTATGCTGTTCATAGATGTAAAAAGATTCTACGATATTAGCAAAATATATCTTTTATTCATGCAATTATACATAATTACTTAAATTTTGAATTAATTGAGATGCAATACATGAAGGAAATATATAACTAGAAAAGAATAGATTTTCATAATGGATTTGACATTTTACTTACGGTTTCACAAAATTATAATATTTCCTCTATAAACTATTAATGAATGAGCACTAAAATAATTCTATACCAGCGTAGAGCAGCTAAGGCATATTAGGTTTTATTCCTAAGAAACTAAACAAGCAATTAGACCTGTTCCATGGTCACACGCGAGAGTTATTGGCGTTCGTTCAACTTTCGCATAATCAAATGGTCCAACGGGAATATTATTTTAAACTTATTTTACCTCTAGTTACAGGGAATAAGTAATGAGTGTGAATATTTCTAAGACAGAAAGTAAGAAACCTGTAACTTCTTCAGTGTAGATTCAGTTTATAAAGTAGTGAACTGCTGGAAAAGTCGGCATTGCTGAAATCACCGATACTTTGATCTGTTTGTTTATTCCCAAATGAATGGGTGTGTTTAATTCAAAAATTTAGATTAATTTTTAGTATATGTTACACCATATATTTTAAGATTTTCGTAAATGAAACAACTCAGTTTTGCAACATGTAATATATGTTAATTATCTTTATAAATGTAACAGTATATTTGGCTATTTACTTTTCCACTTGTTAGTAGTAAAGTAACTATATTTCTTGAGAAATTATGTAAAGAGATACATATACAAATAAATTATGCAGGCACGTCTTATCTCTCATCTCTTTAATCTCTAAACTATTTCATTTGACCAAAATATTTCAAGTGTTGGCCGAACGATGGTTGAATGCTTATTTAAAAAAAATTTACATCTCTTTAATCTCTGAACTATTTCATTTGCCATAAATTTTCCCAGTGTTGACCGAACGATGGCTGAATGCTTATATACTACATATTTAAATCTCTTTAATCTCTGAACTATTTCATTTGACCTAAATCTTCCTAGTGTTGGCCGAATGATGGATGAATGCTTATGTACCAAAAATTTAAATCTCTTTAATCTCTGAACTATTTCATTTGCCCTAAATTTTCCCAGTGTTGACCGAACGATGGCTGCATGCTTATATACTACATATTTAAATCTCTTTAATCTCTGAACTATTTAATTTGCCTTAAATCTTCCCAGTGTTAGCCGATGGATGGCCGAATGCTTTTATACTAAAACTTTAAATCTCTTTAATCTCTGAACTATTTCATTTGCTCTAAATCTTCCTAGTGTTAGCCTGTCCTTGGCCAAATGCTTATATACTAAATATTTAAATCTCTTTAATCTCTAAAGTATTTCATTTGCTTTAAATCTTCACAGCGTTGGACAAACGATGGCCGAATACTTATGTACTAAAATTTTAAAACTCTTTAATCTCTGAACTATGTCATTTTCCCTAAATATTCCTATTGTTAGTTGAATGATGGCCTAATGTTTATATAATAAAAATTTAAATCTTTTTAATCTCTGAACCATTTCATTTGCCCTAAATCTACGTAGTGTTGGCCTAATGCATATATACTAAAAAATTAAATTAATTTTTAGTACATATTACACAAAGAATTTTAAGAGTTTCATAAATAAAACAACTCCGTTTTGCAATAAGTAATATATATTAATTTTCTTTATAAATGTAAAATTGTATTGTAACATTTCTTATAAATGTAACAAGTAACTACATTTCCTTAGAAAATATGTAAATAGATACATATACAAATAATTTATTGCAGACTCGATCTCAACAAAGGAAAATCAGAATTGTGCTAGATTTATACAGTAAAAAGTCTTTGATTAGTTTCGACTTTAGTAGGCCTGGTCCGAAGTGTGAAAAAGAAATGAAATATAAAATACTTCGACTTTTCCGGGTCACTCCTATTACTGAAAAAACAAAAAAGATTTTTATTTGAAAAAGTAATAAAATAGAAGTAAAACATACAGAATTATTAAATAATTCATCAAATAAATAGTATAAAAACTTCTTAAAACTTTTATAATTTTAAAACACATTTTTACCCTATTAGGAAATAAGTTAATTAAAAGATTTTAATTGTTTTTGCATGGAATAAAATAAATAGGAATGAGCAGAATAAACAAACATAAATAGACAAATAAATGAAATGGTTACCAAAATATATTCGGCAAATCCAATTTAGAAGTAATGGAATAATAGTAGCGTCTCAAAATATAACAAATAAAAATGGTAAAACTGGATTCCAAATCAAAGAAATATTTTATTGATAAAATGAAATAAGTAAATGCGGTGCAAAACCAAGAAATGTTTTATTATCTTGAAGAGTATTGTGAATGCGATCAAATGCGTTAAGTTAGTAAAGATTTTAATTACTTTAGAAAGGAATTAAAAGGAAAATATATCGAATGGCAAACTGTGTACAATGTATATAGCCAGGCTGCATGAAGAGAAAGTTTTATCTCTCATAGCTTTAATTTCTGAACTATTTAATTTGCCCTCAATCTTCCCAGTGTTGACCGAACTATGGACGAATGTTTAGGTCGATAATATTTGGAACAGGATTCATGGATTCCAATCCCTATCTAGCATGGATTTTCATAGCCGTTCGGCTTTAAACAGTAGGTCCTGGTCTCATTAGCCCTGATATTGCAAAAAAGTAGACCTAGCGCTCCAAGCAAACATCAATCAAATCAATTTGTAATGTATAGTGAGTACATAAGCATTTAATGGTTTATACACACACACACACACACACACACACCAACAAAAAATTAACAAAATATTTAATAAATATAAAAACATATACATGTTTTATATTAATAAATAAAATTTTTTTCATTAGAAAGCTATATTAATTAAATATTATTAAAAACATATAATGAACATATATTGTTTTTGTACATATAATATAGATTTTTTTTTATTTCTTTTAAAACACATACCTTTACAGATAGTATTTTAATTTTCATATTTAAAAAATAAATTTCATTATTTTACTATTATTTCAGAAAAGTAATGCCTATGTAAAATATATTTTTAAAATTTTTTATAAATTTTATTAAAAATTTTAAAATATATATAATTAAAATATATTTATATATTTATATATTATATATAGTAATATATATTACAAATTTTTATTCTAATTTTTGCCTAAAGTTAAAATATTTAGCTTACTGTAATGAAACCACTTATTATATGTGTACATACATAGAATATCTCTATTTGTTTTTGTTTTTCAAATTTAGGATACATAGTACCTTTACATGATGTTTTAATTTATTTTCAGTATTATATTAAACACAAATGCATTTTATTATAGATACTAATTTAAAGCATATTCAGGAAAGTAATGCCTATGTGAAAATTTCATTTTTTAAAAATCTAAATGTTTTAAAAAAATTAAATTTTAAAAAATTATATAATTTTAAAAAATATTTATATTTTTGCTAAAAAAGGTAATTTCCTACAAAATGTTTATTTTTTTTAAAACTGCACAATGAACATTTCAGTGTATAAAAGAGAATCTTGTTCATACACTAGAATGTGCATGAATTTTCGGACATCTTTAAATTTATATCTTACAAAAATTGTTTTCTGATATGTACTGTAAAAACAATGAATTAATTTATGCAATTTCTTCTATATTTTTGTATATGAAAAAGAAATAAGCAACTATACACCACCGTTTTATGTCATGCAAAATTTGCATAAAGAATTAAACAAATGTATTTTAAGTACAATGAAAATGCTTTAGTATATGAAGTCGATTAAAAAGAAACATAGAGAAATTCATTCTAAATGCAGCAGAATATATTACTCTGTGATGAATCAAGAAAAAGCTGTTATTATGAAAATTCCATATCTTTAAGCGTTTGCTAACTTTTATTTCAATTTTGGAATCAGCAGATTTCAGCAGATTCAAATTATTTCTTTGGAAGTTCCAGGCTTAGTCACTTCCAGAGTCCTTAATTAGTGACTCTTGCTCGGTTCCTGTGTCTAAAATTCGAGGGCTCACTCTTAGAAGTCTAACCTCTCGAAACAATGGCAATTTATCCATCCATATGTACTCGCCAAACCATATGACTTCAAGATGGCCACAACATGAACCAAACTACAATATTGACTTAACCCTTAATTTGGCTAAGTTTGCTACAACGAACAATCAAATAAAATCTTTATAAGAAATATATATTTTTATCGATAATATATAATATATTAAATATATTATATATTATTATTATTATTAATTATTTTTATTATTATTTAAATTATTGTTATTGTTATTTATTAAAATATATTTTTAATCGATATTTGAAAAAACATCTTGTCAAATTAAGAGTTAACTAAAAAATTCCATGTTGTTTATGCTTTTATTCAAGACAAGAATAGCAAAATATTTTTATAGATTCATATAAAAGTAATTTGTTTTAAATCAATAGTTACTAATAAATAGAATGTTAAATTTTGAATTTATTTTTATATAATTCTTAAAACCGTTGTAATATTTTGTAACTAAAATATTTTTTCTCTCGCTGATCATTTTGTGATTGTATTACTCTGATTTTATTACTTTTTGTATTACTCTTGGTATATAAATTCACTAATATAATTTCACACTGGGTTTATAAACAAAAGACATTTTCTGTTAAGCCTTAAATCTATTGTATTCATACTGTCTATTATGCTGCTAAAAAGCATTTGATATATTTTCAAAAGTAAGTACCTTATGTTCTAAATATTATATGTGTTTTTTATTTCAAAATAATGGAACTGTAGAGAAGAAAGTTGCGCAAGTAACTGTTTCCTTTGTGTATTAAAATTTTTTCAGCTATACAGAAAAAAAGAACTTCTTCTTACAAGTCTTTTACAAAAGAAACTGTTATACAGCTTTGAGCGTTTTTATATTTAAATAATCGCCAGTATTTTGAAACAAGTTATTTTGAAAAAAATATGTCATATATATCCAACATTGTATAACGATTGCAAAATATAAAAACTTATTCAGTAGAAATGCAAATGGACAGATGAAAAAATTTTACGATTCGGAAGAAGTATAAAACTTTTGTAATTAAAATAATGAGCACCTTTTTTAATTCTTCAGACATTCATAAGCTTAAAAAACAAAAACGTCCCCGTGAAAAAAAATCTTTCTTGCATAATTAATTGTAATAATTTTCAAACTTAACTGTACATTTTTATGTCTAGAACATTTCTTCTGTGTTTTCGTACAATAGAAAACCCATTTTTTCCTAAGCGCTGTTATTGTTGTTATAGAAAAATTTTAATCTTTACGGCTTTTTTAGTGAATTAATGTTTCTTTGTGTAACAACGTAACGAAATATTATGAAGAAAATTGTTGCATTCTTATTATTTCTATCGGAATTTATTCAGATCTGAAAAAACTCAAAGTATAATCGGTTGTCAGTTTTTTACTTTTACTTATGTAACATATTAAAATACCATTACAATGTTTTTCGAAATTGTATTTATTTCAAATCGGATTTATACTGCATATATATATATGTATGTATGTATGTATGTATGTATGTAGGTATGTATATATGTATATGTGTATGTGTGTATATATGTATGTATGTATGTATGTATGTATGTATGTATGTGTGTGATATATATATATATATATATATATATATATATATATATATATATATATATATATATATATATATATATATATATATATATATATATATCACCAAATAACTGGTGGCTGGTATCTGATAGCCTAATGTCTTAATCTAATTATGTTAACCCAAAGCAGATTTCATAATAATTTTTCTCTACATAATTCACAATCTAGCCGATAATTCAATATTTTTGTTTGTATTTTCAATACTGTGTTTTCTTTTTTTACACACATGTCCTTTTCATCTAAGGCTACTAATTATGCTTGATAAAAAATCACTGAATTGTATCATATGTAATTAAAAATGAAATTCCCAATTTCAGTTTAAGATACGTTTGCTTTGGTAGTTGATTTAGTAAATAATATCCAGTATATGTATAAAATTTTCGTTTATAATAAATCATTTTTATAATTGCCAAATAAATGGTAGCTAGTATCTGATAGCTTAATGTCATGTATCAAAACAAATTAAAAATTAATTTTTTTGTCATTTATAAATCACTGTCTTAAATGTTCTTTTTTCAAGTACATGTTTAATTGAAAACTATCAAATTATTTTCAATCTCCTACTACAGTCTATCCCAAAATATATCTCATAATCATTTCATTTTAGAGTGCATAGTAATAAAAAATATTCACCTATATATGTTAATTTAATATCCTTGTTTAATTTTCTTATCTCATAATATGCCTCATAATTGTTTTACTCTAGGTAACTTTGAAACAAAGCCTAATTCCACATTTTTGTATAGTAAACGATATAAATTTCTTCTTTTCTTTTCCCGTACACTAAATCTATCTAATGTTATTAATAAGTAAGAAATGAATTAGTGAAATGTGTGAAAAAAATTATAAGTGAATAATATTGCCTGTTTTTAAATCACAGTTTAAATTCTTCTTTATTCAAATACATGTATCGTTGAATAGTATCAAATTATTTTTAATCTCCGAGTACAATCTTCTAATACTAAAATAGAGTTCATAACAGTTTTATTCTAGATGTCTTAAAAATAAAAATTAATTAAAAATTAAGCATTTTTATATGATACAGACTATTTCCACCGATAACACTTTTTTCTAATGGTTTTAATTATCAATAACAAATGTATCTTTGTAACGTAGAAAAACGATTTAAAATTTAATGATTTTCGTCATTTATCAATCACTGTTTAAAATGTTCTTTATTTAAGTACATGCTGCGTTGAAAATTATCAAATTATTTTCAATCTCCTACTACAGTCTTCTAATTCCAAAATAGACTTCATAATCATTTTATTCTAGATGACTTAGTAGTAAAAAAGAAACTGAAAGTTCAGTATTTTTGTATTATGAGACACATTCCTATATAATAATAGTCTAAATTATCTGTCCGTCTGTCTTCGAGTATGTGAAGCGGTTGAACCTGGAATGGATAGATGCATCCATATTCTTGATGAGTTACGGTTAACAAATTCAAAGCGAGTAAAATTTATTTTCTCCTAAACTATCGATCTGAATCTAAAATAAATTCATATGGATATGCTTCATATCACAGCGAAAAATACTGTCGTCTTTAAAAAGTTCAAAATCTCCCTTCCCCTCCTTTTCGATCGTTTAATGCCATTATATCAAGCCGAGTTTAAAAGTAAGCTATTAAATTTATCAATTTATCCATAATAATAGTTAAAAATAATGTTTTATAGTAATTATAGTACTTTTAAGTAGTTATAGTACTTTATAGTAATTCAAATAATAAATATAGATAAATATACAGGGTATCTGCCAAAATAAAATTTTTCAAATCCATGACTTTTCATGACTTTCCCTGATTTAGCAGATCATTTTCCATGACTTTCAAAAGCTTCCGTTAAATTATATATGAATAAAACTTCTGATGTACATATAAATAAAATATATGCTTTTAGAGGAATTACAGGAATTTTATCATAAAAAACTATAAACTTACTTTATAAGTGTTAATAAAGTCACATAAAAATAAATTGTTGTATCTACATACCTAAGTTCAGTCATATAGCATTTTTTCAATCAAAATGTTTCCAATTTGAATTCATTGTACTTTGGTATTATCCAGGTGACCATGAATAATAGCCAAATATAACCCTATAATGTTTATATACAATATCCATAGAGATAAACTTATATTTGCAAAAATCTTAACTCATTTTTATTAAAAAATAATGAATATTATATTAATAAAATTTTAATCTACAATTTAAGAAAAGACCAGAATACTATACATTTACCCACCCATTAAGCTTTCTTGCTTTGAGTTTCCTTGGCGAACAAATTTTACTTGGCAATAGTGTGAATAGGATAATACATAAATACCAAACTCAGAAACTTCAGCCAAATGAAAAGTAAATATAGAATTAAACAATTCAATGCATTTTATTTAATCGGTAGTTTAGCGGATCCATGACTTTCCATGACTTTTACTCATTTTACTTGAAAAATCAAGACTTTCCATGATAAAATTAATCCATTGTCTAAATCCATGATTTTCCATGACTTTCCCTGACTTTCCAGGTGCGCGGAAACCATGAATATAAAACATAAATGTGTACAAGAAAATTGAATCCCCTATATAATAATGGCCTAAGTTATCTGGCCGCCTGTCTTTGAATTTATGAATCGGTTGGGGCTGGAAAGAATACAGACATCCATATTGGATTCTTGATGAGTTAGAGATAGTAAAATTCAAAGAGAGTAAATTTTACCATCTCCTAAACTATTAATCCGATTCTAAAATAAATTGATATAAATATGCTTCATATCACAGCAAAAAAATACTGCAGTCTTTAAAGCGTTCGAAAGTCACACCCTTCAATCTTTTACGTGTGTTTGATGCCAATATTTCAAGCCCTATTATCCCCGGTTAAGAGCAGGCTATTAAATTTATCAATTTGTCACATTATGAAAAGGTAAAAATATTTTTTTTCTAGGATTTTGACGTCATTGCTTTAACCATCTCATTTAATCATTTCTTATTTGAAATTATTTAAATATCGTCTGCATTATTTTCATACGTTTTATCACTGAATTCAGATATTACGTAAATATTTTTTTTTAATATTTTGATTAAATAATAGATTAGGTACATATGTGACAGTTTTAAATTTAATCATCGATTATTTTTTATTGCAAGATAATTCTCAGCTAAAAAACAAATCATTTTTTTTTTGTTTTAACTCATAGGGTACTTTACAATTCTGGAAAATTAAAAATTTTACTGATTCCGTCATATGACGGGCTATATGCTAGTTTTATTTTATTTGCACAGTTATTGCTTCCATATAATGGCATTAATTATGAGCGATAAATGTATCATGTGATAATTTAAAATTTAATCATCGATTATTTTTTGTTGCAAGATAATTCTCAACTGAAAAACAAATCATTTTTTTGTTTTAACTCATAGGGTACTTTACAATTCTGGAAAATTAAAAATTTTACTGATTCCGTCATATGACGGGCTATATGCTAGTTTTATTTTATTTGCATAGTTATTGCTTCCATGTAATGGCATTAATTATGAGCGATAAATGTATTATGTGATAATTTAAAATTTAATCATCGATTATTTTTTGTTGCAAGATAATTCTCAGCTGAAAAACAAATAATTTTTTTGGTTCTAACTCATATTTTACTTTACAATTCTGGAAAATTAAAAATTTTACTGATTCCGTCATATGACGGGCTATATGCTAGTTTTATTTTATTTGCACAGTTATTGCTTCCATGTAATGGCATTAATTATCAGCGATAAATGTATCATGTTATAATTTTAAATTTAATCATAGATTATATTTTGTTGCAAGATAATTCTCAGCTAAAAAACAAATCATTTTTTTTTGTTTTAACTCATAGGGTACTTTACAATTCTGGAAAATTAAAAATTTTACTGATTCCGTCATATGACGGGCTATATGCTAGTTTTATTTTATTTGCATAGTTATTGCTTCCATGTAATAGCATTAACTATCAGGGATAAATGTATCATGTGATAATTTTAAATTTAATCATCGATTATTTTTTGTTACAAGATAATTCTCAGCTGAAAAACAAATAATTTTTTTGGTTTTAACTCATAGGTTACTTTACAATTCTGGAAAATTAAAAATTTTACTGATCCCGTCATATGACGGGCTATATGCTAGTTTTATTTTATTTGCATAGTTATTGCTTCCATGTAATGGCATTAATTATGAGCGATAAATGTATTATGTGATAATTTAAAATTTAATCATCGATTATTTTTTGTTGCAAGATAATTCACAGCTGAAAAACAAATATTTTTTTTGGTTTTAACTCATAGGTTACTTTACAATTCTGGAAAATTAAAAATTTTATTGATCCCGTCATATGACGGGCTATATGCTAGTTTTATTTTATTTGCATAGTTATTGCTTCCATGTAATGGCATTAATTATCAGAGATAAATGTATCATTCTAACGAGTCACAAATTATAAATGATTTTCTTCATTTATAAATCACTGTTTAATGTACTCCTTGCTTGAATAGATGTTCTTCTAACTAATATCCGATGTTTTAATCTCCTAATCTAATTTTCTTATCCCAAAATAGACCTCATAATAGGCGCACGATAAAAGATCATTTTTTCCATCTCCAAACTTTTTTTAAAAATTTTCCCATCAGTTTTGCTGTATGCATACAAAAACTGATATTCGAGCATCATTTATTCCACGTACGTTGAGACCATTAGTGCCATTAAGGGGAATAACTAGAACGTGATACGACTCCGTTGATCTACTATGTGTGGGAAAGTACTAAAAAAGAAATCTGCAGAGGAAAAAAGGAATGTAATGGAGTCTCCTGGCTTTTCTTGAATGATAATACTGGAGAAACTTTCCGTACTCATCAAATTTGAAATTATTTAATTTACCTTTTTATATAGAGAAGCTAAATGCTATTTATGATGATTGTAATATCATTGTTTCGTTACTCATTTAAGAGAATTTAAGGAAAGGAAGAGATTTTATTTTATGAGACTTTTCATTAAATTATCGTTATTAGTTTATCCAAAATTTTGGGGGGAATTTTATTTGATAGCATTTTAATATTAAGTTATTTTTTCACCTAAATCTTTCTATTTTAATTATAGAATTTTCTATCATAAATTGATGAGTGGTATATTTTGAAATAAAAAAAGAAGGGAAAAAAAGGAATTTTTTTTTCCCTTTTTTAAGAAAATGAATTTTTATTTATACTAAAAACAAATTTAGTACTTTGATCTAAATATACTTTTAAAATAATCATTACTATTGATTTTAAATTTTTATAATATTTTTAATTCATTATCTACCAGTTTTTTTTCCAGGGTTTCACTACCCTTCAAATTTTGGGGAATCCACTTTTCAGAAAAATATATAACTGAGTACAGTGTTAGTTTTGTACAGTTGAAATATCAAATGAATTTTTATTTATACTAAAAACAAATTTAGTACTCTGATCTAAATATACTTTTAAAATAATCATTACTATTGATTTTAAATTTTTGTAATATTTTTTTAATTCATTATCTACCAGTTTTTTTCCAGGGTTTCACTACCCTTCAAATTTTGGGGAATCCACTTTTCAGAAAAATATATAACTGAGTACAGTGTTAGTTTTGTACAGTTGAAATATCAAATGAATTTTTATTTATACTAAAAACAAATTTAGTACTCTGATCTAAATATACTTTTAAAATAATCATTACTATTGATTTTAAATTTTTGTAATATTTTTTTAATTCATTATTCTACCATGTTCTTTTCCAGGGTTTCACTACCCTTAATATTTTAATTAATCCATTTTTTCAGAAAAATATATAAAATGAGTACAGTGTTAGTACAGTGGTTAGTTTTGTATAGTTGAAATATCAAATTGAATTTTTATTTATACTAAAAAACAAATTTAGTACTCTGATCTAAATATAATTTTAAAATTAATTATTACTATTGATTTTAAATTCTTGTAATATTTTTAAATCATTATCTACCAGTTTTTTTTTTCCAGGGTTTCACTACCTTTAAAATTTTAAGGAATTCACTTTTCCAGAAAAATATATAACTGAGTACAGTGTTAGTTTTGTTACAGTTGAAATATCAAATGAATTTTTATTTATACTAAAATCAAATTTTAGTACTCTGATCTAAATATACTTTTAAAATAATCATTACTATTGTTTTTTTAATTTATGTAACATAATTTTTTAATTCATTATCTACCAGTTTTTTTTCCAGGGTTTCACTACCCTTCAAATTTTGGGGAATCCACTTTTCAGAAAAATATATAACTGAGTACAGTGTTAGTTTTGTACAGTTGAAATATCAAATGAATTTTTATTTATACTAAAAACAAATTTAGTACTCTGATCTAAATATACTTTTAAAATAATCATTACTATTGATTTTAAATTTTTGTAATATTTTTTTAATTCATTATCTACCAGTTTTTTTCCAGGGTTTCACTACCCTTCAAATTTTGGGGAATCCACTTTTCAGAAAAATATATAACTGAGTACAGTGTTAGTTTTGTACAGTTGAAATATCAAATGAATTTTTATTTATACTAAAAACAAATTTAGTACTCTGATCTAAATATACTTTTAAAATAATCATTACTATTGATTTTAAATTTTTGTAATATTTTTTTAATTCATTATCTACCAGTTTTTTTCCAGGGTTTCACTACCCTTAAAATTTTAAGGCATACACTTTTCAGAAAAATATATAACTGAGTACAGTGTTAGTTTTGTACAGTTGAAATATCAAATAAATTTTTATTTATACTAAAAACAAATTTAGTTTTCTGATCTAAATATGCTTTTAAAATAATCATTACTATTGTTTCTTAATTTATGTAACATTTTTTAATTCATTATATACCAGTTTTTTAGGGTTTCACTACCCTTAAAATTTTAAGGTATATACTTTTCAGGAAAATATATAACTGAGTACAGTGTTAGTTTTGTACAGTTTGACATATCAAATGAATTTTTATTTATACTAAAAACATATTTAGTACTCTGATCTAAATATACTTTTTAAAATAATCATTACTATTGATTTTTAATTTTTGTAATGTTATTTTGTAATTCATTATCTACCAGTTTTTTTTCAGGGTTTCACTACCCTTAAAATTTTAAGGAATCCACTTTTCAGAAAAATATATAACTGAGTAGAGTGTTAGTTTTGTACAGTTGAAATATCAAATAAATTTTTTTATACTAAAAACAAATTTAGTACTCTGATCTAAATATGCTTTTAAAATAATCATTACTATTGTTTCTTAATTTATGTAACATTTTTTAATTCATTACCTAAAAGTTTTTTTAGTGTTTCACTACCCTTAAAATTTTAATTCATACACTTTTCGAAAAATGTATAAATCAATCAGTGTTAGTTCTGTACAATTGAAATATCAACTTACAAAAATTCTCTAACTTAGTGAGATATTGGATAGCATGTATCAGCTGATTCATAAAAAAATATAGTTTAAACGAAATATTTTATTAATTTTCTCTACATTCTGATACATTTTCAATACGTTAAACAATTTAAAAGCTTCAATATGAACTCAAATATAAACATTTCTGTATGAAAAGGCAATGTTTTTGTTGTTTTTATTAAGTTACTGTTATTCTGTTATGGTTTTATCATATTTACTATTTTTTACAAGCTAACACTAGTTCTTTACGATATGTTATTTCTGAAATTTGGCAATATATAATTCAAAAAAAATTTACAATCATATGTATACGCAAGTACATATAAATTTTTCTAGTTTTCATTAAATTTCACTAATATCTGATAAATTGGTGCTTATTTAATAATTTTTTAGATGCTGGAGGATTCTTTATACTTTATAAGAAATATTTTTGAGGAAATCGCAAATAAAAAACTGTTAAAAGTTGTTCTTCAAAGTCGTTTTTTACAGTAGAAGTTGCTAATTGTTGAAAGTCTATTCACGCGAAAGCATTATCGTAGACATCGTTTACCCCTGCTATCTATAGCCCATGGTGTGCCACTTGTGCCACATTGCTGATTTTGGATAGTGACCTTTTGCCAAGCAACATATACTTTTACCAAGAAGATTTTACCCTTGGACCGAAAGCAAATCATCATGCCTTATTGGACGTCGAATAAATCACACCTTTTCTGCATGACTGCAAAAACTGAAATGTTTTCCGAATGCCTAAAACACATGGACCGAATGCTAATCATCATGCCTTATTGGACATCGAATAAATCACACCTTTTCTGAATGACTGCAAGAACTGAAATGATTTCCGAATGCCTAAAACACACTTTATATGTACTCCAAATTTGATGATGACAAGTACCTTCTACAATTAATTACTTAATGGAGTCAAAAGTAGTGCAAGCAACATATACTTTTACCAAGAAGATTTTACCCTTGGACCGAATGCTAATCATCATGCCTTATTGGACGTCGAATAAATCACACCTTTTCTGCATGACTGCAAAAACTGAAATGTTTTCCGAATGCCTAAAACACACTTTATATGTACTCCAAATTTGATAATGACAAGTACCTTCTACAATTAATTACTTAATGGAGTCAAAAGTAGGCATTGATCATATTAATTCGAGTGGACTGGGAATATATATATGCATATATATATATATATATATATATATATATATATATATATATATATATATATGCATATATATATATATATATATGCATATATATATATATATATATATATATATATATGCATATATATATATATATGCATATATATATATATATATATGCATATATATATATATGCATATATATATATATATATATATATGCAT
This sequence comes from Pardosa pseudoannulata, assembly GCA_032207245.1. Taxonomy (NCBI): domain Eukaryota; kingdom Metazoa; phylum Arthropoda; class Arachnida; order Araneae; family Lycosidae; genus Pardosa; species Pardosa pseudoannulata. Next base: position 38,137,817 of record CM063501.1, on the reverse strand, counting down.
ATATATATATATATATGCATATATATATATATATATATATATATATATATGCATATATATATATATATGCATATATATATATATATGCATATATATATATATATATGCATATATATATATATGCATATATATATGCATATAAATATATATATGCATATATATATGCATATAAATGTATATATGCATATATATATATATGCATATATATATATATGCATATATACATATATGCATATATATATATATATATGCATATATATATATATATATATGCATATATATATATATATAGATATATATGCATATATATATATATGCATATATATATATATATATATATATATATATATATATATATATATGCATATATGCATATATATATATGCATATATATATATATGCATATGCATATATATATATATATATATATATATATATATATATATATATATATATATATATATATATATATATATATATATATATATATATATATATATATATATGCATATATATATATATTGCATATATATATATATATATATATGCATATATATATATATATGCATATAATATATATATAGTATATATATATATATATATATATATATATATATATAAAATATATATATATATATATGCATATATACGCATATATATATATATATGTATGTCTCTCTCTATATATCTATGTATATATGATATTCGAGTTATTAAGGCATGGAAGACACATTTTATTTCGTATATAAAAATTTCTTTATTGTAATCCTTCTGTCCATGGCTATGACACTTAGGTATCTTTTGTTCACATTTTGGGACGACAAGCGTAGAAAATGTAACCAGCCTAATTTCCATGGTCAGAAGTGTCATTTGCGTTGCTTACCTAAACAAAACTTTTTTGTCTACTTGTGCGTCCACTTCTTTACATTGTAAATTTCCGCTCGAGAGAGTGTCTCTTTCTCCTATTGCTTACTTAAAAGTACAATTACATACTAAATATTTATACGTTAAAGAGTTCCAACTATTTTTAATTATAACTTACTCAATTCTTAACCGCCATTTTTAACTAACACACACACACACACACACACACACACACACCACACACACACACACACACACACACATATATATATATATATATATATATATATATATATATATATATATATATATATATAAATAATAGGTATAAGGTAGGTGGAATTTAAAAACACTAAACAGTACTATTAAATCTTTATCTTATGTACTTCAACAATCAGATTTATTTTATCTTTTCTTTGTCTCATATCCACTGTTTAGAAAAACTGAACCGTAACCCACCCTAATTCTGCAGTTTCTCAATAATCTCTCATTTTGTGAGGAGAATAGGTCTTTACCCAGTGGTAATGTAACTTTCTGGAAGATCTTCGAAGTCATTAGGTTAAGAAAAGCATCATGGGAAGGTTTCCGGTACACACCGGAGAACTGAAAGCAAATAGAAATTGAAACCTGGAGAAATCTGACGGCGTAGGCAACTTGCATTCCGGTCAATCCCGGGAGAAATGAAATGAATGTAAATTCAATGAAACAAAGTTATTGATGCTTGATATAGTTTTATATAAATCTATCTAGTAATATCATTTAGTCATGAAGCCCTATAATTTTTTCTTATGTATTATATATATATATTTGTATATATATATATATATATATATATATATATATATATATATATATATATATATATATATATATATATATATATACACACATCAAAATACTTTTGTGACATATATCTCTAAAGTACAATTACATACTAAATATTTATTCGTTAAATAAACACTCTGAAATCTTTTATATGCGATGTACATCGTCAACAAGCCAAATGCTAATTCAGAAGTAATATATCATAACACTGAACCGATATTCTAAAACTAATGCATAATATAATTTACCTTAATTCACTACAATATTTAACTTATTGTAAAAATATTATTAAGTATTATAATATAATTTATATTTTGGAAAATTATGCTTAGTAATTCTTAATAAGTTATTCGTTAAATCTAAAGCTACCAATTATGCGTTTAGTTATACTAACAAGATAATTTTTTTTTAGCATATAACTTTGAATTTAGAATATTAATCCTGATTAATAGTCGAGCAGAGTCTATTCATTTCAATAAGTTGATTGACAATATTGCTTTTAAATATAGACTTAGTCGAACAGGAACTGATATACTAAATCAGGCATTTTATCAAAATAATAAAAAGTAAAATGATGCTTACATTTTTATTTTAATATTTCTGTTTAAGAAGTTTACTCAGAAGTGATCAGTGCTACTAAGCAATAACTCTGAAGTTACTCACATACATATATATATATATATATATATATATATATATATATATATATATATATCCCTTCGTGTGTGTGTGGTGTGTGTAAGAGAGAGAGATATATAGAGAGATGAAAATAGTATGCGTGTCTGTAAATAACTTCGAAAAATCGAAATCTTTTGTGAGAGAGAGAGAAAAAGAGAGAGAGAGTGAAAATGTGTGTGTCTGTAAACACCCCCCCCCCCCCCCCCCCCCCCCACCCCCCCCCCTACCCTGCCCTAACCCCCACCCGT
>CM063501.1:38120202-38132702 GCA_032207245.1 Pardosa pseudoannulata | reverse complement strand
AGAGAGAGAGATAGATATAGATAGATAGATAGATATAGATATAGATAGATGTAGATAGATATAGATATAGATAGATAGATATAGATAGATATAGATATAGATAGATGTAGATAGATATAGATAGATAGATATAGATAGTTAGATATAGATAGATATAGATAGATAGATATAGATAGATAGATAGATATAGATAGATAGATATAGATATTTAGATATAGATAGATATAGTTAGATAGATATAGATAGTTAGATATAGATAGATATAGATAGATAGATAGATATCATAGCAGAAATTCCTGCGTCTTTAAAACGTTCGAAATCCACCCCTAACCCCCTTTTCGATCGTTTGATACCATTAATTCAAGCCCTATTTTCCCCGGTTAAGAGCAGGCGATTAAATTTATTAATTTATCACATTATAAGTAGATGAAAATAACAGTTTTTTCTAGCATAATGACGTCATGCTTTTTACCATCTCATTTAATATTTTCTTATTTTAAATTATTTAAATATCTTCTGCGTTTATTTCGTACATTTTATGACTAAACTTAGATATTACGTAAATAATTTCCTTTTATATTTAGGTTAAATAATATATTAGGTGCACATGTGATATTTTTAAATTTAATCATAAATCATTTTTGCTGCAATAAAAATTTTATCACCGGTATTAACAACAAATTCTATCTACCTCTAGATTGTAGTGGAAATGATATTAATTCCTGTAGTTTCATTAATTACTGTGGAAAAAAGTTCGGAAGAATTTAACGATAATTTCGACGTAGCTAGGAAAACTTTCCATTATCTTTCTAAATGAATTTAAAGTGATTCTAAATTGTATTCACAGTATCTAGAGACTTTAGGCGAATATGAATTTAAACAAATTATTGAGCGTGTACCAGATAACTCTCCTCCAAAAAAACAAATCATTTTTTTACCTGCTTTATAAGGCCCTTTACAATTTTGGAAAAATTAAAATTCTACTGATCCCATCATGTGACATGGTATATGCAATTTTATTATAATACAAAACCTTTGAACAAAAATTGAGTCAGCTAAGGACGTTCATTAAGGTTTTTCCTATCATAAAACATTAGCTAAATATAATAATCCCCTATATAATAATAGCCTAAGTTGTCTGTCCTCGAAATTTTGAAGCGGTTGTATATGGAACGGATACAGGAATCCATATAGGATTTTTTATGAGTTAGGGTTACCAAAATTCAAAGCGAGTTCGAAATCCACCTCATCCCCCCCTTTATGAGCGTTTAACCCCTTCCGGTACGATTTAATAATGAAAAACTGTGCGTGAAGTAACCATTTGATTTTTATTTAAAAAACTTGTTTTATTTTACAATTCTTACATATTCTTAATTAAAATCTACTTTTTACATAGTGTTAAGTATCAGAAACGGTAAAATTATATTACTTAAAATATATTGTAAACTTAAAATATATTGTAATTTAATCAAAAATCCTGTTTTAATTTTCCAATGGATTATATCTTTTTATTTTAATATAGCAAAATTTGCTTGCTTTAAGAGTACAATGAAAAACAAACGTGAAATTGAAATTTAAGATTAAATATGAGTATAAATATTAAGAGTAAATATAAGATTAAATAAAATTTAAATATAACTATTAATGGACACCTAAATCTTATTTACATAAATGCTAAAAACATAGATAAAATATGAAAGCAACTAGTTAATATGCAGTGTACTAGAAATGTTTTCAATAATTATTGCAGAATGGGACAATTATTTTAAAATATATTATAATTTAATCAAAAATTGTTTCCTGACTCAATTTTCAATTCCTTATATCTTTTTTTAATACGGCAAAATTTGCTTGAGTTAAGAGTATAATGAAGACAAACCTGAAATTGAAATTTAAGATTAAATATGAGATTAAATAGTAAGATTATATATGATTTAAATATCAGTATTAATGGAAACCTAAATCTTATTTACATAAATGATAAAAATATACCTAAAATATGTAGCTAAAAATATAGCTAAAAATCTTTTTTATTACAGAAAAATTTGCTTGCGTTAAGAGTACAAGAAAAAACAAAGCTGAAATAGAAATTTAAGATTAAATATGAGATTAACCCCTTCCGGTACGATTTAATAATGAAAAACTGCGCGTGAAGTAACCATTTATTTTTTATTTAAAAAACTTGTTTTATTTTACAATTCTTACATATTCTTAATTAAAATCCACTTTTTACATAGTGTTAAGTATCAGAAACGGTAAAATTAAGATAATAGTCTTCAAGCTAGTGGTACTTTTCAAAACAAAGTACAAAGGAATTCTGAATTGTTTACATCGCCAGGGAGTCTCACTTCTAATTTGATTCTTGTAACACACACGGCATTTCTTAGTAGGTTTTCTTTTATTCTAAATCATCAATTTGGCAGTGACTTGTACCAAGTAACTTTAAATAAACAATATGTAATAGTGACCTGGGATTTCCACAAGTAACAAAAGTGTTGCTAAATTCAGTACACTAGAAATTTTAAACTAAATTAATTATCATATATATCAGTAACTTTAGTCGCATGATGAGTGTAGCTCGTCATTGTGCGGTATGGAAGGAAAAACCAATGACGAGCTAGACTCGTCATTTTACCGGGTTAATGCTATTATTTCAAGTCTTATTCTCCCTCTTATTCTATACTAAATTCATTATTGATAGGATGGCGAGGGCGGAGAACAATATTTAAATTTCTGGACTGTTTTTACTGGATCGTTATATATTCTAATCACCTCCTTCGCTACGTGTAAGCTGACACATGGGGTAGAGTGTCTGTCATTTGATGGTCGTACTTCTCGGGTTGATAGTTCTGCCCCCGACGTAGCCAAATTTTTCTAAATGTCTAATTAATTTAATAATTTCTGCTTTTTCTTTTGAATTCTTATTCCTAAAGTTGTTTTATTATTTTTTAAGTTTTATTATTTTTAAAATAAATGTTTAGCATTTTTCAAATTTTTATGATTTTTATTATTTTTATTTTATTAAATTCACTTATTGCCATTATTATATGAAGCCCCATTTTAAGATCAGGCGATTAAATTTATCAATTTATCACATAATTGCTAGGTAAAAATAACAATTTTTTTTAGCATTATGGCGTCATTCCATTAACCATCTCATTTAATAATTTCCTTTAAGTTATTTAAATATCGTCTGCATTGTTTTCATACATCACTAAACTGGGATATTACGTAAAAAATTTTCTTAAGGTATTATTTTGTTGCAAAATAATTCTCAGCCAAAAAACAATCCATTTTTTTACCTGCCTCATAGGGTACTTTACAATGCTGGAAAATTAAAAATTTTACTGATCCCGTCATATGACGGGCTATATGCTAGTTTATTATATATTATATTTTTTCTATAGATCTCTAGATTATCATTTTGTAAATTAAGTATAAATGATTAATACAGGCGACTACAGAATGAGTTAACCCCTTCCGGTAAAATGACGAGTCTAGTCCGTCATTAGTTTTTCATTCCATGCCGCAAAATGAGGAGCTACACTCGTCATGCGATTAAAGTTACTGTTAAATATGATAATTAATTTAGTTTAAAATTTCTAGTGTACTGAATTTGGCGACACAATTTTTCACTTGTGAAAATCTTAAGTCACTATTGCATATTGTTTACTTAGAATTTCTTGGTATAAGTCATTGCCAAATTAATGAGTCAGAATAAAAGAAAACCTACTAAGAAATGCCGTGTGTGTTACAAGAATCAAATTAAAAGTGAGACTACTTGGCGGTGTAAACAATTAAGAATTCATTTGCACTTTGAAATTCGAAGATTTTGTTTTGAAATATACCACTAGCTTGAAGACTATTATCTGTATACCTTATTAATGTTTTGCTTTGATATTTTCTTAATTTTACTCTTTCTAATATTATTTAACACTATGTAAAAAGTGGATTTTAATTAATAATATGTAAGAATTGTAAAATGAAAGAAGTTTTTAAATAAAAATTAAATGGTTATTTCATGTACAGTTTTTCATTATTAAATCATAACGGAAAGGGTTAAATACAATTTCATATTTTGTCTTTAGAAGGTACAATTTATAGTTTCAATATATAAAGCAATTTTTGTTTTTCATCTGTTTAATATTTGTTCAATGATTCTTGTTCATTTAAATATCTAAGAAGTCTAAGTTTATTAGATTACAATTTAGCCTGTACCAGTAAAGTTCTAAATATGATTTATCTAAGTATATGTATTCTACCTTTTACCTACATTAAAAGAATAAATAAGCTTATTCAATTTTGTTTTTGAAAGTTCGTAGAAACCTATTATATTTATAAATTTTGGCAAACGGTTCATTGTACATTTTACGATACCTAGATTCAAGAACTTATCCGTATTTGCATTTTTATCCGCTTTTATGCCATTATCCTTCAGCGCAGAAAGTCTCTTTTAAACTAAATAATTCTAGAAAATTCGATCTTCAAGAATATATACTGAGGAGTATAAATCTTTGAAACACACTAAGGAAATTATATAGTTTGTTCTGAAACTAGATATTTTGTAAAACTTCGTGGAAGTTTTTGTAAACATTTCGTGGTGTGTGTCAATAGAAGGAACAAAATCTACCGATGTATGTGTAGAAAAAAATGTGGAAGAAGAAATTATTGGAGTAAAAATTTTTAACTTAATATATTTCAAGAATAATCTATTGCATTTGTTTACTTTTATAAAGATTATTCTGACCAAAATTTTAAAAAACAACTAACGTTTTCTCTAAACGTTTATTAAAATCATGGTTTGGTTTGGAATGCTACGGTCCACTTTTTGAAACACGAGGGCTAACTGTTAGAATCATAGTTATTATTATATATATATGCATTAAATCATAATCTAAGAGTAGGTTTAAAGAACAACTATATATATATTGAGATAAATATGATTTTGGTTTTGGTTAACTAGTTATGGTTCAGATGATAAGTTTAGAACTTAAGGTATACCAGGATTTTTTCAATATATATACTGTTTGTGATTCCGAGAGTGCTACATACTTTCTAAAAGGTTAATATTATCAAGAAAAAGTACTGCTATATTAAATAATTTTCGTGAAAGTAAGAGTCGTTAAGTTTCTAATATTGTACTATTTCTCAAACTATATCCCTTTTGTTATATTTATTTCAATTAAATATCTACTTAACCTCTGTGATATCCAACAGACATCCAAATAATGCAAAACGCGAGTTTCTTCAGTTCGTTCAAGAATCTAACAATTTTTTCCGACTCTTGGTCAATTAATTATATATATATATCTGTAAAAAGCAGTCTATTCTCAAAATAAGGAACTTTCTTTTGCACGCTGAGTTTGTTTATAAATCATCCGGAGTTGCGGTTTTTTTTTTATATAAGATATAATATTAAATGAAGCATTCCATAAGGGTTTATATTTTTGTATTTTAATTATTATCCCATAAATTGAAAATACGTATAAGAAGCACCGAAAATCAAATACATTAAAAAAATATTAAAAAGGCAGCGATTAAAACATTTCTAAAACTTCCATTTAGTTTTGTGCTCTATAGTAATAATGAAATGGAATTTGCATATTGTAACCACCGTTTCAAATCCTGTGCAATCGAAGTTTAGTGCTATTAATTTTATAGTAACAGGTTTGAAGAAAATAGGATGTTAATATTCTAAAAGTAATAGTTTTATAATGACTGTGAATGAAGACATTTAAAGAAATAACTAAATTTCTTTCTAATTTATTCAACAAAAGTGGTATTAGATGAAACTGTAACTGTAAAACAAATACAAAAATTAAATATTAATTCACTCTATACCATCTAATAAAAATGCTATTACCCAAAACAAAGAAAAAATATTTTTTGTTTCCTTGCCACTATAAAAATAATACCATGGCATCAGGTAGAACTCAAATGAAAAGTTGATGGGAATATCATCTCATTCCAATGGATTTCCGTCACACATAGAGATTTCTTAGGACAAACTTATGTTTTCTTCTGAAGAAAAAAAATCCCGAGTTGGTTTAGATCTTATTGCCATTTTTTCTAACGAAAAGGAAATAATACAGGCATTCTTAGAGATTTATTAGAGATAAAGTCTAATGAATTAACCGCTTCCCTTACAAATTTAATTGAAAAAAAAAATCATCACATTTTTTTATTTTATTATTAAAAATAAGAGAATAAAACAAAACAAAATATTTAGGTTTTAGATTAAATATTTAATTTTTTACAGGTGTAAATCATTTAGTTTAAATATTAGTTTACTATGAATTATCTCGGGCAAATGGAAAAAAGTTAAATATTTGTATTTGTATGACAGTTTTTAAGCAAGAGACAACACAAAGTGATACCTGACATTCTGTGCAATAGTATCTGGGTTCTTTTCTTATTGCCTCTGAAATCTGTTTTACGGGAGCAGAGAGTACACTGTCTCATTGGATGTGATTTTTTTTTTAACAGCACGAATAGCATCTGGAAAATGCCTTGAGGTTAACCTGACTGGAAAAGGACTAATACTGTTTCTTCCAGATGTGGTCACGAAGATTTTCTGAAATTAGTTTTCTAATCACTGGAAAACACGTGACCAGTTCCGCCAAAAGGACCGTGAAACCAACAAAACTTGGAAAACTGCCTATCAAAGCTGAAAATTGCCTTTAATTTCCCCCAAATCGAGTAAAACCGTAATAAAATAAGTCGTACAGACAAATTCTGCTTCGCCCGAGTTTTCTCGGGATAATAATTAACTGCAATATATACGAACTAGAGATAACTCGGGATAATCAGGCAAGCGGTTAAAAATAAAATCATCCTGAATACACCCCGCATTGAATTAATTCTTCAAACAGAAGCCTAACGGACCTATATTTGCTGACATTTTAAAAAAATATGTTCACATAATTTTTTTTACTAAAGTATATTTTCGCATTATTTTATCCTGATGCATTTCTTCCTTAACACTTTATAGGTTGCTGTAAGATATAATAAAAATATTCATAATTTATAAAGTACCAAAAACTTCATTGAAAAACGATGAAAACGTTTAAAGTATTTTTTAAAACAAACTTTAAAAAAATATATTTTCTAATTTCAAAAAGTGTAATTCTATAAAATGATTTTAATTAATGTTACTTTGAAATATTTAGTTGTCGATTTATATGTAGATACAATGAAAGACAAAGCTTAAACGTTAAAACGTATTCAATAGGAGCTGTTTCAAAACAATATTTTAATTTTATTTCTTCATAATCAAAATTACTTTAAATTGACAAAACATCAGTTCATATCTAATGCATAAATAGATTATCTATTTTTTGTGTACATTTCTCATATTCTAATAAGCGATATGAAGCTGCCTGTGTTATTTTTTTAATTTTATTATATTTAGTTCACTAATTGCTTTAAGATGCATGAGCCTGAAAATAACTGGGATATCTTCCTTAATGATATAATAAAATATAGCATAAAGAATTTCAATGAAATATGAATAAAAATTTTATCTCTTTAATTATTAGCTTTTAAATCTACTTTGAAGATTATGATTTGATGTTAGCACTTCCTCTTTTATCTTTAACTAAAAGAGGATCCAAATTCAAATCTTCGTTTTTATTTGTAAAATACTGAGCCAGAAATGTTCGCTGGTTCATCTTTTTGATTTATTCTTTTTGATTATTTTGCGTGAGATAAGATTTCTAAAACCTAAACCTTTTTATTTATTAATAAGTTTATCAAAGTTTTTTACATACACTATTTAGCAATGGATTTTTTTCCTTCGTAGAATTTGTAATACTGCTATACCTAGTGAAACTCATATATCTATACATATATACAGGTATATATCTGGGGAAAGGTTTAATTATAGTATTCTCGTACCCCAGTATCTACAAAGTAAATTTATTTTCAATCGACAGAATCAGTATTACTTTATTTTAGAAAGATATAAAGTAAAATACTATACTATATTTTACCACGTAATAAGTGTATTATTATTTCGAATTGCTAAAAAAATACTGTTGCTTTACGTTTATATGAAGTAAATATTTATTCTATATTTTCTAGCTGTTTTCTGAACCATTAATAAAATTATTGGAGGTATAACACATTTTCTTTAGTAAACAAAATATTGGATGTCGTTTTAAATCAAACTTTTTAAAAAATTCACGAGATATTTCTCAAGAACGGTCTACTTAAAAATTGGGTTCTCCTTGGCGAATTTATTGGCGATATTTACTAAAACACAAAAGTAATCCATCCAAACGTTCTATTTCTTGCTTTTTCTGACGAAATTAAAGAAATTAAAGAAAATGACTTGAAAAACGGGCATTTATATTTATGGGCAATTAATCTTTAACAGTTTACAAACGCAACAGCTCCAAATTATTAAAAATCAGACATAGTGAACCATTAATGGCTTGTTATATCTAATTTTTTAAGCATTGCGCACTTTTGATTTATAAGTAAAGAGTTACACAAGGAGAGTTGCATGCAAAAATCATATAAAAATTATAGTATAGATTTAGATTGCTTGAACACGGTGAGATCAGAAGTAAATGTTAGGCGACAATACTTAAACCATTATCGCCAAGTTGGCGGGGGAACCCAGTTCTTTAATCAAGCTCTCAAGGGGTCATATAATTAATAAATAAATATTTTATAATTTGTACTTCTAAATTGACTTTCCTGAAACCTTTACAATATTTAACTATATATTTATTATTAAGGTCATCAGATATCGTATAATTGTAGCAGATGGTAGTATTTAAAAAAAGAACTCTGAAGGGATTGATCTTTGGCTTTTAAATTATGCTTCTTTTTATACACGATGTGTTGTTCCCCAGCAATATACCCATTTACTGTCGTTCACAATGGGAAAATTGTTATTTGAAAATGATAATTGTTGCTATACTGCAACACTGTAATTATCACAATTTATTATTGAATAATTAGTAAATTAGGATACTAAGTTTATTTTTTCTATCAAAGTTGCATTAATCATTTGATCAAATGCATATAATTATAAATGAAATAATTTAAGGCTCTGTTGAATGAAAAAATCTGGTGTGGACACCAGTAACAATGTGGTAACATAACTTATAAATCTAAAAATGAACTAGAATAAATTAGACTTGAAAATTAGAGACGTGAGTTTTGATAAGGGGTTGGGTCAATCAGGGACTATGAGAGCTTGTTCCAAATTTTTCAGTTCCAACTAACGGGAAAACCACCCTACGTAATAAAGCATTACCCATATGACATAACGGACAAAATAGCTAACTAGATAATCAAGTTGGTTTGTGTCAATAAAGTCAAGTGACTTTTTGGAAATATGGGCTTCTATAGTGAGTCCTTATTATTTAGAGGCAGGAACCAAGCAATAGACTCTACGGCTTGTATGCAACAAATATATGTATCGTTTGAGAACTTGGGGGATATTGCGACCACTTACCTAAATTACGTAACCCAGTCGCCATTTATAAACACGGTGGAAATTTTGCCGGCTAAAGCCTCGATCCCTCTACCTTCCGATAAAAGATTGCTGTCTATGCCAACTGTGCTACCGAAGCTCAGTTATTCGAGCAAAAAAAAATTATCAAATACTTTAAGTAAAGAGAAAAATATCTTATTTTTAATGTAAAATAGCAATATAGAATGACAATATATAAGCAATAAATCCCCTTCATTAACCCGACTTCTTTTCAAAAATTTATTCTCGTCTTCAAAAAAAAAAATAAATAAAGCACTGAGATTAATATAGACCTCTTTCCTACTCCGCCTTAATTTAGACTCTTTACTACTCCGCATAAAAAACGGACATGTGCAGTTTAAAAGAAGAAAGTAAAAGACAGTTAATTTCTGAGATGTGTATAAATGAAACGGCCAACGAAGCATGAAATAAGATTCACTTAAAACACAAAATAGGAAGTTCATTTGTCAAACTTCTTAAAAATTCAAACTTTTTCCCCACAGTTACATATAAGCCTGAAAAAAAATCAAAAATAAGTTCCTTTCTTTATTCTCTCTTAGCTGAAATTTTTTAGACTTTTGATTTAGGTTTATAAAAACTACTTTTTCGTTGGCTTCTTTGCATTAATCGATAGAAATTATCTGATGTCTAACAGAAAATATTTCTTTGAGCTTTCTAGAAAAACGTGCATTGGCGTTAAAAACAGGAAACTACCTTTTTAATATTTTTTATGTAGCAATTTAATAGACTTTATTTAGTATAAGGAACTTTATAAACTTGATTTAAAATTTAAACTTTGTCAGAATGATCGAAAAATCGAATTTAAAAAAGAGCTCTATTCTTTGTTGGCTGCGACTTTAGTTCTGTTCTTTGTGAATTTATGATTAGAATATTTGAATCCTTATTCTCTAACTGTCAGTTTTGGTGATTTCTGAAAAAACAATTAAATTTGCAAGCATTTAATTCATTTATACTCCTAACTATAAATATCTCCACTATTCAAAGGAGATATTTGTTCAAAGGACTTTTTAGTCCTTTGAATAGTAGAGATATTTCTAGATGACTTAGCCCGAGATAACGTCACTTATCTCTATTATTTATATTATGAAAATGAAATATAAAAATTAGTTTTGGATTGTTTTACAAAACATGGTATTATAGATCATTGATTTCCGCAATGCATCACAACATCTTTGTAAAAAAGGTAAACTGTTTAATACTTGATAGTGATTTTTCTTCAATTTTAATTTAAACAATACAGAGCTCTTTTGTTATCTCCGGATTCTGAAATTAGCGTTAACATAACTGATAGAGAATATCCGTTCATTAGTTAATGCAGGTGACAATTCCATACTAAAACTAAATTATCCTTTTAAATTTTACCTTAATTAAACTATTAATTTTAGTCTATTAAAGTGTTTCTTTCCTTCTTGCTATCCCCTATATAATAATAGCCTAAGTTATCTGTCATTCAGTTCCTCGAATACATGAAGCATTTGGACCTGGAAGGGAAAGAGGCATCCATATTGCATTCTTGAAAAGTTAGGGTTAACAAAAGTCAAAGCGAGTTCGAAAACGTTTGAAATCCACCCCTACCCCCTTTTCGATCGTTTAATGCCATTATTTCAAACCCTTTTTTACCCGGTTAAGAGTAAACGATTAAATTTATCATTTTATCATGTTATAAGTAGACGAAAATAACATTTTTTTCTAGCATTATGACGTCATTCCTTTAACCATCTCATTTTATTATTTCTTATTTTAAATTATTTAAATATCGTCTGCATTATTTTTATACATTTTATCATTGAACTTAGACATTACGCAATTAATATTCTTTATATTTGGCTTAAATAATATATTAGGTACATATGTGATAATTTTAAATTTAATCATCGATTATTTTTGTTGCAATGAAATTTTTATCACCGGTATTAACAACACATTCTTTCCATAAAAGCCTAGGAGTCTATTTCACGGACTAATAAATATATAGCGTATAAGTTATATACCTTTGAAACCTAAGAAGTTTGTTCGTTTGTGCGTTTGGTTTTTATACATAACCACACGGTTTGCAATCGATTCGCTAAATTTTGGACATTATTCAAATACCACCAAATAGTCAGTGTCAATATTAAAACCTCTGATGTACATCCTATCACGTTATATCACCAGATAAATTAAGGATAACAACTAACATGTGGTCAGTAAAGATAAACAAACTATTGAGCTAGAACTAAATAAGTATCAGCCAAAACACAAATTCTTTTTTTTACTTGCCTCATAGGATACCTTACAATTCTGGAAAATTAAAAAAAAATTAATGATCCCGTCATATGACGGGCTATATATACTAATTTCTTAATATTAGTTTGATTACACGGAAACTTTTGAATGATTATTTGTATATGTATAGTTATATAATATATGTAGGTAAACTGTTTTCTGTATGCTAATCATACATTGAATAATTGATAATTATTATCGTAACAAATAGGTCTTTTAATTATGTTAATTCTATTTCGGATTTTTGTAACACGTTCTTAAGCAGTATGATGGCGTATGAACCAAATTTATTTCGGCTAACCAGTTTTGTCCTTACAGATGTTTAGGGCATTAAAGAGTCTTTATACACAACACCCACACGTTGCTATTAAGCCATGTTTCAGCCTTAGATCCAGGTATAATCCGATCGTTTCACCCTCCCATTCAGGTTTTGGTAACAATGGCTGAGATAACATGGTTACAGAACGTGGTTGTATACATTTTGGCTAGCGTAATATAAGCTTTCTCGAGCCATTAGTGTTTTGTATGCCTTGAACCATTAGCATCGCCCGTTTATGTTGGGGAACTATAGGTGTGTAGTGTATGCATTTCCGTGTGCGGGTTTATTAAAGTCATTAAAAATATAACTAGCATTTAATTAATGTGCATAAATATGAAAATAATTTATGCTCTTAAATATATTGTGTTACCTTCCCTATCGGTAACGCAGAGTGCATTTATGTAAATG
>CM063501.1:38110202-38115202 GCA_032207245.1 Pardosa pseudoannulata | reverse complement strand
GATATATTGGAGAAAAAAGGATTTTTAATATTGATTTTCTTACTATTTTTTCTGAATTCAAATGAGAATTTTATGTAGGCATGCACAAAATTTTCGAAGTTAAAATTAAAGTCCTTCATTGGTAGTGTTCTGCAATTTTTTCTTATGAAATGAGATGAAAACAATATTCAAATTATATCTCTCATAATTACAATTGATGGTTAAATGATATATCTGAATCCTTGATGGTAACAGATGTGATGAGGCGATTTAGATCTGTCATATAATTGATTCATTCATACAAGAAGTAAAAGGTTCGGGATCTAAATCTGACCTCATCACATCTTTGTAAAGAGATGGAGGACCATAAATTTCTATTTAACGGATATTGTTGTCTTGTACGGAACATTCTTATTTAATGTCAAATACGGAGACGGGATTCTAATCTGGGACTGGGATCAGAACCCCGCCCGATACCACCGTACAAGACAACTATATCCGTTGAATAGAAATTTATGATCATCCATCTCTTTACAAAGATGTGATGAGGTCAGATTTAGATCCCGAACATTTTACTTCTTGTATGAATGAATCAATTATACAACAGATCTAAATCGCCTCATCACAACAGAATGAGTGAAAGGTCTGAAAAATACGTAGCATTAATATAGAAAACTATTTCAATAAGTTAGTTAATATATAGGCTGCACCAACGAGAACCATCTACCTTAAAACAAAGGTTTAAGATGCTTTGGGTGTCCCAGGATGTACAATCCACAACAGCTCATAATATACAATGCAATATAAATAAAGTAAAAATATTACAAAGCAACACATACAAATACGAAACAGACAAAATAACACTAGAAGTACAAAAAAAATAATAATAATAAAATTTAAAAAAATTTAAATTAAAAAAATTAATGATAAAAATTACAAGATAATTGCATGAGAATAAATACAATAGCGCGGTACAGTGAAAGTTAGCCGAGCGATGGTCGAATGGTTAGGGTGCTGGCCTTCGGAACCGGAGTTCGTGGGTTCGAATCCCACTATGGCATGGATGTTCGTAGCCGTTCGGAATCGGCTTTAAGCAGTAGGTCCCGGTTTCATTAGCCTTCGTGTTGCAAAAAGTAGACCGTAGAGCTCCAAACCAAACCAAACCAAACGAAACCATTGAAAGTTATATTATCAGAATCAGCCTTGTTACGAGGCCTGCAGATTCTCTGAATTTTCCATTAGTCAATCGAACAGCTTGAGCTTAGTTCGGACAGCTTAGTTTGGATGAGAAGGTTTTGTTACAATTTAACTGATCTGCCCAGACACCCTCCAGGCCTGGTATGGGGCGCTTGAAATGCCAATCCCTAGTGAAGTTAGTTAATATATCAATTGGATGCTCAATTAGTTAAAATACCAATTGAGCATCCAATTCAAGTCCAAACGATATTTTTGGTGCGTCGACTAAATTCTAAATGGAGTAAGTGTAATGTTAGCCAGACCTGCCCACTTTTGAATATTGAAAATAATAGCACTCGATAATTCTTGAAATCGAAAATAGTAGCACACTAATTTGCGAGGTAGGTTGGATGGCAGGATTTTACACCATAAATCTTGGGCAATCACACGCGTGCCATAACATAATGCACATACTAAATGATTGTGTGTAGGATTATTACTCAAACAAAACAACCAATTCTACTAAAGTATCTAAAATCCCATATAAAGTTTCAAATAAACTATATTTCATTTTCAAAATATCATATACATTTATATACATTCCTGAACTCAACCCCCACCCCATAAAAAGTTAGATGAAGTATTTTATTTAGATTTACTTTAGTTGTATTTAAATGTTATTTCACACCTTAACAATTTTATAAAAAGAAATAATAATTTTTAAAAGATCTCAGAAATATACTGAGGGATGAACACAGAAATACGCTATTACATTATAACCAATATTATTAGACAAAAAAAATTTAATTTTTAATCCAAAGATTTTTACCGTTGAGAGAGTATGGTATTACATGAAAACTGATCGGATTTAAGGATTTTTAAGCATTTCCTTATATCGCTTGCGAAACTATATTCATTTATTTTTATTTTCCGGATGCGATGTCATTTTTTATTCTTGTATATATATTTTGGCTTTTCATCCCTTTAGTGGGTAGATGAACTGAGGACCAAGCGTGCTTGGGAACTAAACACACTGGGGGTTCCGCGTTAGATTGACCACCTAACCGGAACATATGGTTCGCACCCCAGAACCCTTGGTCTCGTAAACGGAGATTGGCACCGTAGGCCTTGGCCCCCTAAGGGCTGTTGCGCCGAGGAGTTTAGTTTTTTTTATATATTTTTTGACAAAAATTCGTATTTTTTTGACCGATTTTTGTAGGATCGTAATTATTTGCTAAATTCGTAGAAACTACGATTTTTTCGTAGGAGTTTGTAGGTCCGTGTTAGTGTATGAAAAGATATCTGATTGTTAAAGGCGGTGTTTACTTGAAATTTTTATGCACCTTTTGGAAAGTACGTCATTGTCTTTTGCTATCAAATACAGGCTATATCTATGGAAATTTTCAAATGTAGCACTATATCAGATTTACATCATTCAATGAATCAGTTCTATTTAGGCTTCACTATCGAATGAAATATCCCAATGTCTACAGCTGCTAATTTTGTTGGGAAAGCGCGCTGTTTTGTAATGGATACCTAACCAATTCAATATATACAGAAATAATTAGGAAGGTTTCCCCGACAAAAAAGGTACTACGCTGATTAAAATAATAAATGAGACACCTCTTTCGTAGCCGCTGAAATATGCATTAAAAAATTATGAAGACAGTGTACCAGGATGAATATTTTTCTAAAAATAGAAACTAAATACGGTAGATATAAATGTCTGTTAAAAATGTTACTTAACAAACTTAGACGGGATGCAGTAGCTGATTTTCGTCAATTTACCGGTCATGATTGCCTTGATGTCCATTTATATTGATTAGACATTCTCCTATGGCTACCTACCCCTGTGATAATAGAAACGAATCGATAGACATATACCACCTGCTTACCTGTCGAGCTCTCTGTATAGAGATGCAAAATTATCAAGGTATTGGAAAGCGAGATGACTTATGTGGTGAGAACCTTCGGTTATTTAAAGAGTTTCAATGCTACTGTTTGTCTGTTTTATGATGTTCTTTCTTATTAGGATTATATTGCTCATATTTCTTGTTTTTATTCTTGTCCATGACTCCACCCATTGGAAATAAATAATAATATATTTTAATTAATTGAATGATTAGAAATTTTACAACTATGTTGTATTTATAGAAACATATTTAAAATTATACGAGTTTTAAACAATTGAACTACGTTGATATAAATTTAAGTATGAGAAACATACTAGCTTCAAAGATTCAGTCTTTAAAATAGCGTTAAAATTTTACAAGTTTTAAATAATTTAATTACTTTGATGTAAAGTAAAATTTATATCTTTTTGGATATAACCTTGGAAATTTTAAATATTACAAATTTCCAAGCTTTAAAGATTCAATCTTTAAAATAGCGTTAAAATTATATGAGTTTCAAACCATTTAATTAGGTTGATATAAAGTTAAATATGATAGACATACTAGCTTCAAAGATTCAGTCTTTAAAATAACGTTAAAATTATACAAGTTTTAAACAATGTAATTACTTTGATATAAATTTAAATATGGGACACATACTAGCTTCAAAGATTTAGTCTTTAAAATAGAGTTAATTTTTTTTGTTAATGTGTCCTTTAAAATTTACGAATTTCCGTCATGGGGTAAGAAACTTGTTGATTTATTCAATTTTATTACAAAAAAATTCAAAGTTTTTTTTAATGACACTTTGATTAATATTTTAACTTATGGATATTTTAAAATATCAAGTACATGTTTATTTCATTTTAGGAATCTTTCAAAACTTGACATCTTCGTTATAACAGACTTTATTTCATTCACCAAAAAGTAAAATATTCTGATCCTTTTGATATAATTTTTTAAAAAATTTTCATAACTCTTTAGTTTAAAAAATAATTAAGTTTATTGATTTGAAGTATTACATTTATTAAAATAACGTATAAATTATTCGTTAATTATACGTATAATTAACGTAACTAACGTATTATTATTATACGTATAATCACGTATATTAACATAATCGCTTATAATAATATAATAATTTATACGCAAAAAATGTACTAGAAATAGAAAAGAAATTAAATTCGTTAATTGTCAGGAAAACTTAATTAAATATTTAAAACAAACTAAAGAAATATATGCTTGATTCTGTAAATTAAACTTTTTAAATATATTTAATAATAAATTTTCAACTTCTTAACAGCTGTTAAATTATTAAAAATATTTACAGCTATTAAGAAGTTGAAAATTTAAAAATAGCCTTTGTCATACTATAAGATAAAATATATTGTTAGAAGTAATATAATTGGGGTTCACAGAATAAAAAAAATGATGATAACAATTTTTTGATATAAAAATTAATTCCTGATTTACAAATTTTAAAAGCTATTTTTCGGGTAAATAAATTTCTACTTTTTTACATAGTGTTATGTTTCATTTTTGTTTGAAATTTATTGCTTTCTATATCAAATTGAATTTTTCCCTAAGGTTAGACTTTTGATAAGATATAGAGAATATATCTCTAAGAAGATCTAAAGATTTAGAGACTTTTTCTTTTTAATAGAGCAGAACTGTTTACTTCACTAACAATCGAAAATAAGCTGTTATATTAAAGACTTTTAAGTTCAAAAGGTACTATACCATATAAAGTCTAATATTTTCAAATGATTTAGGATATTTTTGTGTTTGAAACTTTTAACCTTCTCCTTTTTTAATTCCAATTTTTAGTAGATTCTTTACATGTACATTATAAAAGCCGATCTATAACTTCCAGCTGATATTTTTTTCTGAACATGAAATGTTTATGATCATCAATGCTAGTAAAAATAAAAAAACATAAAACTTTTCATAAAT
>CM063501.1:38080202-38105202 GCA_032207245.1 Pardosa pseudoannulata | reverse complement strand
ATTAACTTACACGTTTTTTGGACTAAAAAATATTACTTTGTCTTTTGAAAAATATTTTAGTCTGTATATTTAATTAAAATATTCAACAGTTAGAAAGAAAATAAATTTTGTTAAGAAGGAATTACGCTGTGATTCTTTTTAAATGTCAGTAATATTTGAATCAGGTGCTCTAATATTACTACAAGAAATCTGATTTTCTGTATTTCCCGATTACAGTTTGCGAATATTCAGTTTCTATCTGATTTTTTTCTTATTAAAGTTGATGTTTAAATGAAGAACATAAAATCATAATTCTTTTATGTCAGTTGTTAAAATAATTGATTACATTAATTATTTTTAACGTTTTTTGATTAAAATATTAAATTATCTTTGGAATAAAATGTCTTGGATAATATATTTAATAGTTTCATTGAAAATAATTCTTTGGCAGCATTAAATTGAAGCTCAGTTTAATCACGTTTACAACATTAATATTTGAAAAATTTGTTTTAATATCAAACTACAGAAAATTTTATTGTAGTTTACAAGTATCTTTATTTTATTCAATCTACTTCTCAAAAAATAAATGTTTAAGTGACAAACATAAAAATTAAAACTTTTTAAAATCTTACATAAATTATCCAATGATATTGAAATATGTAACGTAAGCTAATTTTAATATTTTTGACAAAAAAACTAATAAATAATTTTCCGAAAATTTATATTTTTAATTAGCAAATATAAGATAGTTATTTAAAGTTTTACTGAGGATAAAACTTAGTTAAAATTCGTTCAGCTGTGGATTCATTTTTATCATCATTGTTACATCATTTACATTTGAAATAATTAGTTCCGCTATCAAACTACCTTGAATTTAATTTTTTCTATTTCACCGATTATAGTTTGCAAATATACATTTCCTATTCTATCATTTTATTCCAATGAAATACATGTTTCAACAGACAGCATAAAATCATTAAATTTTTCTTCTTATGCAATCACCATGGTTAAATGAGCTTTATAAAAGGGTATTGATTTTTATAAAACAAGTTTAATTTAATGGGTTATGTACTAAAAACGTATTAAATTGTCTTCAGAAAAAATATTTTTAATTAACATGTTTAATAGCTTCACTAAAAATAAAAAAAAGTAAAATATTGTGTTAAGCTGTAATTCAGTTTGATGATCATTAAACGATGTTTAAAACCTTTTGTCCTAATATTAAACTACAGGTAATTTATATTTCTGCATTCTCCGATTATACGAGAGTTACTCTGAAACTTTTAAGATACGAGCAGACGAGAATTTACAAAATAAAAATAACAATTTAAATTTAAAATGCAAAGTATTTTAACACAGCAGACAATTTTTTACTAATTTACTTCAACTTGTTTAACGTAGAATAAATTTTAAACAGAAGAGAAAAGAAGTTGACGCTAGAACATTTTCGCGCTATGATTTTCTAAGATTTTAAAGCAAGAATCAATCAAGAAGAATGATTTTCAAATTTGAATTTGGGGATAAATCTCTAGCTCGTGCTACTGTATTCAGATGGTTTAAAGAATTTAGCAGAGGTTGCAATTTTCTTCAGGATGAAGAACACACAGGAAGCCCGCCGTCGGAAGGAATCCCAGATAATGTGTCTACCTTACGAAAAATGTTAATGAATGATAATCACTATCCTTATCAAATTATATAGAGGGAACTTAACTTTGGATCTGCATCCAGATACAAAATTATTAGTGAAGAATTACATATGAAAAAAGTAGTTTGCCGTTGGGTTCACCATAATCTAACTGAGCACCAAAAAGGGGAGCGTGTCAGAGTCAGTAAAGAAACTCTTAAATTGCTAAATAATGGTGGTCGCTGCAACATTTCTTAAACTCCATGAACTTACATGATGAAAATAAGTCTCCAAAAAATACAACAGTTTTCTTCAGTAAAGGATTGGTTTACTTCAAAGCCATGAGATGGAAGGGAAGACCAACTGCTTATACTGCTTTACTTCCACAAATGAAATAAATTTGGCCCAATGCTTAGACATAATTTTTCACATACATTAAAGCTCGTCGTCGAAGATCATCTTACACAAAATAATGATAGAAAGGCCGTATTCAAATTTTCTAGAGTTATTTATATATTTTAATCTAAATTAATGTAACTTAGTGTACTTACATTGTTACTCAAAGAAGATACTTAATAGAGATTTGCGGCTATAAATGATTTTCTTCATCTATCGTGTCCAGAGGGCTTGAAGCATTAAATGTTACAAAATGCATCTAAACAAGACCTGACTCTACCGCAAAATTTTGTAAGTATTACTTTAAAAACCTAGTTCTATCTCAAAACTTTCAGAGTGACCCTCGTAGTTTATAAATATTTAATTTATATCCAGTCTTCTTTACAATGAAGAAGATGTTTAACTAGAGGATATAAATGATAGTCAATCTAATTTAGTCAAACTAAAAATTAAACAGACTTCTCAGAAGAAATTGTTAAAGAATGAATTGAAGGACAGAAGAGTATCGGCAATGGTTTTAAATGTCTTCATAAATTCTACATAAAAATGTTTAGAACTTGCTTTACATACAATGCATCTTACATACTGAAATAACAGTTAGTTAAACAAAACTATCAAAGTGATAGAACATACAACGTATTCACCTGATCTAGCTATGTGTGACTTTTGGTTATTCTTTAATCTAAAAAAGAACTTACGTGTACTTCGTTTTCATTCAGAAGAAGAGATTGATGCGGCTATAAATGCTTTTCTTCATCTATTCCAAGAAATGAATGACTTGAAGCATTTAATCGGCGAAAATTTCGTCTACAAAAGTACATTGATTATTGAGAAGACTACTTTGAACACAACTAAAATTTTGTAAGTATAACTTTAAAAACCTAGTTCTATCTCAAAAATTTCAGAGTGACCCTCGTAGTTTATAAATATTTAATTTATATCCAGTCTTGTTTACAATGAAGTAAATGTTTAACTAGAGGATATAAAAACACCTTTTTTCAACATATTACATATATCATAGTTGTATAAATTATTGATCCCTTTAAACAATTTAATTTTGATCATTTATATACTGAAATGTTTTTACATTGTCTTCGAGAAAAATGATATTCTTCAGTACTATATCTCAAAACAAAAAGAGATTACATTTAGCTTACTTAAATTTCTTTAATAAATAGAACAGAAATATAATGTAAGGTATTATTTAGTACAAAAGTCTTAAAGATTAAAGTTCATTCAAAGATCATTCTCTCCTAATTCGCCGAATTCTTGAATAATTCGTAAAATTAATCTTTGAACTTCAGAATAATCTTATGCTTCTGACGTTCAATAAAATTAATATAATTCAATTTAGGTATTAATATAAACAAAGATTCTGAAGATTTTTAGAGTTGATTATAATTGGCAAAAAAAAGTTTATTTTATATCTGTAAGTCTATTTTTCCATAATCATTTTATCTTTTTACAAAGTGAAAAGCATTTCCAATATATATTTATGGTGTGGTATTTTTTATATTAAAACAGTTTAAATCATTAATATGCATTAAGATTTATCGTGTATATTAACACATTGTGTGAGAGTACATTTAGTTGCAGAATTGTACCGTTTTGGGTGTAAATGTAGTTATTCAGTTAAATCTCAATATATCGAAAATTATTTAATTTTTCAACCAACTTTGCGTATTTTATACTGAAATATATAAACAAATATAATAATAGACAAATAAACATATATATATATATATATATATATATATATATATATATATATATATATATATATATATATATATATATATATATCTTTTTTGCAAGGATAAATAAAAAGTTAATTTTAAATCTAAACTGATTTTTTAATCCATTTTCCCGTTCTGTAGTTCCGCATCAACTGATGTAAAAAAATAAATTTTATTTGTTTAAATTCTTCCAAAATCTATGTAGTAGACAAAAGCATTCGGCTTCGTTTCCCTGTATATACCGCTATTTTTGTACCCACAAACAAACCATGTTTTCACACTAACCCCTACTAGTACGGGACCCGCGCTCAAGTTTCAATCGTCAGAAAACGTACTAGTACGTGTCCCGCATACAATGTGTTAAGATTTATTGATGTATTAAGATTTATCCTGTTATATAGGTTTGGTTTGGTTTGGTTTGAAGGACTACAGTTTACTGTTATGCTCCTGAGTTCTAATGAAACCGGAAACTACAGCTTAAAGCTGAATTTGAACGGCTACGAGCATCCATGCTCGCAACGAAATTCGAATCCGCGAACACCGGTTCCGAAGACCATTCAACCGTCGTTCGGCACTATTTTTATGTAGACTGTGGATTTAATCAAAAGAAGAAAGACTCAAACAACTAGATGCTACTGCAGCAGTCCTACATGTAATTTTATGAATATTTTACGGTTAGTTGTTTTTAGAGTTACGCTTATCCACATTATTATCCGTTATAATAAATTACAGATAACTACTAATAAGAGAGATGCTGGAGTATTAATTGAAATAATCCTAAATAAAACAAAATCTGCAATCTACTGCTAACCACCAGACGATAAGGGATTAGTACACAATGCTCTTCGAAGTCAGAATCTACTGGTTCGAATCCCTCTTCTAGCATGGTTGCTGTCAGCCATTTGGAATGAACTTGTAGCAGTAGTTCCCGGTGTCATTAGCCCTCATTGTACATTAGATCTTAGAGATCCTAACCAAACTACACCTCCTACGTCACATCATTTTTGAGTTAAAGTGCGTAACAAAGTGTCTCGTAAAATGAAATAAAGGTAATAACTAGGCTCAAACAAACTGCCAATATAATTTACTCAGAATAAATAATGAACATATGGATATGTAAAGGCTTAGTTAATTTAAATACATAATTTAAACATATAATTCATTTAATATGAGTAATTAATTTAAAGTGACTTTTTAACAATTGTAGATGTTATTTTGTAAATTTTTGTGGAGGGTTTACTTTCTGTTTTTGGCAACACTTATCAACATTATTCTCTGGATTCGTTTGAAGTAGCAAACCAGAATAATGTTATGATAATTGAATTTTTTTTAATGATTTTATCCTTCCTGTGTATTAATTAACGTTAAATTAGTTTTTACATATAATTTTTATTGTTGTTCCAATTGTAAAACTACAGGTATACTCATTTTATTATAATTGACTACCTTCATAAAGTGTAATTTATAGGCTGCTTACTATCTCATATATGACTAATATTTGACTCAGCTATAAAATCTTCGTCCTTTATCAATTATTACTGTAAAGCATTTTTTTAAATATTGCACGTTCTTTTAACGTCATAATGATGGTAAATAATGTTGGTAATAAGTTCTGGAGCAGAGCAGTGTTTGTTGAGTAATAACTAAACCCGAGTAGTCCGCTTCCATCGCGTTTAAACTAAACTTCATTAAAAAAGGAGAGATGAAGAGAACGATTTGTTTATGTATTTTTGATCAGGAACTTATGATAATTGAATTTTTTTTAATGATTTTATCCTTCCTGTGTATTAATCAACGTTAAATTAGTTTTTACATATATTTTGTATTGCTGTTCCAATTGTAAAGCTACAGGTATACTCATTTTACTACAATTGACTACCTTCCCAAAGTGTAATTTACAGGCTGCTAACTATTTTATATGTGACTAATACTTGACTCAGCTATAAAATCTTCGTCCTTTATCAATTATTACTGTAAAGCATTTTTTTAAGTATTACACGTTCTTTTAACGTCATAATGATGGTAAATAATGTTGGGTAATAAGCTCTGGAGTAACGCAGATTTTGTTCAGTAATAACTAAACTCGACTAGTCCGCTTCAATCGCGTTTAAACTAAACTTGTCCGCTTCCATCGCGTTTAAACTAAACTTCATTAAAAAAGGAGAGATGAAGAGAACGATTTGTTTATGTATTTTTGATCAGGAACGCATCTGGAACCTTTTTCTTAAAGTGAAGATGAAATTAACTTTCATGATTCTTTCGTTGCTCAGAAAATGAATTTCGGTAATTTCTATTCTTTCGTCAGAAAATATTCCGGGTGAAATATTTTTAGTTGGAAAAGAATTGGTCTGACCATTTATAAAAGAAATTTTTAAAAATCTTATAATTACGAGGGAATCTTAGAATCTTATCTAATTCTTAGAATTTTGTTCCAAATAAAAAGT
Organism: Pardosa pseudoannulata; assembly: GCA_032207245.1. Classification (NCBI taxonomy): domain Eukaryota; kingdom Metazoa; phylum Arthropoda; class Arachnida; order Araneae; family Lycosidae; genus Pardosa; species Pardosa pseudoannulata. Next base: position 38,099,023 of record CM063501.1, on the reverse strand, counting down.
TATGTATGGATTTTTATATCTAATTTTGTGTGCATCTTGATACAAATGCAAGGATATCAAATTTTATCAATTACGAAGAACTTGATAGAATAATAAGTTAAGATAGTTAAAATTCTCTTTAGGCAGTTTGTTTGGAGGAAACTTTATTATAACAAAATAAACGAAATAGACTGAAATGTTTTTGTTTGTGATATGTAAATTTATTTTGTAGTGAATTTCGCTATATCATTAAATACCCAGTTACAGACTTATGTACTACGGTGAGAAAAAAAGGCATATGGTAGAAATAGTGAAAGCGTCCCTTATGTACACTTGAATTGAGCTCCTCTTTACCTTGTGACAGGACGTTATTTCGCGCAGAATAGGATGCTGAATAAAATATTGTTAACACTGAGAACCATCTCAATCATTCTGTCTGAGAAATTCATTAGGATGCAGGTAAAGTGTCCCCAGTGTCAGTTTCAGTGGCATCCCGAAGAAAGAGTCTGGCATGACAGGAAACCCTCTAAATTGAAAGTCAAGCACCAATATTTGCTTTCCTTGTTCTCCAAAGGTTTGACAAGAGACATCGATTAATGATGTCCTATAGATCCTCGAGATTGCTCTCGATTACTGAGAACTCCCATGTCTTCCTTGGAACCTGGCTTACACCTGTACGGCTAGCAATTCTACAAAGCGATTCCTCATGACGTCATCAACCAGGTGTCCGATTAACTGAGATGGAAATTTGCTTGCAGACGGCGGTATAAATAGACCAGAGTTCCTGATCGAGAGTGATTTTTGACCGATCGAGTCTCCTGTGTTCTCATCGATTGATAGCGTCTGGAGAGCAACTGAGAGTGTTCCCCTCTCTTATTCTTTCCATACCTGATTACCCACAGCAGCGACTATTGGAAAAGCTGATTCCTGTAACAATCAACAGTTCACTGTAAATATCATAGTCATATTTGTGAACGTTAAACGTATTTGTGTTTCTAATAAAGATCTCTAGTCTGCACTTAGAACTCCACTATCATTTTTCCAGCTCACTTAGAGCTTAGTACGCTACAGTTTATACTCATGAGGGCTATTGATTTTATTTTGTGTAATATTTACTGTTTGTTGAATTATTAATGAATCAACAGATTTGGGTCATTGTTCAACACAACATTTAACACGTCACTGATGAGATGTCAACTGTTATCGAACAGCAAACTTAATACCCACTTTAGTGATATATCATGTGACAAAGATATTAATAGAGACAGTGTTATTGTAATAATAATAAAGAACATCTGAGAAAAATTTGTAAAGTCTACTGTATACTAACTTTAGTCAAAGTCAGTCTGCAATAGAAGCATAAAGAACAACACAAAGACGGATTTTTTTCTATCTGAGTATGTGTGTGTGTGTGTGTGTGTGTGTGTGCGCGTGCGTGCGTGTGTGTAAGTAATATATAAAAATTATTACACTTAAAATATATCTCTAAAATTCTCTTTTTCCTAGTTTTTCCTCCTCAGACTTAAATTCCTTATAATGTGGTTCGACTGAATTAAAAATTAGTTTTATTTGTCTAAATTTTTCCAGAATTTATGTAGTAGACCAGAACATTCGGCTTCATTTTATTGTATATACCGTTATTTTTGTACCCACAAACAAACCATGTTGTTATACTAACCCGTACTAGTACGTGACCCGCACTCAAGTATCAATCATCAGAAAATGTACTAGTACGTGTCCCGCATACAATGTGTTAATATTATTATCTAATATACATTTTTCATACAATTTTTATACAACTAGTCATATTAATTCAGACTTCCGTATTAAAAACAAAAGCAAGAATTTAAAATTTTAGTAAAAAAGCAAATCAAGATATAATGCAATATCTTTTAAATGATTTTGACTTTTTAGCAATACATAACCAACTGCAGTTATTCGTAAGTTCATTGTAAAGTTATTTTTTATCAGAGTAATTTAGCATAAATTACTGAATTAAATTTTTTGAAAATAATTATGTCATATGCAGAAATTAAGTTAGTACAATAAATAACCTTATTACTCTCGAAGCATTTCTACAGTAACATTTTATTAGTGCATTGATTTTAATACGAATGTTAATACGTGTATTTGAGCTCACCATGTTTTAAACGTAATTAATCTTCCAATTTCAGTCCGAGTCAATTTGAAGCATCTCTTTTTCTTTAATAATGAAACAGTAATTACATCAAATTATGCGTGAGTGTATGTTTAATTAAATCTTAAACCACCAAACGAAATAATTCTGCTATCATTTTCTGTAATAAAATTTGTTAAACTCATGTAAAATTAGAAAGTATAATCTAATCGAAAGATTTAGTTACCCCCTGGAGACTTACTTGCTATCTTTATTCAAGTATTTATGAAATAATATAGCATTTTTGTATTTGATACTACCCATTTTCATTACATTTTAATCACATTTAGTATTTGGAAACTTCTAAATTATTCTTATTAAATAATAATATAAGGAGCTGAAAAAACTGTAAATAAATTCGAGCATGTGTATAAACCGCTATTCCTTTACTAGTTTTTGACTAATGCAAATTTATTGCGAATAATATAGATTCTGTATAAAATTTATAAATGACCTTAGTGTTAATCATAAATCAACACAAAAATAAACGACTATACACATGAATGCCCTTTTACAGACATACATACATACACACACATACATATATGTATATGTTACTGTGAAAGACCGAAATCTGGAGAATGTCGACTTTCACCGGTGAATGTCAACATTCACTTACTCGTTTGGTGTATGTCCGAAATATTTGCTAAATACCCTTATTTCTGACTTACACCGGTAAATGTCGACATTCCCCACGCACTAATGGTGAATGTTGAACATGTCTGATATTTATATTTTTTCTCCGTAATTCATTCAAATCTATAGTAATAGCACATGTAACTGTTTAACTTAAAACAAACCGAACACTCTTAGAACAAAAAATAATACCAGTAATTAATTTTATGTGATTGACGATATACTATCTTATTTGTTGTAACAATTTAAACTGTTGTTGCAATTTGAATTGCACAAGCGTCCCTTACATTTATAATGGAATTTAGTAATGAAACATTTCTTTTTGCAATGAGAGTGATATAGACATGCCCCCCACTTCTCGAATTAGCTTCAGCTGTTTTTCTCAGCGCGACATTTCTTGAGAGAAATTTTATCTATGGAGAGTAACTTTTCTTTACAAAATATATGCTGATTACGGGTATAAAGCTGCTTGAGGGTACCATTTTGGTTTTCTTATTTATAAAAGTCGGAGTCTTCTATTACAACAACAACCACCAATACATTTCGGGCTTCTGTACGACCACGGTCGACATCAGGGGCTTGTATTCACAGAGTGTCATAAATTTGAGCAGGAGGAAATTTTCTTTTTGAGGTTTATATCATTTTCGTTGCATGATTATATTTTGCGACCGTTCTTTTAATAGAAATAAACTTCTGCTGTTTAGTCAGGGCTTGATAGAAGGCGTAGTAGGTTGAAGATCTTCATCTATTTTTTCTTTTGGGATGGATACAGGGACTTTGGAGTATTCCTTCATGGTATGTGCTATTTTAACATATATTATTATATGTTTCAATAATAAAGTATAATTAAAAAACGTAACAAAAATATTTTTTTCAACATTCACCATCAGTGCATGGGGATTGTCGACATACACCAGTGATAGTCCGAATATGTAAGAATATAACAAAATATTCAGTCTTCCACCGAGGTATTTGGTGTATGTCGACATTCACCGGTGAATGTCGACATTCTCCAATTTCGGGCATTCACAGTAACATATATATATATATATATATATATATATATATGTATATATATGTATATATATATATATATATATATATATATATATACTATATATATATATATATATATATACATATACATATATACATATATATACATATATACATACAGATATATATACATATACATATATACATATATATATATATATATATATATATACATATATATATATACATATATATATATATATATATACATACATACATACATACATACATATATATATATATATATATATATATATATATATATATATATATATATATATATATATATATATATATATATATATATATATATATATATATATATATATATATATATATATATATATATATATATATATATATATATATATATATATATATATATATATATATATATATATATATAGGCAAGCCATGTATGTATCCTTCAACAACAGCTATAATTTCTTTCTTGTTTCTAAAATACTTCAAGAATGTTTCGAATTTTCGTTGTTTCGGCTATTTATTTTGAGTTCTAATAAATTTACACGACAGCATAAGACATTGGAAGTAATTTAAAAACCATTTGACTTCGAAAGTTATTTGATTTGAGTCTTTTTATTTACAGGTTTTTAAATCTTTCCGAAGAATTTTAAGATAATTTAGGGAGTAAATTGTCTTCGTTTTCCTTTAATGACACATTTTTTACTTCTTTGTACGACGTAAAAGAAATAATCCATCTCAAAAATTCTCGGTGTACGAATTTCAACGAAAATACTGATTTTGCTGAATCTATTTTGACTAGTTTAAGCTGTAAGTTTGTAGGGTATATGTGTTAAAAAGCTTCCACAATGAAATTTTAGGCACCCATATTGAACATTCTAGAATACATTTTGCTTAATTTCGTCGTAGCATATGTACTTAAGTATGTACACGCAAAACTCAAAAACGGTTAGATATACATTGTTTAAATTTATTATTTAGAAGTGTTGACGCCCTAAAGAGAAGTCTAACTTATTGTGTGTATGGCTAGCAAGATCTGTCCTTGGGGAAGAGTCACCCTGGATTCAAAGACAATTTATTTAGGAAAACAAAGGTTCTAAAGCATTGTTTAGAGGATATTATCTGGGTAAAACACAGTTTCTTTTGAAAGGTTTGTCACCTACGGCCATATTATGAGCAAAGTGAAACTAATAGAGGAAAATGCAATAATATTAAAGGTTGGATAATAATAGAACAAAAGAGAAATAAAATGAAATATTTTTAAAAACAAGGATAGCAGAAACAAATTTAGGGTAGGAGGATGCATGTTAGCATAAATAAAACCAGGGATGCATTTGCTCAGTTGATTGTTGCCTAACATCCAACATTTGCTAATATACTATAGTTAAATTGAAGTCTGACGATTTTCACAATGTATAGATGACTAGATATAAGTTGTGCTGATACTACTAAGAGCTTAATGTACTCTTGAATAAAAGTTGATCATTAAATTATTTCTAAAAATACTCCACTATGTGTAATTCGGATAAAACATCAGTAATATCAAAAGAATTACGTAATAGAGTAAGGAAATAGTAACATATACTTTTATAGAAACCAAATCAACAGGTATTGTAATCATGCATATCATAGACTCTTAGTGCAATTTTTCAGACTCAAAGCAGTTTGAAAATCAACGCAGAACTAAACTTTATTTTGCAGCTATATTGATTTTAAAAAACATAACGACAGCACAGCATTGACTGTACAAGGTAATTTCATCATTTAAGCTTGTAGAACATTATCATTTTACTGTATAATTTTTTCTGTAATAAATTCCCTTTGCATGTTAAAAACATAAACGAATGAAAAAAAATTGAAACAATAACAATGTAGGGGAATTAATGTATACCCAAGATTTGTTATTTTAACAATTTGGTATTATTACTCTTGTTGAAAAATTTCACTTGGATTACTAAGAAACAGAAATTTAATGAGAAAGTTGAGACTGTTTTGATTTGCACAATGACCTTATATTTGGCTGAATTTCAAATACCTACAACCTAATATCTCACTCTGGTTGCTTTCGACGTTAATTTGTTTTGTTGACTTGTGGACTAGACTCTTACATATACAATGTCTATTACCTTTATATGTCATCAACATGTTTCCCTCAAATAAAATAAATTTAAATGAAACATAGAAAAAATGTTTAAAACTTAATACACGTACAAAGAAGGGGTATAGCGCGAACATGAGATATTTTTAATTTTATCATGTATTCAAAATAGTTGGTTACTCATACTACAAAAGATAAACCATTTAGTACATTTAGAGCATATGTGAACATACTAAATTTCTTTTTTTGTAGTAACTATATTTGTATAAGTGTTTTTAGTCTAGAATTGAATGCATTCATTGTTATATTAAAATAGTAATTTTCTACTCTTTAATTATATTACGTCATTTAATTCGTGCTCCATTAAGTAAAATTTAATTTAAATGTATTTCCTGTGCAAAGCATAAATATAAATAAAAAAATTCTTTTGCACACAATTCTAGTCATTCAGGTTTTGATTTATGAGGGTATAGGACAAAATAATAGGAACAGATGTGAAAAAATAAAAATTTTTGATTACTTAGGGGTTGAGTAAATTTGGCCTGAATTACAGCTTGCATTTGGCTTATTATTGACAAATAAAGTTCTTGCACAAAATACACCGAAATTCGAGCCCATTCATCGTGCAGGGCCTTTTCAAGTTCAGATAGTGTGTGTGGAGAAGGAAACCCAACACGTACTTTGTTCTCTAAATAACCTCACGAAGGCTGAATGATATTGATATTAGGGGACTGAGGACACCAGGTTGTATCTACTTCATCATCATGCTTATGTAACCATATTTGAACACAGCGAGACGTGTGAACAAGTGCATTGTCATCTTGGAACACAGGACGTTCTCCTGGAAAGAGAGTCTAAAGCATAAAGATTATCTGGGGAAATACTTCAATAATGATCGCCTGTGAACATCCCCCTCAAGACAACGAGAATTCCTAATATACGGGAAGATACTGCTGCCCACACCATCATAGAATCCCCTCCATGTTGCACGGTTGGAATCAATATGAAATGATTCTGCCGGAGTACGCCAGACGAAGACACGTCAGATAGTCTGGAATAACGTAAATGAGGATTCATCAGACCAGATGGCTTGTTCCCATTGCAGTTGTGTCCAGTTTTGGGGGTCTCGGCACCACTGTAGTCTGTTCACAGCATTCCGCTCCGAAACTAACGGTTTTGGAATAGCTATTCCATGAATATTCGCATCAAGCAACTTTCGTTGAATAGTTTTCATATATGCAGGGTTCGAAAGGTGGGTATTCACGTCGGACGTTATCTGCCTCAGTGTGGTCGTGATTTCGGGCGACTATTATCTACAACATCCGTTTCTCACGACCCTTCAACTCTGACTTCCGTCTACTGTTGTACTTTACAGAAGATACCTTACCCAGGTTTGTGTAGGCCGTCATAAGGTAGGCCCTTGACACACTTTCCCAGTGGTCCTTGAAATACCCACAAAGTTGGCTGTTCTGGACACGGACGCGAAGAGGCGAGATCCAACTATCATGCCTTTTTTCACGGAGAGGTTGGACATAATCACGCTTTGCTAGGAACAGAATTTTCTCATTTAACTCTCACACTGCGCAAGAATTGACTAGTGCCTTCCCTTTAGCCTCCACTAAATGACCAACTGTTGGGTCATGAGGCAACCGTTTACTGGACCGTTGATGAACGACTCATTTTTAAATGTTTGTTTCCATTATTTTGTCCTGTACCTGTAAATTAATAATAGAAGCTGTTATAAGAATTTCAAAACTATGTCTTTAATTAAAATTATTAAAGTAAACTGCTGTCATCGAATAACATAAAATAAAATTTAAATATATATATATATATATATATATATATATAGATAGATAGATAGATAGATAGATAGATAAGCTTTTTTATAATAAAATTCTATTGTATTTCACTGGAAATTAGAAAATTTAAATTAATAATGAAACGCATTAATCAAATTATGATCTAGGTATAACACCATGAAGGTTAATTTGCAATTTCTTGGAGTTAAAAAGAGAATCTACTTAAAATCGAATAAAAAAGTAAATTAATAATTATATAATAAACGGGAATGTCGATAATTAAAACTAAATAGTTTTTCATTCCGTAACGTTTTTATTTCAAAATGAATTATTTAATTTTTTTCAAGCCACCTACGTATTAAATTGTTTTTTAATACCCTTAATGGGAAGAAAATTCTTCTAGGCAACAATGTAATAATAGTTTAATTTTTTCCTCTTTATTCAATTTTTATCTCTTTAAAAAATAATAATGGAGGCTTCAGGATACGTAGCAAAATTTTGGAAATTTTTTTTAATCTAGTAAAAGAAATTTTTTGCATACTTTTGAATGCTCAAGTGAAATTAATTCTGATTAGTTAATTCTTTTATTATATATCGATAGTTTTAAATATCTCTAAATTATTTAGTTATTTTCGCATGTGGCATTTCTCCGTACTTTCATGTAATCCATTTATTTGACCTTAATCTGTAAGATTATACATTTATTATTATTCAAATGTACATTTCTAAAAAATAAAATAACATTCTATAAAGGTATAAACAAGTATTTATCTCTCTCTTCATGAAATTCATTGATCATTGATCTGATATCACTTTGTAAAATTGTTTATCATTTTGAAACCAAACTTATTTTTTGTAAAAAATAAAATAGCATTTTATAGGCATGAAAAGTGGTATTTTACTGTAACTTGATGCAATCTATCGATCTGACCTCATTTTGAAAAATTATTTAATTATTTCAACGAAATGTATTATTCCGAAAAATTAAAAAATTATTGATTATTGATCATTGATCTGACCTAACTTTGTAAAATTGTTTATCATTTTAAAACCGAACACATTTTTGTGAAAAATAAAATAACGTTTTATAGACATGAAAACTGATAATTTACTGCAACTTTATTCAATCTATCGATCTGACCTCAATTTGAAAAATTTAGTTATTTCGACGAAATGTATTATTCTGAAAAATAAAAAAAATATTTTATAAGCATGAAAATGTAAAATATTATAGTTTCATGAAACTTGTAGGCAATGTGCTTGCGGAGTAAATAGATCAAAATTAAAAGGATTGCTTTGTTTGCACGATTTAAATCTCAGCTTATATTACAAGATTGACTTAATATCTCTTTTTATTATTTTAAGACTTTCAAAAATAATTTACAGGAATATTAATTTGACCGTTCAATAGATTCATATTAAATGGAAGTAAAGTATCACAAATAAAAAACTACTAAGTATCTATAAGATTATTCAAAAATACAGCACAAAAATATTTGTAATGTCCACCATTACAAGAATAATTTACAGAAATATTAATTTCCTCGTTCAATACATTCATATAAAATGGAAGCAAAGTATCACAAATAAAAAACTATGTAATGTTTAAAAGATTATTCAAAAATACAGAAAATTTAAAAAATCATTTGTAATGTCTACCATTTTGGCTCCTTCTAGGGAACCTGTAAAGCTAGAGTGGCGCGTCCACAGGTGGCGTATAGGAGAATACCTTCATTGGATTATATATCTTTTAAGTGGTAGAAGGGAAATAAAATACCTCCCGTTGATCAACAGGCAAATATATAATAATATAAAATAAATAAATAAATAAATAAATAAACATTTAAATTTTACTCTTAGTGTTCCTATAAGATCTATTCGTCTGACCAGCTTAACCTGCCTCATTTTGAAAATAATCTTCATTCACTGGTCCTTTCATATATATTGTTTTGTGTTATTTTCCGCCCAAACTCAAGCATTTTTTATCCTGTTCCCCTGTACCCTTATTTAATTAAATTATAAATGTCAATCCAATTCAATATTCATAGTCTGAAGCATTACCATTACTAGCAACTCCAGAAATAGAGAGCTTGGACCAGGGTGTTCTGTTGCAAAATCTTCCTGTGAGATCCTGTGATAACAGGCAAAAGTCCAACCTTCATGGAGGCTCTGTCAACTTTTCTCTTCCTACTTCTTTATTCTTTGAAAGTTATAAATGTGGCCAGAGCTGTCTTGGACATTTTGAATTAATTTGATTCCATTGCACTGTGCAAGACAACAACAACCATTTTGGCTTCTTATATAAAAACAAAATACAAGAAGGTATTTTTTTCTGTCTAAATTCTATTGCTGAAGCTTAAACATATTTTGCACTCCTCCTACAAGTTATTGTGATCTCAATTATAGGTACTTCAAAGATTATTTTAATCCCTTAACCGGTTTGGCTGTCTATTGAGGTTTGGCTACCGGTTTGGCTGTCATACTAAACCCCCAACCGGTTTCTTCGTATATTGTGTGAGCCTCAGTATTTTCTCCTCCCCCCCATTTTTTCTTTTGACTGTATTCTTAACTTTTCTAACATCACATTGATCACATTACTCAAATTCACATTGATCAGATTACTCAAAACATAATTTAAAAAACATTTCAAACATGAATGACCGGAAATTAGTTAAAAGGGAGATTATACCTCGCTTTGTAAAAGAAGTTCCAGAATAAAATGTTGCCCAAATTACCCACATTTTCTTAAATTTTCTTACTTATAAATTAAGAATAAAGGAAACCTGCTGATTTAATTATCTTTTTAATATTTCAAATCTCCACAATAGTTTAAAGTGGTATTGATTTCATTGTTCAATATATTCAAATTAAATAGAAATAAAATATTACAAATAAAAAATTTCGAAGTTTTTAAGAGATTATTTGAAAATAAAGCAAAAAAACTCTTTTGATGTTTTAATGTTTAAGATTTTCGCATCTTATATGAAAACACTACAAATTACAATACATATTAACACTAAAAATAGGTATATTTTCATGTCTGAATTGTATATCTGAAACTTAAACGTGTTTTGCACTCTTTCTACAAGTTATTGTGATCTAAACAATATAGGTAAGCCATAGATTATGCCATAGGTACGCCATACGTGATATAGGTAAGCCAAAGGTTATTTTAACCCCTTAACAGGTTCGCCTGTCTACTGAGGCATACTTCAACTTAAATGGTTTACCCTTATATTATACAAGCCCCAGTATATTCTTCCCCCCTTTTCTCTTTGACTGTAATTTTAACTTTTTTAACTGTTCACATTGTTCAAATTACTCCAAATATGATGTGTACCTAATCTATTATTTAAGACAAATGTAAAACAAAATTATTTGCGTAATATCTAAGTTCAGTGATAAAACGTATGAAAATAAAGCAGATGAAATTTAAATAATTTAAAATAAGAAACAATGGAATGACGTCATAATGCTAAAAAATGCTAAAATGTTATTTTTACCTATTTATTATGTGATAAATTGTTAAATTTAATCGCCTGATTTTACCGGGGAAAATAGGGTTTGAAATAATGACATTAAAAGCTCAAAAAGGGGTAAGGGGTGGATTTTGAACGTTTTAAACACGACAGTATTTTTTGCTCTGATATAAAGAATATTTATACCAATTTATTTTAGAATCGGATCGATAGTTTAGGAGAAGAAAAACTTTGAATTTTGCTAACCCTAACTCATCAAGAATCCAGTATGAATGCCTCTGTATATTGCAGGTCCAACTGCATCATAAATTCGACGACAGATGGACAGATAGCTAAGACTATTATTATATAGGGGATAAACAAAATATAAAAACAAACATGATTTGTTTATCTTTTTATCATTGCAAAACTCTCAACAGGAGTTAAGAAGAGTGGTATTAATTCCCTCTTTCAACATATAGGGTGTTTCCTAAATGACCAGTTTGTATGATAATCAATGAAAATTAAACTGGCAATGATAGAAATTCATAGTTTATTGCACTATTCTTGGGACAATAGTAAATTTTCAGGCGGACAAACTTAGACAAAATTAGTTGCAATATTCCGCAACAGATGGCGCTGAAGTTTTAAAAAATCTAAACTATGATATTTGTCTGAGGGGACTCTTAAAAGACCATGCGTACCTCCACTATCCAGAAAAAATTGAATAACTGGAACAGTACATATATTCTGCATGTGAAGCCATCCCGCCTGAGACGTTTACACGGGTTTCTGATAATTTCGTTCTCAGAATACGCCATATTATTGCTGCGCATGTTGGACATCTGGAAAATATCGTAGTTTAGATTTTTCAAGACTGCAGCGTCATCTGTTGTGGAACATTGTAACTAATTGTGAAAGTTTATCTGCCTAAAAATTTAATATTGTCCCCAGCATATTGCAATAAACTGTGTATTTCTATTACTGTCCTTTTAGTTTTTATTGATTTCTCAAATATACCGGTCATTTTTGAAACACCCTGCATTTAAATTAAAGTCAATCCTCATAAATATTGCAAAGTTTTTTAGAGATTTTTTTATAATATAGCACAAAATTTCCTATAGTGTTTATCAGTTTGGTCTCTTATATAAAAACCTGCTACAAGTTGGGTTTTATTTTCATGTCTAAATTGTAATGTTTAAGTTTAAACGATTTTTGTACTCCTTCTACAAGTTTTTGTGATCTCAATTTGAGGTATACCAAAGTTTATTTTGTCTCTATAAATCCTTTACTTTCTAGAGAAAGCATCTTTCAAAGAATTTTTTTTTTACAAATAAAGAGAAAAAGGAGCAATGAGTGGAATTCGGAAGCACTCTTAGAATTCTTCTAAGCAAGAAAAAAAAACCAAGTCTTCTAAAACACATCTCCAAATACCGATCTTTATTTCGAAGTAATCACTTAAATTTGCTGTCTCGTGGCCTAATTGGTCGAAAGCCTGCGAATGGACATTTATATTAAGTTTCTTTAATGGTTGTCTTTTTTCAAAACGTCAAGGAAATTGGAAATGGAATTTTTTTCATTATAACAACCAAAGTATTTCTATCGTCCAGGAAACTTTTTAAATCTGCGACATTTCTCATTCCCTTTTAACCCATTAAGTGTTTTTAAATATCATAAATTGCATTTATTTGTTTTTTTAGGTATTTGGAGGAACGGAAACATTCCTTTTTTTAAAGCCAAATATTTTTATCGCAGCGATATAAATAAAGAATTATGATGATGGCTCTATTTAATCTTTATCGAATTGCGCACGCATTAAAGTAACATTTAAATCAGTTTCTTACGTTTCAATGATAATAACGCATTAATTGCAAGCGAAAAAAAATTGGAATATTTAAATAAAATTAATGGTTTGTAACAAGACAATGGGGATTTCGTAAAAATGGAAATTTAAATCTTGAATTTTATGCAACGAACAATATTTTAAAAACTAAATACTAGCATTGAATATGAAACTCTTTTAATTTCGAGAAAGCACTTTTTTGTACTGGTAATTGTTATAAATTAGAAACATTAGTTGGGATATGTGTGTATTTTTAAATTAAAAAGTTCTAACAGCACTGGAGGAAATATCATTTTTCAGTATTAAATTGATTAAATGCTAAAAAAATTGAAAATCATTATTTATAGCAAATAATGAGGAGGAAAAACAAAGAAATATCATCACAGAGGATTTTGATTTGAATAAATACATCCAAAAACGGTTCATTGTTGAAAATATTATGGAGTTGGAATAAAATAGAAAATTTGACCTTCTTTAATTTAGGATCTGATGATATAAAATTTAATTATCTTATAGCTCTTCAAATTTTTAGCAAAATTTGTCCCAAGAATTAATCAGTGTTACTTTATATAGTTGTTTTTGTTATTGCTTATGCCACTTAGTCAAACCAAGCATGATTGAGAATGAGACTATTCGTATTAAGGCAAAGGATGCACCTTTCATTTTGACAATCAAGCCCCAAGCGATTCCCATATGGCTGTGAGGCCCTCCAGGCTTATCCCGGCGACGGTGGTCAGATCGCGAATATTGGGCCACTCAAGCCCTTCGAAGTACCCGGATCCCGCTTGTCGCATCGTAGGCGCAATCCACGACCTGACGCAGAAGGCGAGCACTACTGAAGAAAAAATTTGGAATACTTACTGGATGCTATGCGGACTTCCTGAAGCAGGAATTAGTGAGGGTGGAGCGAACCACGTGGACCGAAAGCAAAGAAATAAGCAAGATGGAATTTTGCTCGTTTCACGAAAGAAGACGGGAAACCGAAGGGAGCAGAAAAAAAGAACAGGAAATTTTGAGATGCGACAATCGTAACCCTGGGCCTCGGGATCATCACTCAGAAGTCATTGTGACGGAAATTTGGACCATCATGCGGAACCCCCGTGACTCGGTTTGCACGAAAAAGACTCACTGAAGTTTCGCTAAGCTCTAGGAGATGGAAAAGCCCTAACCTAAGAAAAGAAAATAAATTTTTAAAAAAGGAAGCGTGGTCCTCAAGATAAGAAGGTCACCTTGAGTTAGCCGCGTTCGTCAGCCCTTGGGGTCTGAACTCGACTTACACGAACCACACAAAATAAATGAATAAATAAAATAAAATAAAATAACAGAAATTTGACACTCGCGTTCCATGGAAAGAAAAGAAAAGAGGGGGAGCTGAAAGCTGAGCTGTGGTCCCCAAGGGGGATGGGTTCCTCTTCGGGTTCACTGCTAGGGCCTGCCCCATGGGTCTTGGCCCCGACTTATGTTAACCACCTTGCCGAGTCACTCATCATTGCAGCCTTCATTTTGACAAGCACTTCAAGGGCGAAAGTACGACTTATGCTCAAGTGTGTTCTCATAATTTTGAAGCAGGGACCAAACAGAAGACCCATAAGCCTATCCTGCCACCCCCAGAGGTATTGATTGAGAACATGGAGGACATCGTGACCAGAACATATTAAGTACCTCAGTCACTTTAACGAACACAGGGGATCTTAGGCTAGTTCGGCTCCAAATCCCAACCCTCCAATTACGAGAGTGTTCCTTTGACGACTGAACTACCGCGGCTCACTTTATACAGTAATATCGATTAGCACTTGTGAAAGAATTTGGAATTAAACTACTAACAGAGATACCAAAGTAAGTAGGAGACTTTAAAGGTTTTGAACCTTTGGTATACATCGTTCCAGTGGGAAGTTAAGACGGGAAAGTTTAAACTTTAATAATCGTCCACGTGCGATTGACTTGTGACAGAACTTGGAATTAAGGTACTAACAGAGATATTAAAATGAGGAGACTTAAAATGGTTTTGAACCTTTGGTATACATTGCTCCAGTGGGAAGATAAGACGGGAAAGTTTAAACTTTAATAAACGTCCACGTGCAATTCACTTGGGACAGAACTTGGAATTAAACTACTAACAGAGATATTAAAGTAAGGAGACTTAAAAAGGTTTTGAACCTTTGGTATACATTGCTCCAGTGGGAAGATAAGACGGGAAAGTTTAAACTTTAATAAACGTCCACGTGCAATTCACTTGGAGCTACTAACAGAGATATTCAAGTAAGTAGGAGACTTAAAAAAGCTTTTAAACCTTTGGTATACATTGCTCCATTGGAAAGTTAAGACGGGAAAGTTTAAACTTTAATAATTGTCCACGTGCAATTCACTTGGGACAGAACTTGGAATTAAGCTACTAACAGAGATATTCAAGTAAGTAGGAGACTTAAAAAAGCTTTTAAACCTTTGGTATACATTGCTCCAGTGGGAAGATAAGACGGGAAAGTTTAAACTTTAATAATCGTCCACGTGCGATTGACTTGTGACAGAACTTGGAATTAAACTACTAACAGAGATATTAAAGTAAGGAGACTTAAAAAGGTTTTGAACCTTTGGTATACATTGCTCCATTGGAAAGTTAAGACGGGAAAGTTTAAACTTTAATAATTGTCCACGTGCAATTCACTTGGGACAGAACTTGGAATTAAGCTACTAACAGAGATATTCAAGTAAGTAGGAGACTTAAAAAAGCTTTTAAACCTTTGGTATACATTGCTCCAGTGGGAAGATAAGACGGGAAAGTTTAAACTTAATAATCGTCCACGTGCAATTCACTTGGGACAGAACTTGGAATTAAGCTACTAACAGAGATATTCAAGTAAGTAGGAGACTTAAAAAAGCTTTTAAACCTTTGGTATACATTGCTCCAGTGGGAAGATAAGACGGGAAAGTTTAAACTTAATAATCGTCCACGTGCGATTCTCACTATATTTTAGCATTATTTATTCAGATGACAAATAACTGTTATTTCTTTGATATTTATAAATGGTAATTTACGTCTGTGTTAGATTTCCAGTGTCAAAACTGCAAATGGCGTCCGTGAAGAAGCTTTTTTGTGCGTTGTGTTTTGTATTATGTTTGACTGCAGTCACTAAATCCCTTTCACCAACTTTTTTCCAACAAGTCTGATAACAACCCACTGGGCTACACATGTTTGGCGGTTCCTTGACACAAAGTTACCTCACAGTTGGATAGGTCGCAGTGGACCAGAGAATTTGATATTGAATAACTAGCCACCTAGGTTATACGAAATGATGTATGCGATTTTCCCTTCGTGGGTTTTTGAAATATAATGTGTGTAAGCCATCACTAACCACAGATTATGTGAAATTAAACAACATACTTCTGCTGCTGCAGAATCAAGTAAAAATTTATACTTTACATCACATCTGACTGGAATCTGCATCCCGTCTAGACATTGTGTAACTAATGAAAGTCATTCAAACACTTGTCAAATAAATTCTATTTATTTCCTCGGTATTCCTCTATTATTCATTTAAGAATTTTAAAATCGTATGATTCACTTTGAATGATTTATTATTAGACTAGCATATAACCCGTCATATGACGGGATCGGTAAAATTTGTAATTTTCCAGAATTATAAAATTCCCTATGAGGCAGGTAAAAATGAATTAATAGAATATTTGTATAAAATAAAATATTTATAAATATTTGTATTAATAGAAAATTAAACAGATGCTTTCTTGATGTACCTAGAGCCGGTCTCACCAAAGTCATTTAACAACTAACCGAGATTAACCAATGGAACCAACCAATGGTGGGATGTAATCCTCCTTTTAAACAGAGATTAATCTCGGTTAGCCGTTAAACGACTTTGGTGAGACCAGCCCGTAGATTTTACAAAAAGAATCTGTTGTCAATACCGGTGATAAAGTTTTTATTGCAACAAAAAATAATAGATGATTAAATTTAAAATCATCACATATGTACCTAATCTGTTATTTAAGCTAAATATAAATGAAATGTATTTACGTAATAAGTTCAGTGATTAAACGTATGATTATAATGCAAACGATATTTAAATAATTTAAAATAAAAAATGATTAAATGAGATGGTTAAAGGAATGACGTCATAATGCTAGGAAAAAATGTTATTTTTACCTATTTATTATGTAATAAATTGATACATTTAATCGCCTGTTCTTAACTGGGGAAAATAGGGCTCGAAATAATGCATTAAACGGTCAAAAAGGGGGTAAGCGGTAGATTTCGAACTTTTTAAAGACGACAGTATTTTTATGTTTTTTGCTGTGATATGAAGCATATTTATACCAATTTATTTTAGAATCGAATAGATATTTGAGGAGACGATAAATTTTACTCGGTTTGAATTTTGCTAACCCTTACTCATCAAGAATCCAGTATGGATGCCTGTATCCAATTCAGGTCCAACTGCTTCATAAATTGGAGGACAGACGGACAGATAACTTAGGCTATTATTATATAGGGGATTTGTTTTTAAGCTATTTTAATATATTATCTATAATATTTTGAGGCAATGTGTACCCTAAACTTGACCAAATGCTGCAATTGTTATAAGGTTTTGCATTTTTATTTACTTTTGTAAAACTTCACATCGATCATTTCATTGGGAGACCATGTTTATACTCATAACATTGTTTATATAATTTATCGTCATTTTGGCGATCTTTTCAAAAGGTCGCTAAGAAGCGGCCCACTGACACCCTAAACATGGATTCTGCTTTAAAAATTTTATGCGAATTAAAGATTCCCGAGTTCTTAAGTACTTACATTTTTCATTATATTTTATCTATTACCGTAATATTTTATCCTATTTTACAGCCCTTTCAACTACTATTATGTATGCCGCTGAAGAGAAAATGCGAAATACTGCCATCATTTACCGTTCTCGTTTAATTTCGTTTTTCCTCGATAATGGACTTTGCCTTAGAACGAGGTAATGGGCTTTACCCTGCCAGGCAATCAGCGAGGCGCAAATGCCCATTTCTCGGCGTCTTATTAGTTTGTTTGCTTTGCACTTGTTGCTGGGGATGGGCTATCATTAAGCCCACGATAATAATAACATACAGGTAAGGATTATTAGCAGGGCTCCGAGGATTCATAAATAAAAATAAGGATGGAAAATCCATACATATTGACAGCTGGATCGAATGGTGCCGGCATTAAAAGAACGGTTTCAAACCGAAGTTTCATTTTGCCTGCAGTTCTTTACTTATCAACCCATTGAAGCTGTTGGTTCTACTATAATATATATTCAGATCTAAATTGGGATTTACGTTGTTTATTTTGTTTTATTTTCATTCCATGGCATTTGAAAACGTCTTGTATTTTCTATCACTGTCACTCTATTTATGTGGCTATGTATGTGTATATATATGAATATATATAACGAAAATATAGTGTAAATAACAAAATGAAATGAAATATTAATATGTGTAAGTAAGAGGTAAGGAATTATGTATAATGATAAACTGAATTACATAAATATTCAAGTAATTACAAAATATATAACAGGCATATTTGAAACAAATTTCACCTCATCATAATCGACAGGAGAATCAAAAAATATAGAATTAACATATCTATAACATATAAATTCTAACTCACTCATCAGCTACGGTATGTCATTTATTTCATAAAAGATGGAAAATGTATACAAGTGGTTCCACAGTAACTCCGTCGGCCTTAAAATGGTATCTACAATACCAACACCAACAAACACATACACAAGAGAGGAGAGAGATAGACGGG
>CM063501.1:38072702-38075202 GCA_032207245.1 Pardosa pseudoannulata | reverse complement strand
TAACAACATTTAATGACGTAACAACACAAATAACATTTAAGCACAAAGACGAATAGTTAAATCAAAGTGACGACGCGGCATAGACAAGACTTCCTACTCGAAGCTTAACATAGGCAAGACACCCTACTCGGTGTTTAACATAGAAAATACACCCTACTCGGTGTTTAATAAATTGATGGGGCTCAAGTGCCACGGGTCCTTCACTCGACCTGGTCACTCCTTCTCCTCGACTTCGACTCGAATGTCCGTCTGTCGTTCTTTACTTACTCCACTCAGTGATGAGGGCTCGACCTTGTGAGAATGAGCTGCACTAAATTCCCACATATATATATATATATATATATATATATATATATATATATATATATATATATATATATATATATATATATATATATATATATATATATATATATATATAATAAGAGCGAGATTCATCCAAAAGCACAACAAATTTTATTTTTGGTGCCGATACATCAAACCAATACAACAGGCAAGACATTTTTAACATTATGCACATAGACTTTTATGTAGGGATTTCTTAGGTAAAAAGACTACGGATAATCCCCAAGTACATTTGATAACGTGATAAAAATACCCATGTTTAAAAAGTAATCGTTTACTATTGGCTAAAGAAGTACAGACAGACACTGAATTACACCAATAGCGTGTCTGTAGGGAAAAATTAGAATTAGAGCTCAAACCCCAATAACGTAATTTATGAACAGAAGTTATTAAATTGATATTACAATATGTAAATAAGGGATTTTAATATTACATATATGCAAGGTAAACGTCGGGTTAAATAGATCGCAAATAAATCATTTAAATTCTAAATTATTAAAGAAATCAAAATTGTTTCGATAACTGGTAGTATTTTATACGAGAGTAACCCGCATGTAGCCCTAAATTTCAATTAATTCCTCCTTGTTTGATTTCAGAGAGAATTTCTTCCAATTATGCACCTTTCGTATGTTAGACTCGGATAAGTATGAGGATGGAATGAAAAAAACCTGATTTTCAATTAAATTAAATGATAGGTTTATTAAATAAATAGACAGCAGCTTCACTCTCATCTATGGTAGTGAGTCAAAACTGAAATCCCCTATATAATAATAGTAGCCTAAGTTATCTGTCCGTCTGTCCTCGAATATATGAAGCAGTTGGACCTGGAATGGATACGGCCATCCATATTGGATTCTTGATGAGTTATAGTTAGCAAAATTCAAAGATTTTTAAGAAAGAGTCTTTCGAAATCCACTCCTTCTCCCTTTTCGAGAGTTCCATGCCATTATTTTAAGCCCTATTTTTCCCGGTTAAGAGCAGGTGATAAAATTTTTTTCTAGCATTATGACGTCTTCTTTAACCGTCTCATTTAATCCTTTCTTATTTTAAATTATTTTAATATCATCTACATTATTTTAAGCGGCTGTACCTGGAATGGACAGATGCATCCATATTGTATTTTTGATGAGTTAGGGTTAGTAAAATTGAAAGCGAGTTCGAACACGTTCGAAATCTACCCCTTTTTGAGTATTTAATGCCATTATTTCAAGCTCTGTTGTCCCCGGTTAAGAGCATAACAATAAATTTATCAATTTATAACATAATAAATAGGTAAAAGTAATATTTTTTTAACATTATGACGTCACTCCTTTAACCATCTCCTTTAATATCCTTTAAATATCATCTTCATTATTTTTATACGTTTTATCGCTGAAATTAAATATTACGTAAATAATTTTCTTTTATATTTGGCTTAAATAATACATTAGGTACATATGGGATAATTTTAAATTTAAACATAAATTATTTTTTGTTGTAATAAAACTTTTATCACAGTTATTAACAACAAATTCTTTCCATTAAAGATTTGGAATCTATTTCACGGAATAATAAATATCTAGAGTTATATATTTTTGAAAATTAAGAAGTTTGTTTGTTTGTGTATTCGTCTTTCATAAATAACCACACGTTTTGACTAAATGAATTCAATGTGATTCTAAACAGCATTCACATTATCAGGAGACATTAGAGGAGTTTAAAGATGAGCATATTATTGAGCTTGTACCAGATAATTCACAGTCAAAAATCAAACAATTTTTTTACTTGCCTCATAGGGGACTTTACAATTCTGGAAAATTATAACTTTTACTAATTCCGTCATGTGGCGATCTATATGATAGTTTCTAATACTTGTGTAATAGTTAACGTTAAACTGCTAAATCTATCCTGAAACAGTTTACGAGTAAGCAATACAGACCAAGTTATTCATGAAGTTTTCTATAAATCGCCATTATATGATCAAGAGGAGAGGGTTTTGATTGATTAATTTTTGTGATATTTAGTCAATATGAAAACAGCAATTTAAAGTAATATTATTTCTGTTTATCATTTAAATTCAATCCTTTTTAAAAGTTTTAACACCTTACATATTGTATGCAGAACACGTACTAGTACGTTTTCTGACGATTGATACTTGAGCGCGGGTCACGTACTA
>CM063501.1:38062702-38067702 GCA_032207245.1 Pardosa pseudoannulata | reverse complement strand
TTTGCATTTATTGTTAAAAATCATCACTTTTGAAAATTAGAATGCCAATAAATTAGACACAACGCTAATGACATGCATAGAACTCTACTTATATTGTATCTAAGTTTAAACTGACTATTCTAAACTTCTGAGCTGAATGTATCTCACCTTTAGACTCGATACTTTGTGCACTTTTGGGTATATATTCTATATGATTTAGAAATAGCATAAAATATCCAAAGATTAAAAAGTAAACGAGCTGCTTGGATAACTGTAGTTTCAAATTGAGAATAATTACAAATTGAGAATAATTTAAAATCGGGAAATAAAGATAACTAGATAAAGATTAATCACATACGTTAATATTAAAAAAAGATAAATTTAAAAAATTGGATAATGAAATTCATGATTTCATTGAAGTAGAATCACAGGAATTGGATGTAATTGCATCCGAATAATATTAGGAAAAGTGTTCAAAAATCATAAAAAGGATTAGACTCATGTCACAACACAAAAAAGTGTATAAAATAAATATTAAAGAAGGCAGATTTATATCTTAAGATTTTTAGAGATCGATAAAGCTTCTGAAACATTTACTAGAAAAATATTTAGCTGATCCGACAAAATTCATAGATTTTTGGATTATTTTTTAAAAAACTATACTTAAAAACGAAATTCTTAGTAAAGTTCAAAAATGTACATATTTACAAACGTTATTTGTAAGTCCAGATAGTAATGCAGTAGTGCTTTAGAATTAAATGGGAAAAATTATGAAGAAAGTGTAAAGGCGGTCAAAGATAGGTTTGGGAAATAGGATGTAATAAGTAATTCAGTTTATGAACAGGCTCTTAAAATTCAAACCTGTCAGGCGCTCGCGTAATTTTATAGATTTAAAAAAGTTGTATGATAAAACTGAAATTGCTGCTCGAAATTTGAAGGTGTATAATATAACAAAAGTTTCATTCGGTCAATTATTAATTCCTGTTTTAATTTTGGTGATAATCGTGCATTTATATTCTGTAACGAATTCACGACCAGTTCTCGTGTAATAAATTTCTAAATATTTTTTACACTTATATAATTCTAATCCCCTTGTAAAAAGTCCATAGTATATAGTTTGTTCGAAATTTGAAGGAACACAATATTACAAAAGGTTTATTCAGTAAATTATTAATTGCTATTCTAATTTTGTTCATAATCGTACATTTATCTTCTATAACAAACTCATGACCCGATATCATCTAATAAACTTTCAAATACTTTTTTACACATATTCATTTCTAATCCACTCGAAAAAAGTCTATCGTATATAGCTTGTTCGAAATTTGAAGGCACGGGATATAACAAAAGGTTTATTCAAAAAATTATTAATTCCTGTTCGAATTTTTTTGATAATCGTGCATTTGTATTCAGTAACGAATTCACGACCAGTTCTCGTGTAATAAACTTCCAAATATTTTTAACATGTTTCTAATCCACTTGTAAAAAGTCTATAGTAGGTAGTTTAGGCATACAATAATTACTATTCTTCGTGCAGGATGTTTATTTCAAATTTAAATAATTTTAGAAGCTACAGCTGTGTCATGTGAATATTTTCAATCGATTCCAAAACATTTTAAAATCCCAAACTTCAGTTTATTTTTTTCAGTATCAAAGATACACCCAATAAAATCAAAGAAACCCTGAATGTCTTCCTCTTTACAGTGCAAAAAAGCTTACATCATAGAAAACACGCTTTTGGTTTAATATGAAATATATGATACTTCCTTCAGATATTAAGGAGATATAACGTTAAAATATTGCAGGAATGTCTCAGATTGGAATATCATCCAATTAAAAAAAATCCTGTCATTTTTATCTCTAAAAATTTTTCTTTAACAGCATAACTGAATATTTTCAATTAATTGAAAACTTCTCCCCTCTATTTCTTTCATTCATAGGTATATATATATATATACACATGAATAAAAAAAAATAAAAACGAGCACACCACATCTCGTCTTTTAAAATTAAACTTTCGAGAATTACCTCTATGCGTTTCTAAATTTTAATTAATTTTTTTCTCCCCTTTTGCAGGATATTGCTTCGAGTATGTATCGGCACCGGAACGGGAAAAAAGTAAAAAAAAAAAGCAAACATTGAGCTTAAATTAAATAAAAAAGCACACATACACAGACTTATTATTCTGATGAATGAACTCCAGTTTCAAGAGTCGGGGTTTAAAAAGAGAGGTCCCGCATCCGAAGGCGGTTTCATTTATAAAAGCTGAAGGGAGGTTTAATTCCCTTTAAAAATTTTTTGAGAGATTTTTTTTTAGCTTATTTCACATGTTTATAAAAATTTGATAAAATACGCTATATTTATCCATAATTTATTTATGGACTATTAGGGTAATTTTTAATTTATTTTCCAGCATTGATGTTTTTGTAAGTAGTAATGATATTTTATTAATAAAAAAGTTTGGTTATATTTTGAGAATGTAAAAAAAAATCTGAATTACACTGTTATCTCTAAAATATACTAGAGATATTAGTACAAATATTACTATAAAATAAGTGAAACAATTTACATTGGTGGAGAATAATATAATATTCATGCATTAAGTTTAATAATACTGTAGATGTAAACTAGTTATATTATTTTTATTAGAAGTAAAAAAAAAATAAATTCCGATTCAGTGACATAGCCAAAAAGAAAAACTTAGAGGGTACATGATTTCAGATCAAAATATTACATCTTAAAAAAATTAAAGCTTGTTTTCAGCTGTCCAAAATTTTATTCTAAATATATATATATATATATATATATATATATATATATATATATATATATATATATATATATATATATATATATATATATATATATATATATATATATATATATATATATATATAATGTAGTTATCCAGTGTTAAATTAAATAATTAGTCCTTCTTAATAAAAACACTTTTTTATTTAATATGGAGTTCCGTTTCAGGCATCGCTTGAGCCATTTTCAGTTATTCGTGGCGAAGCAAAGCATGGAGTGTGGTGACAGCATCATGTCCACACGCTAGCTGATTCTTATCGCTTGATTAGTCATCAACTTCTTATGAAATATCTCTGCGCTTGACCGCATTACTCCAAAAGGTTAAGCAAGCGTGGGTCTTTTTTATTTATTTTATTATCATAAAAGAGTTCCCTTTTAAAATCGTTTATAAGTCATGTAATTTCCAACTATCTCCTTTTTAGACCTTACACACACACACACACACACACACACACACATATATATATATAATATATATATATATATATATATATATATATATATATATATATATATATATATATATATATATATATATATATATATATATATATATATATATATATATATAATGTATTCCAAATTATCTTGCATTCAATGTAATTTCAACCTTTAACCCTTAAACAAAATAGAAAAAGAAGAAAATATTATATTTTTCTACTCGTTGAACTTTTTTAATATAGTATCCACAAGAAAAACCACATTAAACCACATGAAAATATATTTATTAGTACACGTATAATAAATTTGAAAACATGATAATAAATAACCAATGCATATGCTCAATCATGTTTAGTAAATATACTCTATTTATGTATATCACAAAAACTTGTTTTTTTATTTCTTTTAAGAAATAATTCTGTACAAATTCAACTTTTTGGTATGATAGAGAACCAAATTCTTATTTCCTTTTTTATTTAAGAACTGAAACAAAAAACTTATAAATTAATAAAAAACTTTGTTGAGACATCACGTATTCTGATTTTTTAAAAAAGTAAATATTTTCATTTCACATTAATATTTTGATTTTGTAAATTTGCAGGCATAAGCACAGAATGAAATGCGCATTATTGGAGAAAAACATATATTTAATACAATCAATAAATTTCATATTTTATTATAGTTAAGGACATTTATAATTCATAATAAGAAGAGAATCACGTGTGAAAAATTTATAACGATTGAGATATGAATAAAGTAATAGAAAGTTTAGCAAAGCTTTGAAAATAGGACCAAATATGCCTTTTTTTTAATTACATCAAGTATTCAACATCCCTTTAATGTATTTAAAAAGTTATATACAAAACTAAGAATCGCGCTAAGTCATAAATTAAATATTTTTATAAGATCTATAAAAAACAAAACTATAAAAGAAATCTATTGGGTCAAAAAAGGAAAGACAAGAATTTTTAGGTAAATTAGTTAAAAAGTAATATAAGTAAAACCTACCTTTTTTTAGTTAACTAGAATTGATCCAGTTTAAAAGTTCTCTTTTATGTATTTTTTTTAAATGAACTTTAATACGCTATCAGAAGAGAAAGCATAAATAACCAAGTTACTTTATCGCATTTGGAACTGGTGTAATGAAATACTGACAAAAAAGGAACAACAAATGACCCAAAACATTCTTCACACCGTGCAAATACAACTAATCAATCACCTATTTTGTGCCCAGCTGATATTAAATTGTTATCTTATCGTAAGCTGGACACAATTATAATATGTCTTAAAAGATAATGCATGGACGTTTGGGGCTATGATAAAAAAGACGTCCCATTAGAAGGCTATAAAAAGAGACTTCATTAGAAATGATATCAAAATATTTAAGGGCCAGAATTTCGAAATCCAGCATCATCTTAAAATCTACCTTACAGTTTTACGCTGTTACCAGCATGTGATCAAGATTTCGTACAACTTAAAAATATAATGTTTTAAAAAAGAACTTAACTAAAAAAGACTCTGGTTACTAGAAGCGGTTATCTTTCAGGGTCCAAATATTTTGAAAAAATACTTAAAAACACCCCCCTGCAGAGGAACAAGACCATAGATACACTACAAATAAAAACTAGTAATTTTGGTGTTCCCGTAGTCGCCAAAATTTAGCACAGTTAGAGAAGGTACAAATCAATCGTGCCAAAAGGTTACCAATTGAGGGATAGAACGCCAAAAATTTAAAAGCAATTATAATGAAGTTGGTTAGTTTAGTTAAA
>CM063501.1:38009157-38062602 GCA_032207245.1 Pardosa pseudoannulata | reverse complement strand
TTTAAATTCAACCATAGGCTCTGGGAGATTACAGACTTAAAATAAAAATAAACTAATACGCTAAATTAAGAACGACTAAAAACAGCTTTGAAGTAAAAATAAGTCAATTTATTGCATTTATATATACATAATTAATATACAAGATTTAGAATAAGTTTCATACGATTTACTTTTTAATATAATCAAAATAGGTGCCACACCAATTAAGATATGATAATAATAATTTCCTATCATTTAGCTAACTATATGTATATAGGAGAGAGGACCCAATCTTAATTTCAAATATGTATAATGGTGCGTACCTTTGTGGAACTTTTGGGTGTGCCAAGGCTGTACTCTTGGGAGCTCTTGTTTGATGATGACCTTTTGATTGATGTGATGATAATGTGGACTCCGTATGACCGCTGGTATGGGGCCTTCTAATATAACTCGGGGTGATACTGAAAAACGGATGAGCTGGAAACTTCTGGTAGTTGAGAGATGTCGAGGTGTTCCTTGGGCCCAACTCCTTTGATCCCCGTACTCTGTCATCGACTTCTAAATACTTGCCGTCGAACTCTCGACCTCCGAACTCTGACTTCAACTCGACTCGACTCCTCGAACACTGCCAGTTGGACTTGCTTCCTCGACTCGACTGCTCTGCTCCCTTCTATTCGACTGCACTCTCGAACCTCTCCTTTCTTTCTAGACTTTTCTTCTTTTATATCAATTTCATCTTTGTCCCCTCTTCCTTCTGTTCGTTCAATCGGGATAGTTGTAAAAATTTTATTGGTCTTCTTAACCCCGCCTTGAAACCGCCAACGGGGAAAAACCTTGCCCCTCCAAATTGGGCACTGTCCCTTAGGAACTCATAAATAACTCCACAAAGGTACATTCTTATTTAGTGTCATTGACTTGATGACTTGATTCTAATCTGGGAATGGGATCAGAACCCCGCCCGAGAATACCGCACACGACGAAAAAATCCGTTGAAACAATTTTCATTGTCTTCTCCTTTCCAAAAGATGTGATGAGGTCAGATTAGATCCCAAGCATTTTACTTCTCATATGAATTAATCAATTATATTACTGATCTAAATCGCCTCATCACAAAGCGTCAAATTCTTCAACATAAGTTTAAATTTTTGATACTACTCTATTATTTATTTTCTATTTTAAAAGGTCTTAAAATTAATGGTAAGTTGAAAAGTGAACAAAAATTAGTTTTTTCAGAAATTTTTTAAAAAATTTTTAATACTCCTGTTCAACCTATTAACTGCTTCTCATGTATAAAGAAAAACTTCTTTACCATAATACTATTGCGTACTTCTCTCGAGAGTTTGATAAGATTACTAAAGACAGTGATTTATCAGTAAAATGTTCACAGATCAGTACAGCTCAGTCAACAGTTAGAACAATCTACTTCATAACAGATATTGTTGAATAATCCAGGAAGCTATGGTACAATTCAATGCACAGAGCGTACAAAAACCTTAAGTAGAATTAGTGCTAATTCATTACAGCGTTTCGAGGAGAAGCAACATGGCTTTCGATTCAATAGTTGGCTAACAAAATACCCAGAGGCTTTGAAGATTTAAGAAGTATCGGGTCACACCAAATATGTACCCTAAACAGTCGACTAAGTTACCAAAATGTAACCAAATTTTTCGCTAATTTGATAAATTTGCAGCCTAAAATATAGTTTATAAAAGATCGCCAGCAAGCCTAAAATGAGAATTTCACAAATTTCATAACAATACAATACCAATAAAATTTCAGTATAAGGGATATATCTTTCTATGTAAGGACGATATAATTTTAATCTAAAATGCTTCAATTATGGATGATTTGTATGTTTATGACACAATTAAAAATTTCTGTATAAAATTATTAAATTATTGTGAAAGTATAGAAAAATCAAAAAAATAATCATAGTCATACAATAATATTCACATACTTGAAAAACTTATTTATTGAATGAAATCCACTATTTTTATTTGCTTATTTGTTTTCTTCGATTTAAAATCAGTTAAGAAATTATGAAGAAGCTGAAATACCAAAACGTTCTAACTTGTGGATGAAAGACTTGAAAAAATGTATTTGTTAGAGACTTAATAGATTGAAACGTTTCAGGGGTTGTCAATAAAGAATGCGAGAGATCTATATTTTCCTTAAACTTCTTCATCGTTTTCCTTTTTATCGACTATTTAGAACAAAAAATCTTTGTCACTAACTCCTACAAAAACTTTAGTTACGTCATCTGCTGTTAAAATTTTCTCTATGCTTTCTTTCTCCGGTGTTTGAAATAACAAATATAGATTCACAGGATTAAAAAAATTGATCATTCGGGGGCAGTTCATCGTCTTGCAAAGGTTTATTGCTGTAAGTAATACCGTTAAAATGAAGTGGCATTGAGATTATATTGTAAGCAAATTTGCCTCGATCACAAAATGTTATCGATATAGAGGAATTTGTCAGTATACCTGATATTGTTTTAGTGAGTTTTTAATCTATTTAGATACATGGTTTTCAACAAAAAATAGTCTACTACACTATGATACAGTTCAATGCAGATCGAACGCAAAAACACTAATGCACACCTCGCACTAGTTCACTCCAGCGTTACCAGGCAAAGCAGCACGTCTTTTGCTGCCGTCTTCTAACAGAATATCCAGGGACGATGAACTGAGTCACATTTACAGGCTAAGGATATTTCAAAATATTTACAGACCCTGATGGTAGTAGAAGTATCTAGCCATGCCAAATATATCACCAAACTGGTCACCAAATCACTAAAAATACCACCAATTTGATAAATTTGGTGCCAAAAATATATATGTATTTCGTTACCCGAAAACAAAATTAATAACTTTTCCTCCTCTGCATTACGACCTTATAACATATAAACCTATACTCTTTGAGAAAGCAATGGATTCGATTTAGGATTCCTTTGTCCGATAAAGATTAAGGGACACTGCGTGTATGTATCCAGTACATTAAATACATAGAAAGATTTAATTTCATTTCACAACATAGGTTAAAACGGATAAAGCATTTTAGAAAGCCAACATTGTAATACCTTAAAAATCTTGTTAGAATATTTCTTGAGACCTTTGTAAATATCCAATTCAGATTCATTCTTCGTCAATAGTTGTATTGACGTAACTCGTCAGTTCGTAAAATAGAAGAAATATAAAATATTTCTTCTGTTTTATTTAAAAAAGCATTTTCAATCCTAAGTTGTAAAATTGTCAAATTAAAAAACATAAAAGAACCGAAGCAACGAATATAGGGTAATTACAGTAAATATATTGGTTAAAATAATCCATCCTCTATATAATAACAGCCTAAGTTATCCGTCTACGTCTGTCCTCGAATTCATCAAAATTATCGATCCGATTCTAAAATAAATTGGTATAAATATGTTTCATATCACAGCGAAAAATACTGTCCTCTTTATAACGTTCCAAATCCAGCCCTTACCCCCTTTTTAAGCACTTAATGACTATTTTCCCCGGTTAACAGCAGGCGATTCAATTTATAAATTTATCACAAAATTAAAACAATAAAAATAATATTATTTCTAACATTATGACGTTATTCCTTTAACCATATCATTTAATCATTTCTTATTTTTACTTAATTGTTTAAATTATTTAAATAACCCTGCATTATTTTCATACGTTTTATCACTAAACTTAGATAATACGTAAATAATTTTCTTTCATATTCGACTTAAATAATAGATTAGATACATATGTGATAGTTTTAAATTTAATCATCGATTATTTTTTGTTTCAAGATAATTCTTAGCCTAAAAATAAACCTTTTCTTTACCTGCCTCATAGGGTACTTTACAATTCTGAAAAAATAAAAAATTTAATGATCCCGTCATTTGGCGGGCTATATGCTAGTATAACTTATATTTACCAACAGATTATACTCAATTATTTAAGTTTAAAAAGGGTATTTACTGATGTAGTTTATACCACGAAGAAGTTTAAAATATTCTGTGACATCAATGTTTTCAAAATCTTGAAAAAAATATATTTCTGGGAGAATATAAACAGTATAGTATCTATGACTTGAAATGCTACTACCGTATATTTTTACTCTCCCTATTTTTAGGAATTACTCTCAAGTCAAGCTTAGAATTATTCTTTACCACAATTTTCATCGAGTTCTCCTTTTATCTCTGTAAAAATAATCTAGATTTATGTTTGGGGAGAAAGCCTTAAAATGGAGTTCTCAAATTATCCCAATAGCTCAACTGTTTTTTTATATATCTTTTAATCCAATCAAAATCGCTTCTGACACGGCGTACGAGAGTCTTAACACGCGTTCTTTCCCCTACAATAATCCATTTTTATACACCATATGGAGTGAAAGCAAACATTATAAGAATTCCGCGTGTTAAGACTTCCTGTCCCGAAACAAGGATCTGGAGAAAAACAATCTACGTCTCGTTTTCATGCCTATTGTCCTTTTTTCTTAAGCCGATGTAATGACTGCCAAGAGAGAATGTTCCACTTCACACGTTTTCCCCAGACGTTGTGCCTCTCGAATTACAAAGTAAATGGACTAAGAGCATTTCTAGCCCAGAACAGAGACGTAATGTGCCCGCAAGACTGTATTAACGCGTATGAAGGAAGAGTAAGTGGTCGTCGAAAGTTGTACCTTTCCAAAGCAAAGGAAGAATGTCTTTTCCTTCATGCATACTGACAGATAAATCGGAATTTTATTTATATTTCAGTTAATTTGATTATAAGGAAAACAGCCAGGGGTAGAATTCTATTGTTATGCAGAACAATTACGCGTTTCCCCTTCCTTAAATCTTTTAAAATTTGCATTATTGTATTCATGTTTACTCATTAAAATCTTTAAAATGACATAAAAAAAATTCTTCCTACTTATCGTAGGCCTAAATTTATTGTGTAATTTACAAAGGTATATATTAGCCATTAAATGCAAAATTATATTTTTAAATAATTTTTTGGTTATAAACATAAATATCGCATTATACATAAATATATAAACATAAATAGCATAACAAAAATTCTTCCTACTTATCGTAGCCCTAATTTTATTGTGTAATTTACAAAGATATGTATTAGCCATTAAATGCAAAATTATATTTTTAAATAATTTTTTTCGGTGTAAATTTAAATATCGCATTACACATAAATATAAAAAAATAAAAGCATAAAAAATTTTTCCTATTTATCGTAGCCCTAATTTTATTGTGTAATTTACAAAGATATGTATTAGCCATTAAATGCAAAATTCAATTTTTAAATAATTTTTTTCAATATAAACATAAATATGGCATTACACATAAATATATAAACATAAATAGCATAAAAAAATTCTTCCTACTTACCTTCGGCCTAAATTTATTGTGTAATTTACAAAGGTATGTATTAGCCATTAAATGCAAAATTATATTTTTTAAATAATTTTTTCGATATAAACATAAATATTGCATTACACATAAATATATAAACATAAATAGCATAAAACATTCTTCCTATTTATCGTAGTCCTAAATTTATTGTGTAATTCACAAAGGTATGTATTAGCCATTAAATGCAAAATTATATTTTTTAAATATTTGTTTTCGATATAAGCATACATTTCGAATTACACATAAATATATAAACATAAATAGCATACAAAAAATTCTTCCTACTTATCGTAGGCCTAAATTTATTCTGTAATTTACAAAGGTATATATTAGCCATTAAATGTAAAATTATATATTTAAATAATTTTTTTTCATTATAAACAGAATTTTTACAAATAAACCATTTTAAGAGCAAAAAAAGTATTCGATTCTGCCCATTCATAGATTGTATGAAGGATTATAAAATTGAAGATTAATACTTGAGGAATGACATTAACGATGTATGACCTCTTTCGAGATTATTCGAATCATTTGTGTTTGAATCAGATGGATTTTTGTATTTTTAATCAAGAGATTTGAAACTGTTTCGTAAAGGAAGAGAAACTACTGTAGAAAATAGTTAAATCAATATTAATGAAGAGATATAGATAATGATATAAGAAACAGTCTCAAATTATTATGAAATCTGTTAAAGATTTACCAGTTACGCTGAGTGTAATTATATAATAACAGTAAAATTTATGTGACTGGCGCAATATAAAGCTATGATAATCCAGAAGACTTTCATTGAAAACAACTATTTATTTCTTATTTAAACACACTTTGTTTCCAGTAATTTACAAATTATCATATTTGCTGTCAGAAACACCTGATACACGTCTCAAGTTATCAACATATATGCATTCTATGCTTGCTTCTTCACACAACACGTGTTTTTACATGGCAACGAAACTAAAAAAAAATTGCACAAACACACTATTTCAACGAATGATCATTTAGATGGAGAGAAAATAAAAAATATAGCACTCGGCATTTCACCTTGGTAACATCTTCAAAGTCTGTATTAAAAACAGTAAAATTGTTTTTTTCTATTTTTAAATATAAATGTCCCCGCTGATTACTTAATCGGCATTTAATTGTAGTTAACCATAGGACAAATTTGGTCTGGTTTCAGATACTACACCTTCCTAACAAAATCAACAATATCAACTGTAAAATGCATTCTAAAAAGCATTTGGAGTCAAGAAAATTTAAAACTGGAACAAGTAGTCAACCAAAAAGTTTGCTAACTATGATAAACTTTAAAGATATGATTAATAATAAGTTAAAACAATACTAACATTTAGTAGCCCAAAATCGAAACTATGAAGAAAGAAGCCTATGCCTAAACACTAAGGTTTGATGCACTACGGTCTACTGTTTTTTCACGAGGTCTAATAAGACTGGGACCTACTGCTTAAAGCTGATTTCGAAAAGTTACGAACATCCATGCCAGCAGAGGGATACAAACACGCGAACTCCGGAACCAAAGAGACGCGCTGTATTTTTCGGATATCGTTACTCAATCGGAATTTAATTGTAGTTAACCATAGGACAAATTTAGTCTGGTCTCAAATACAACTACTCCTTGCTAACAAAATCAACTATATCAACTGTAAAATGCATTCTAAAAAGCATTTGGAGTCAAGAAAATTTAAACTGGAACAAGTAGTCAACCAAAAAGTTTGCCAACTATGATAAACTTTAAAGATATGATTAATAATAAGTTAATACAATACTAACATTTAGCAGCCCAAAATCGAAACTATGAAGAGAGAAGCCTGTGCCTAAACAGTAAGGTTTGATCCGCTACTGTCTACTGTTTTGCTCACGAGGTCTAATAAGAGTGGGACCTACTGCTTAAAGCCGATTCCTAAAAGTTACAAACATCCATACCAACAGCAGAATTCAAACACGTGAACTCCGGAACCAAAGAGACGCGCAGTACTATTCGGCCATCGTTCGGCCTTAAACAGTGAAAAATGCCTATAAAGAGCTGATTTATAATAGACAATTTTGCAGTATAGATTAAGGGGAATTATTCGTTTTTTAACTTAACCAATAAAAATATATTTATATGAAAGCAACAATTTCAGAAACAAACTATAGAATTTTTTAACCCTTTAATATAAATCTTAAACTTTTTTTGTATTTTTTAGAAATTTTCAAAATTTCACGAAAACGATTTAACTATAGTTCAAAATTTAGCTATAAAGGTTTCATCTGACTCTCAAGTGCACTTTAAAATGCTGCATCTATTATGTGTTATGATTGACATGATTCATAAATATCTATATTAGTATTACAAATTTAAAATTTATTAAAATACCAGTCCTCTAATTATTTGATGCAAAAATTCAAGCAAATAAGATATTCATTAAAGACCATTCATCAAATTTAAATTCAAAAGCACTTTGAAAAAGCAATATATAACTTTATCAAAGAGCTACTTTACTTGGCATTTTAAGTAATAAATACATTTTTTGATAAAAATAGTTAAACGCATTGTAACTACTTTAAAATATTTTTGAAAAAATTTAATCTTTACTAATTTTGGATAATATATTCAATGTGATTTGCCACTGTGGTATATCCTGTTACCCTAATTGGGAGTTTAATTTAAAACGTTCATATCGATGACTGAATAGGAGTAATTCAATACTCAAATTTAGTGTGATTAATGAACGATAGATCTCTAATTGGCGAGAAATCAGGTGGTTGTTAATCGATAATGTACTGTTCCAATTAGTCTTGAAATAGTTAAAAGTGCTTTAAAAGATGAGTGCTAAACGTTACTTTAAAAACTCCTAGAAAGTAAAGCTATTTATATGGTTTTCAATATAAGGCTGATTTCTAAATTAAATTTCTTGTATTACTTAGTTTTTTATAATTACGTAAAACCTTTGTTATAATTTGGCTAGGCAGTTGTTACTGGATAATGTACTCTTTCGTCTAATCTTGAAATAGCTAAAGTCCTTTAAAAGATGTTTGCTAAACGTTGCTTTAAAGACTTCTAGAATGTAAAGCTATTTATATGGTTTTCAATATAAGGCTGATTTCTAAATTAAGTTTCTTGTATTACATATTTTTTTATAATTACGTAAAACCTTTGTTATAATTTGGCTAGGCAGTTGTTACTGGATAATGTACTCTTTCGACTAATCTTGAAATAGCTAAAGACCTTTAAAATATGTTTGCTAAACGTTGCTTTAAAGACTCCTAGAATGTAAAGCTATTTATATGGTTTTCAATATAAGGCTGATTTCTAAATTAAATTTCTTGTATTACTTAGTTTTTTATAATTAGGCAAAACCTTTGTTATAGTTTGGCTAGGTAGAGAGATTTTGGATATCTCTATTCCTTTAAAAATTCCACTAAAATTAAAAAGAAAGTAAAAGCTATTATTTCAATATAAGTTCTAAATTAAATTTTCACTTTGTTATAGTTTGGCTAGGTAGAGAGATTTTGGATATCTATTCCACTGTTAATTAAAAAAAAATTATTTTCACTGGTGAACAGTTCACATTTAGATATTTTTTAAACAAATTTTACCCCTTTATAGTAATTTACAGTATTTTCGGTTTACTTATCCAAATTCAATTTTGAAATAACAGTTCATCAAAGTAGAGAAAAAATAAAAAATATAAAGTATTATTATTTTCTAACTTTACATATTTTACCCCATCTTTCAGTGCTACTCCATAGTGAATAAAGATTTTAATTCTGCTAATAATAAATACAAATTAGTAATAATAGTTCTAAATTAAATTTCTTGTACTACGTATTTCTTTATAATTATGTAAAACCTTTGTTATAATTTGGCAAGGTAGAGTCATTTTGGATATTTCTATTCCACTGTTAATTCATCAGGAAAATATTTCCACGAGTGAACAGTTTACATTCAAATACTCTTTAAAAAAATTTTACCACGTTATAGTATTTTATAGTATTTTCGGTTTACTTATCCAAATTCAATTTTATAATAGCTGTTCATCAAAGTGGAGAAAAAATAAAAAATTAATTATTATTATCTCCTAACTTTACATTTTGAACCCCATCTTTCAGTGCTACTCCATAGTGAATAAAGATTTTATTTCTGCTAATAATAAATACGAATTAGTAATAATAGTTCTAAATTAAATTTCTTGTACTACGTATTTCTTCATAATTAGGTAAAACCTTTGTTATAATTTAGCTAGGTAGAGTGGTTTTGGATATCTCTATTCTACTCTTAATTCATCAGGAAATTTTTTCCACGGGTGAACAGTTTACGTTCAGATACTCTTTAAACAAATTTTACCACGTTATAGAACCAAATATTCCTTACGTCAGTATATTTTTTCTATTTATTGAAAATTCTATTTGTTAAATGTATATATTTTTATCAAAACAGAGTAAAGCAGAATTAAAAAAAATTATGTTTCTCAAAAGACTAAGATTAAATATAATCTGTGTATAGTTTTTTTTATAAATATTTAAATTGAACCTGTCTAGAGATAGAAATAGTTCTTCAACAGTTTAATATTTAGCTGAAAAATATCCAATATAACTTGTACTTTACACCTTTAAATAGAATTTGATTTAAAACAGCGTTTTTTAGGCACAATCAAAGTTGTTTTTTCATTCTGAGGTAAGTCAGAGCTACTACTTAAGCTCTTGACTTATGTTATTTTATTTGAAGCATTGACTTGGAAAGTATGTGTTTTGAATAACTTATAATTAAAAAATGATTTAATGAACCCATAATTGTTCCCGTCATTAGTCTGGAATTGTAAATAAGCTTGTTCTATTTTGTTAATGTTACTTTCTTCCCTTAGCCCTAATTCCTAACACTTAAATGCATATTTATTATTAGTGTTAAAATCTTTATTCTCTGGGAGTAGTACTGAAATATGGGGTGCGAAAAATGTAAAAGTTAGGTAATAATAATAATTTATGTTTAATTTTTTTTCTCCACTTTGATGAACTGCTGTTACAAAATTGAGTTTGGATAAGTAAACCTAAAATACTGTAAATGTATAACAATCAGAGTGAGTCTGAAATTAATGATGTTATTTTAACATTTATTGAAAAATAATCTTTATTTTAATATGTGCACTTTACATCGCTATTCTTATTTTCTGTTGTATGGTAATATTTTTTAGATTTTATTCAAAACGATTTTTGTGATTTGTAGTACTACCTAATGAGATATCTAAATGAGAGTTCTTGTACGGGAAATACAATTATGAACCATGGAGGACACATGCAGCAGAATATAGAGTCTAAAATATCTAAGTGTTAACACTGGTGGTACAGTCCGATGTAGCATTCAAGTATGAGTCACATTCCAGCTGATGGATACCTAAGTCTTAACCATCAGTGATAAATGATTTCTAATATAATATATCCCCTATATAATAATAGCCTAAGTTATCTGTTCGTCTGTACTCGAATTTATGAAGCGGTTGGATCTCGAATGGATAGACGCATCCATATTGGATTCTTTATGAGTTAGCAAAATTCAAAGCGAGTTCAAAATCCACCCCTTTCCCTCATTTTTGATTGTTTAATGTCATTATTTTAAGCTCTATTTAACCTGTTAAGAGCAGGATATTAAATTTATCTATTTGTCCCATAATAAATAGGTAAAAATAACAATTTTTTAGCATTATGACGTCATTCTTTAACCATGTCATATAATCATTTCTTATTTTAAATTATTTAAATACAGTCCGCATACTTTTCATACGTTTTATCACTGAACTTAGACATTACATAAATAACTTTATTTTATATGTGGTTTAAATAATAGATTAGGTACATATGTGATAATTTTAAATTTAATCATTGATTATTTTTTGTTGCAATGAAAATTTTATCACCGGTATTAACAACAAATTTTATCTACCTCCAGGGTGTAGTAGAAATGATAGTTTCATTCCTTTACTTCCATTAATTAATGTGGAAAAAGATTGGGAAGAACTGGAAAATTGGAAGAAAAATTGGGAAGAATGATAATTTTGACGTAGCTACTAAAACTTTGAATTACCTTTCTAAATTAATTCAGCGTGATTCTAAACTGTAGTCACATTATCGGGAAACTTTAGAAGAGTATGAAGATAAACATATTATTGAACGGGTACCAGATAACTCTCAGTCGAAAAACAAACCATATTTTTTATCTGTTATAGGGTATTTTACAATTTTGGAAAATTAAAAATTTTACTAATCCAGTCATATGACGAGCTATATGCTAGTATATAAGAGTGAGACACGAGGGATAAACTGCGTTTGATGGGATATTCATATGCAAGGTACTGATAATACTCGTCGAATGATGGAATATCTCAATGTAATCTCTAACGCTACACGATGAATAAACGTGTTTAAGAGGTTGGACTTTTTTTTCACATTTTTAACCTATTTTGACACAAAGGCCATTTGCCTTATAAATGATTTATAATTTGGGAAAGACTAAAAGTATTAGACTGTTGTAAATCGTTCATTTGTTGAAATTTTATTCATAAAAACTAAAAATATTAGAAAGGCGAAAATTGTTCATTTGCTTAAATTTTATTCATACAATCTAAAAATATTAGAAAGGTGGAAATCATTAATGAGCTGAAATTTATTCATTTTATATCATTATTATAGATCACAAATACCTCTGCTATAAAAGTTAGTCTGTTATATAATCTTGATTTATCTTCTTGTGTTCTTCTAAGGAACATCAAGGTATCAGATATTTGGTTCACCAAGAACGTTTGGCAAACGTTTCTTTTCCCTCTGATGGAAATCACTGGAAAATCCCGAAAAAAGAAGCAAGAAGTAAATGAGACTGACTTTGACCAAACTTTCAGGAAGAGGCATTATTTGTTATCCCTGGTGAAACAAGAGGCAAATCTTTATAAGAAGGGGACCTATGTGAATTATAAAACCTTTTTTTTTGACCAGAAACGTTGGAGAAACACTGGAGATGAACTACACCAGATGAACTGATTTGACTATTTTTAGGCACCTTGTCCAATAAGCATCTTTTCTATATTCTTAGAACACTCTTTCTCAAGGGCCGAACGATGGCCGGTTGGTTAGGGAGCTGGCCTTCGGAACCGAGGTACGTGGGTTTGAATCCCACTGTAGCCTGGATGTTCGTAGCCGTTCGGGATCGGTTTTAAGCTGTAAGTCCTAGTCTCATTAGCCATCGTGCTTCAAAAAGTAAACCGTAGCACTCCGAACCAAACCATACCCTGTTCTCAAGAAACCAGTACGGTTAATTACTTTCTTTTGAATTTTCTCTTGCTTGTGAGAGACCTGTCTTATGTCAATCAAGTTTAACCAGTACATATTATAAATAAACTTTCGTTTTTTTTTTTTACAAATTATGTATGTGTGACAAGTCGGTCCTCTATTGTTCGTAGGTTTGCAAAGCACTTGCCTTAATACGTCACACTGTAGACTAACAGAAAAAATGTAAGAAAATATTCAAGCACCTTTATAACGTGTTCTTCTATACTAAAATATATACCCTAAACAAACTTTACTTCAAATTTGTAGTTGTGAAATACCAAAACCTCTTTCTTGTATTTTGTAGACAAAAAAACAAAATTACTAGTTCCTGAAATATAAAACATCACTAACTCATCAAAGTAAATTTCTGACTGAAATACAAATGATGGACCCTAAAAACATCAAAGCTAGAAATTTTTAAAAGGGAAATCCAATATTTGCACTACGGTCTCGAAATAATTAAATTATCCTTCTAATAAGCAAAGAAAAGAACTTAAAGAAAATCTTGTATAGCCTTGAAAAACTGAATGACATAGAATTTTGCTAAAGTAATCTAATTAATACTTTTGAAATTATTAGAAAACTTTAACCTTTTGCAGATATTAACTATACAAAATCTTATGCATGTTAATATTTAGCAGGTTCTTTTAAAATTTTCAAAAAATATTGAGACTGCTTTATTTTACTATTTTATATATGAGATAACTTTTACAGGGAAGTGCAATAATGTTTTCCTGTTTAACTGCCGACCTGTTTATGTTATCTTATTTAATAACCTCTCATTAAAAGCGTTTAATTTAATTATATGAGATGCTTTGATTTTATTGTAAATTAAAGAAATTTACTGTACATGTCTTATTTCTGGGTACAAAATGACAGCTGTTGGAGCTAAAATACGAAATATAACTTATCGTAAATATTAAGCTAGGTTCACACTTCATAATCAAGTGAAAAATTTAATATAAAATGATTATTTTATTTCCTTAAAAACTGTTTTTAGCTATACTTCCCCATTCTTAATTTTAAATATTTTACATTTTTGATATTTATGATATGTTTTACTGACTTCAAAATGTAGTTTTTCAGGTGCATTTTTCCAACAATTCTCCCAAACTTTTTGCTGTTGTCTTTTAAGGTATCCGTCTACGCTTGGAGAACTTTTTTCTTTAAACGTAGAAATTACTTCATGTTTTTACATTTTTAGATTTATTTTTTATATTATCATAGAGAATTACACTTAAAAATTTATTCCTGGAGAAGTTTTAATAAAAATTCTAATAAATAAAGAAAATTTAGTAAAAAAAAATCGGGTTTTTTCAAAAAGACCAATTTTTTAATAAATTAAATTATTTCAATATTTTTTATGGAACACATTTCTTATACACTGGACTAGTGAATCACTTAAAGCCTTTGCTTAATTTATATTTGGTAAAAAATTTTGGTCCTTCAAAATCATACACATTGAATTTTTAACGAATTTTCATTATCTTTATAGCTAACTATGAGTGTAACATCATTCAAAATTATGCAAATTTGAAACTTTTAGGTCATTTACTAGTAAATACTATCAAAAGCATTCATAATAATTTTCACTAAAATATTTTAAGTACTTTTTGAGGAATCACATTTCAACACATTTTGTTAAAAATACCTTTCTGAGAAAAACGCATTTGAAGTTTATGTAAGCAACTTTTTAACTATTAAAAAATTTGTAATACATGTTTAAAATTCCCCACACTTTCTTACTTCGAAACTTTCCAATTTTCAAGTTGCTAATTATTGCTAAAAATGTTTAAACTAATCTTCAGGAAAATTTAAAAAGTTTTGTCCAAAAAATGCTCTTTAAAAGGCTTTAAAAATTCACAACTTCCGGTTCCGAAGTCGCTACTTACGGTTTGTTTTGACAGCTGTCACTGATGTTTAAACAGCTGTAACTTTTCTTTAAAATGCCATAGATATAAAGCAAAAACAGATTTAGAAGCCTAAAATTTCAGATTTTACAATAGAGAAATAAAAAAATATATAAATTTGTGCAAAAAATGACGTTTTTAACGGAGACGGATACTTTAAAGAGTTACTTATATATGGTATAAACATAAGTCGATAAACTTTTATATGATCATATATACGAAGAAAATTAACCCTCTCGCTGCTCATCCTGCGATTTCCAAAGGCAACATAGATGTAGCAAAATTTGCTCAACCCACGATTTCCGCGGGCATGCATTGTAGACGTCTATTTAACTATGCAACCCGCTCTTTTCCCGTTTATTCTTTCATTTTGACTTTACTGTGATTTTTAATTGTTTATTTATCTTTATACTAGCAGATGGCTTTAATTGTCCACATTTCTGGAAATATAGAAGAATTTTTGTAGCATTTTCAGCGCGCTGTTCATGGCTGAAAGATGTCTGTCAGGATGCGTTTCGCGAGTGATATAACCTATACTCCTGACGATATTTCCGCCACTGATAGCACTTCTGACTCTTATTTCAAGTATATTGAAGATAGTTATAGCGAAAATGATGAGAATTTCTCGGATTCCTCTGCGGATAGTAATGAATCTGATCATTTATTTTCTATTTAAAATGTTCGACAGTGATGCAAAATTGAAATGCAAAATATTCCACCAGCTCCTTCATTTCCTTTCATTGGAAATCCCCGACTAAATTTCACTATGGCAAATAAAGCAACTGTTTTGGACTATTTTGAACTTTATTTTGACGAGGTTATGTTGCAAATAATAGTAAAAGAGACCAACAGTACATGAGAGTAATAGACCCATGAGAATAACTGCCCAATACTTTGCTAGCCATATACCCCCAAATCCCATCAAGAGCCTCGTAGAGTGTGCTGTCTGATTTTAAAAAAACTAAAGGGGGAACAAAATATTCGAAAAAAACGCTAATTTGGTGCAAGGATTGAGAGGTAGGACTTTGCATCGAGCCTTGTTTCGAAATTCATCACACAAGACTTCATTTCTAATAAATGTTTTGTAAGTATTTTGCATTTTTTAATTAGTATATACGTTTTGCTTTTGTATTTTATAAAATACATGATAATTTAACAAAGATTAATTTTCAAACTTAAGCTTTTATATTATTATTCTTCAATTTCATTTTTCTGAACTCCTTTTGTATGACCTAATTCTATATTAAAAAAATTCTTTTACAAAATTGTTTTGCATATTTTAACTCTAAAATGTATAAAGATCTGAAATATGAAATAAAAAAAATTAAGCAATTTTTGAACGAGAGGGTTAATCCCGTGAATTTTTGATAACTCTAAGCATAATTTAATACCTAGAAACTTCAACTTAGCTACTGTCTCTACAGCGTTAACCTTTACGGAATATTCAGAAAAGCTAAGAGCAAAATTTAACAAATGGGATAAAATTAACTACAACATTAGTTAATCAAGTCGAACGATCGTTGCCCTCACAAACTGAATTAGACGAAACAGAACTGCGAATGATTACGAACTCTAATTAGAAGGAGCAAACAATGAAAACTCTCGATCATTGATTAAAATAATTAATTGAAGTCGATTTAATACAGAAAGATATGAATGGGAATTCAGACTTGAATAAAAATAAGTGGGAAAAAAAGAAGAAATAATAATGTCAGCATTTCTGGAAATAAAACTACCATTCACCCAAAACTTGATGATTCCCCATAAAAATGATAAAATAATTCTTTATTATCTCTAGTTTTACTTTTCATATTATATCTTTCATTCTATACCTTTAACATTATCTTTTGTGTTACATCATACTTTCAATATTATATCATTTATATTCCATACTATCCTTTATCATTCAAGATAGAAAAAAAAAGTAATGCATCCAATTATGGCAACAACAAACCAAATATCGTTATAACAAACTAATGAATTGCTTGTAATTCTAGAACCACAATTTACCTTTTATATTACATCTTATCTTTATATATCATCATTCTCATTAAAGATAAATTGAATGTATCCTGTAAATGCAGCAAGAAACCAAATGTCATGTGTCACAATCTAAGCAATTGCTTGTGATTCTAGAAACCAGCTCTTGAAAATAAATCTGAAAAATGAAAAAATAATAATCCATTTCAGCATTTTAATTGTGGCATAAAATTCATAAAAAGGGCATAAAAAATATATCTGCTTAGTTTTTATGCATTAAATTAATTAAAAGTTTTAAAATAATTATTTAAAAAGTTTTGATGAAATAATTACTGTATTTAATTTTTTACACACATGTAAAAAAAATTTAATAAAAACTTATTTTGCACAGTTTTTTTATAACTCCATTTAATGTCATTAATTATACCACAATGAAATAATATAACGTCATTTTCATTAATTTTTTCTTAGTTGTAAGTACTAGACTCCATAAACCAATCTGTGAGGAAATACAGCGTGTTCATAATTACACTTTTTTACTTTAAAGTTGTCTACAGTTGAAACATTGTTCAGAAAGTAATGAAATGTTGTTTAGGACATAATGAAAGGATGTGAGTTTGTTTTATCGAATAAAAAGAAAATAGTTCGAAATTTCACCACCAGAGGATGAATTTTGATGAATTACGCATTGAGCAAACATGAAGGGGCTTGCTCTGCACATTGCGAGTCGATACGCACGTTCATTGTGACGTCACTTTGATGTCAGCTTGAGGACATTATGCGAGCAAAGGATCCAGTTGAAGTCAAAGTGACGTCCCAACGGACTTGCAAACCGACTCGCAAAGTCCAAAGTATAAGCTCTATATTCTTGTTTAAAAAAGCTTTTTTAGCACAAGATATGTTCCACTTGACGGCCATCATATGCAGCTACCATTTCAAATCGCAAGATATCATGTTCTACATTTGACCGCAGTGTGTCTGGGGAAATGATGACAACAGTGCTCGAAATTCTGTCTTTCAGATAAGGTATAGTTCTTGGTTAATTAAGACTGACTAGATGTTTAAAATGCGCCCAAACCCAAAAGTTGCAAGGTATGAGGATCAGGGTGGCTAACATTAGATAAGTGTCGGCTAATGACATATTCTTCTGTAAACTGGTTTTTGAGAACGTTTTTAACAGAAAGGTTAATGTGTGATGGAGTTCCATCTGGGCTTTTATAAGAAAGCGTAATGTTTATTCCTAGCTCTCCCTAAATGCACCACAGTATAAGAATGATACCAATTACAATTTTTTAAAAACTTGTACCCCAACATTTTTTTCATACATAATTTTGAAA
The DNA here is from genome assembly GCA_032207245.1 of Pardosa pseudoannulata. Taxonomy (NCBI): domain Eukaryota; kingdom Metazoa; phylum Arthropoda; class Arachnida; order Araneae; family Lycosidae; genus Pardosa; species Pardosa pseudoannulata. The sequence goes on along the minus strand of CM063501.1, from coordinate 38,044,684 downwards.
TTTTTGTCATCTTAGATCCAAAGACAAATAATTTAAAGAAAAATTATTTAATTTTATAAAAATAATTCAAGTTAAAAAAGATTAATATGGGTATAAAATTTATTATCCAGATGCATTCTGTTTAGCTTATTTTTTTAAGGTATCCTTCTACGTTGAAAACGTCATTTTGTGCCAAAAATCATAAATTTTTCTTTTTTAAAATTTTTTATAAATTTAGGCTTCTAAATCTATTTTCTTTTGTCTCTACGGCATTTTAAGAAACGTTACAGCTATTTAAACTTCAGTGACAGCTGTCAAAACAAAACGGAAGTAGCGACTTCGGAGAAGTTGAATTTAAAGCCTTTTTAAGACAAAAAATTTAAATTTTCATGAAGATTAGTTTGAACATTTTTCTAGTGTTTTTAATAATTAGCAACTTGGTAGTTAGAAAGTTTTGAAGCAAGAAAGTGTGGGGAATTTTAAACATGTGTTTTAATTTTTAATAGTTAAAGTTGCTTTGATAAACTTCAAGTTCATTTTTCTCAGAACGTATTTTTAATAAAATGTTGAAACTTGAAATGTGATTTCTCAAAAAAGTTCTTAAAATATTTTTTTGAAAATTATTATGATGCTTTTGATAGTATTCACTAGTGAATGAGTTAAAAGCTTTAAATTTGGATAATTTTTAATAAGTTACACTCATAGTTAGCATAAAGGTAAAGAAAATTCATTAACAATTGAATTATGATTTTGAAGGACCAAAATTTAACCAAATGTAAATTAAGCAAAGATTTTGGTGATTCACTAGTCCAGTGTATAAGAAATGTGTTGAATCAAAAAATTGAAATAATTAATTTATTAAAAAAATTAGACCTTTTCAAAAACCCGATTTTTTTTACTAAATTTTCTTTATTTATTAGAAATTTTATACAAACTTTTCCAGAAATAAATTTTTTAAGTGCAATTCTTTATAATAATATAAAAAAAATAAATTTTTAAAAATGCAAAAGACATGAACTAGTGTCTACGTTTAAAGCAAATGTTCTCCAAACGTAAACGGATACCTTAAATGTCCATGTAAATGCATTTCCTTATACCATTCTAGTATATTAGGCTCCTCAATTTTTAAGTAATAGACTATGAGAAACAAACTATTTTTATACATAATCTGTAATACATTCTAACTATAAAATTTCACAAAATGACTTTTGTCTTAGAATTTTATGTAAGTGAGCTATAGTATTAGAAATAAAAGTTTGAATTTAAAATAAAGTGTTTGTCACTATAAATACATTAAGGAGATAGCAAGATGAGTTTGAAATTTCAATTAGATATCTTCAGGCAGTAAAAGTTACATTTAATTCTTATCATCATTTGCATTTGCCCAAAGTTGATAACGATATCTAAGTTTCGAAAATCAGTTTTCAAAAGTGTAAATAAAATGCAGGGGAGATGCTTTGTTAGGACTTTATTGGAGGTGAAAATTTTTAAAATGAATTAAAAGGAGAGAATTTCTAGAAATGTACTCGCGGCTACTGGATTAAAAGTTGAAATTACATCATTATGATCTTCTGCTAAAATTTGTAAGAGCTCTGTACATTTTGCCCCAAGGAAAAACTACAAAATTAAAGTATCAAAGTATATTCATCAAGACTTAAAAGATTTCAGCTTAAAAAATTGGCAATGCAATCAAAATTAGTGCAGTTGTGTGAGGAATTTGATGATCGGAGGCATTTATATCCCCGGGAAAGTAAGCAATATCGAAGGATTCTAGAGAAGAATTCTTATATGATTTTTTAAGAAATTTAAACAGAATCCTTAAAATAATAATGAACATCTAGAGTTATTTAGTATCATCATCTACGGATTCAAAACTGTTCTACTGATTTCAATATTTTTGATAGTTTGCATTTAAAAAAAGGCGTATTCATCAACCTGCATGTTCCCTTGCTCGTAGAGTATTTTACCTTGGGATACATAATTAGAATTCGTGAGTTGCCTTACTTTACAGCTTTGCCTAATATTAAAGATTAATTATATCTAGATGTAGAATCAAATTAACATTGACGGACACTTGCGTCTATAGCCGTGAAAGAGAAGTTCATTATGTGGCATGACGGCAGTAGACCAAAATGAAAAGGTCGTTTTTAGACACTACGGCTATAGCGATACAAATGTGCATTTACCAGCGTACAAGTAGAATCCTCTGCCATGTTTTGAAACAATTTTTAGGATGAATTTCGTCTTCTACATCGAAAATAATGTCTAATAATTATAAAATTATAATAATTTTTTTGAGATTTATTTATTTTTGTTTGGTTATGAACTAATTTTCATGTAAAACTCCCAAAAATACTTTGTTGCACACAAAACATTGCTTATTTGAGTCATTAAACCTGTCCTTAAGTTTTCAAATTTTTGCTGTTATAGCCACCATTGTCCCATTACTTAGTGTCTAGGGTGATGACTCTATGACGGTTATAGCCGCAACCCAATTAAAGGTCCTGAATTTATCAAATATAAGTTTTATTTAAGAAAAAGGAAAAACTATACTTCTAATATTCTTAAAATTACAAAAAACATATAGTGCTAATTTTTCGAACTGCACTTGTTCCTACTGTCCGTCAATGTGTTAATAACCCTAAATTAAACATAAAATTATGTTAGATATTATTTTTAAAGCAGAATCAATATTTATCAAAGAAAAACAACAATTCTTCAACACCCTGGAAAACAAACATGGACGAATGGGCAGGTACTTGGTACAGTAGTCTTTCAGATAACTGCTGAACTTTGTGTAAGTAACATTTGGGATCAGCTTTTAGCAGTATGTCCCAGTATGAACTATCCTTTATATTACAAACAAACCTTTCTTTATAAATACACAGAAAACTCTAATTAGTTTGGCTAATTGTGCTATATTTTACGAAATTTCCGTAACATAAAGTATTACAATCGAAAGGTAGGACTATATAAAATAGCCTAATTTATCTGTCAGTCTTTCCTGAAATTTATGAAGCGGTTATAAATGGATTGGTTTTTGGAACAGTCTATGTTTTGCGCACGAAGTAAATGAGACCGGGACCTACTGCTTAAAGCATTTTTAACATACGAACATCCACGCTTGTGGAATTCGAAACTCTGGTACCGACGATCAGAGTAACCAATCGGCCAGCGTTCGTTGGAATGGAGGGAGGCATCCATACTGATTCTTGATGATAGGTTAGAGAAATTCAAAGCGAGTTCAAAAACTTTCGTAATCCATTCCTTCCTTTTCGATCTAATACCATTATTTCAAGCCCTATTTTCAGTAAAGAGCATGCGAAGATAAAATCATATATTTATCACATTATAAATAGATGAAATAACATTTTTTCTAGCATTATGAACATTCATTAAATATCGCATTGAGTTTCTTATTTTAAATTATTTAAATTCGTCTGCATTACTTTCATACATTTCGTCACTGAACTTAGATATTGCGTCAATAATTTTCTTTTTTATTTGGATTAAATAATAGATTAATTACATATGTGATAATTTCATCGATCATTTTTTGTTGCAATGAAAATTTTATCACCGTATTAACAACAAATATCATAAAATTCTAGGAATCTATTTTACAATAATAAATATCTAGTGTTTAAATTATATATCTTTGAAAATTAAGAATTTTTTTTTTATACATACCACATGGTTTGCAATTGATTCGCTATATTTTGGACATCATTCAATTAAACTCCAATAATCAGTCAATATTAAAATTCTGCTGTCCATAGCACGTAATATGACAAGATAAATTAAGGTTGCCAACTAACATGAGGTCATTAAAGATAAAGAAATTATAGCATGTACAATAATTCTCAGCCATAAAACAAACCATTTTTACCTGCCTCATAGAATTCTGGAAAATTAAAAATTTTAATCATCCAGTCGTATGATGGGCTATATGCTAATAAATGAGAAACAAGTATTAGAAATCTCTCACTTTATATTGTAAATATTTGAGCTAGAAAAGAACTAGAAAATTAATTTATAAATTATAAATTTATAGTTATTTTATTAGTATTAATTAATCAAAATAATCAACTGTCAGTTTTTTATTAAAGGATTCTGTTTGAAAACCTTAAATTATATTCACTAGATTTCACAAGTTATAGACTTATATTTATACTAGACATCGACAGACGCTGTCTTGTTTTAACTCTGGAAATCCAAAAATTGTAAAATGTTTAAAATATTATGAATTGGACCGTTGTGATGGAAAAGTAAAGTAAAAAAATATTTTAAAAACATTTGAAAAATCACGGATACATTCATCACAAACGCAATTAGATTAAATTAAATTCCTCACGTTCACCTGTACGGAGGTTTGGTCCTGGAACTTCTCGTATCGAAACCCATTGCACTGACCACTGTGCCACAGATATACAGGCAGAAGGTGTCAAGAGGCATTATAATAATCTCAATAATCACGCAATTCTGGATTTTTTATGAAAAGAAAAACTTTTCTATCGAATCAAATTCTGAATCTAAACCATTTTTGAATCAACTTAATTATACACAAAATTTCATCCAAATCAGTCCAGCCATTTAGGAGGAGTTCTGTTACAAACACAAGAACAGAAAAATTTTATATATAAAGATTATAAATGTTATAAAATCCGAATTTATAAATTATTATGCAAAATTGAACATGTAGATTGCTGAATAAGAGTATTTTTAAACCCAAACAACAATAAATATTAAAAATGGAAGAACATAATTTTGAATCTACAGAAAATAAGACTGATATAACTCTAGGCATTTATTATGATTATAGTTATTTTATAAATATTTAATTAATCAAAAGAGTCAACTAGTCAGTTTTTTTTAAAGGATTCTGTTTGAATTTCTTAAATTATATTCACTAGATTTCACAAGTTATAGATCTATTATACTAGGCAACCAGACAGACATTGTCCTGTTTTAACTCTGTAAATCCAAAATTGTAAAATATTTTTAAGTAAATTATAAATTGGACCGTTTTGGTCGAAAAGTAAAGAAAAAAAATTATTTTAAAACTACTAGATGTGATCACGGATACAGTCATCACAAACGTAATTAGATTAAATTAAATACCCACATCACCTGTACGGGGATTCGATCCTGGGACTACATGTACCTCGACACCCGCACTGACCCCTGTGCCACAGATATACTTTGGCAGTGAAGGTGTCAAGAGCATTATAATAATCTCAATAATCGCGAAATTCTGGATTTTTGATAGATGAAAAAAATCATTTTTTGCCGAATCAAATTCTGAATCTAAACCATTCTCAAATCAACTTAATTACATACCCCAAAATTTCATCAAAATCAGTCTAGCCGTTTAGGAGGAGTTCTATTGCAAACACACGAGCAGAAGAATTTTATATATAAATATTATAAATGTTATAAATTCTGAACTTGTAAGTTACTATACATATTTAACATTAGATTAATGACTAAGGATTTTGTAAACTTACAACAATAAATATTGAAATTGGAAAAACATAATTTTGAATTCACATAAGATACACTAAAATAACTCTAGGCATTTATCATTTATTATAGTTATTTTATAAATATTTAATTAATCAAAATAGTCAACTAGTCGGTTTTTTATTAAAGGATTCTGTTTGAATTTCTTAAATTATATTCACTAGATTTAACATGTTATAGATTTATATTTATAATAGACGACCAGACAGACATTGTCCTTTTAACACTGTAAATCCAAAAATTGTAAAATGTTTTTAAGCAAATTATAAATTGGATAGTTTGGGTCGAAAAGTAAAGAAAAAAATCATTTTAAAACTACTAGATGCGATCACGGATACAGTCAGCACAAACGTAATTAGATTAAAATAAAATTCCCACATCACCTGTATGGGATTGATGCTGGGATACCCTGGACGCGAAGCTGACAACTGCACAACAGATACGTTTGCAGTGAAGGGTTTCAAGAGCCATTATAATAATCTCAATAAGCTTGCAATTCTGGATATGTGATGAAAAACTTTCTATCGAATGAAATTCTGAATCTAAACATTCTTAAATCAACTTAATTGCATGCACAAAATTCATCAAACAAAGTCAAGCCGTTTACAAGGAGTTCTATTACACATACACGGGCAGAAGAATTTTATATAAGATTATAAATGTTATAAATTCTGAACTTGTCAGTTACTAAGCAAAATTGAACATTTAGACTGGTGAATAAGGATTTTGAAAACTTAACAATAAATATTGAAAATGGAAGAACATAATTTTGAATAAACAAAGATTAGATAAATAACTCTAGACATTTATAACACTGTCTACCAATAAGTATTTGGACACCTGTGATAGAAAAGAAAAACTAACTTTATTCAAAATCAATAGTTGGAACCAAGGGTCCCAGTCCACACCTGGCAAAACACCGTCAGACCATAATTCTAACTCTGCCAAACTTGACTTTTGACACAATGCATTCTGGCAGGAGACATTCTCTAGGCAGACGTCAGACTCAGAGCCTGCCATCCGAATGGTAAAGGGTGAACCTTTAATCTTCGCTCCAAAGAACCAGTTTCTACTGATCTACTGTCCAATTTCGATGTGCTTTGCACCACATTAACTGAGTTGCACGGTTGGACTTTGTGATCTAAGACTTATGATCAGCAGCACGACCATGAAAGCCAAGCAGATGTATTTCCTTACGGATGGTATTCATTGAAATAATACTCCCTAATACCTGTTGAAACTCCTCGCGAATGAGCCACTGGTTGAGTACGGTTCTTCCGAATTTCTCTTGACTGCACTCGTCGGTCTCTCTGTCTCCTAGTTTCGTTGGTCTGCCTACTCGGACACATTTCCGACAATCACTGCTCACCTTCCACTTCTTAATCACATAAGCCACTGTCGATTTTGGGTACTTCAGATCACTAGATATGTCCCTTAAGAATCGGCCACATTTGTGATACCCGATAATTATACCTTTCTCGAAATCAGAGAGCTCCGAACTGCGTGGCATCTTGCATGCGACTAATGCCGATGCTGTTTCCTACACGATGTATAATGGCAGAGGCCATGACATACCTCAGTACTGCAGATATCGTCATTTGCATAGATGTCCAAATACTTATTGGTAGACAGTGTATTATTTAAAGATTCTGTTTACATTTCTTAATCTATATTGATTAGAATTCGTCTAGGATCTTTATTTAATATTTTCTTACTTCTCCTGAGATATAAATATCGTAATTATCAAGTTAAGACATACTAGAAAAGTTTTGGTGAAGAATAAAAGTCATAAAATTAGGGAGATTTTATTTTATTATTATTTATTTTTAGAAATCAGTGTAGTAAGAAAAAATGGTTATTTCGGTGATTTCGGTCGACTTGTAACAATTTTGATGGATGACGTAACGATAGGTTAAATCTAAAAGTTTCCTTACAAACTTAGCCGAGTGTAGCCTAGTAACGATAATAGATAATCTTTCAAAGTTTTAAATATTGGTTAGTGTTGGGATAAACGCTCGATAAGAGATATGGAAATATTGATTTTAGAAGGACTTATGATATAAAAGGGGTAAGAAGAAATCTGACTTTATGCGTAAGCAGAATTTTAAGTATTCGTAATTTAATTCTGTGCTTTAGTTCTTTGCCCCTTAGTATTTTGCAGTGCATCTAGATCAGGGATACACAAACCTTTTCGTTAAACCTTACTTTTAATACTAGCATTTTCCTATACAATCCGCTGACTTTTGTTGCACTTTTTATTATGGGAATACCATATGGGCAGGGCAACTTCGCTACCTGTGAAGGACAACACAAATACATTCAAGCCTTAAGCGGGATTCGAACCCAAGCCCATCAGGTGTTATCACAATATACTAACAACTATACAATATGAAAGGCAGATTGAAATATGTATGTAATGAAAAATCTTAATATAACTAACATTAACTCCATGGGTCAACGCCAAATGGTAATAATTAAACTCTATCGGGCAACACCATAACTCTGAGAAATAAAACTAATTTTGAACTTTGAAGAGAATATGCAACTGATAATTCCGATGACGCGACTTACAAATCAATAAAATGAGTTTAATGGGCAAATGATATCCACAGCAAATTGTTTTTCTAAATGGTATCCAACATGGTTGAAATGACAGCTGATCATGAACTAGAACAATCTGTAATTTTCAGAATTGTTCAAACTTCCTGTTAGTTTTACTCTGTGCTGTCTACAATAACTTAGATTTAAAATATTTATTAATATACTAGAACAGGAATGGACAAACCTTTTCGGCATCGGGCCAAAAATCAAAAGAAAATAAATTTGGCTGGCCAAGATAAATTTTTCTAAAATTTTAAAAACAATATACAAATTAAGGTTTAAATACGTCAATGAGATGAATGAAATTGCTATTTCATTTTTAAAAGTTCCTTATACTGAGGTTCGAAATGAGATGTACTGATTTTAAGGAACGATGCTAAATGCTCATCTGTCAGTCTACTTCTGAAATTATTCTTTCTAAGGTTCAAAGTTGAAAACACTTGTTCACATATAAGAAGCAAATATACCGCTGATCTTCTGGGCGTAAGATAATAAATTTGGGATATAATATTTAAGCAAAGTAGAAAAGGATATGGATATATAATGTATAAATATATATTTCTTTTAATTTGCCTCGGACCGGCAACTTAAAATTCTATCCGCGGGCCAGATAAAACCTTCCGGCGGGTCGGAGTTGCCCCGCAGGCTGTAGTTTGCCCATCTCTGGTTTAGGATCTCGTATTAATAAACTTTGAATCAGACATCTATATTTGCCCGTGGGACTTCTAGTATGTACTTAATTTTATTATAATATCTTATATGATATCTATGCTTTAAAGATTCGTTCTTAAAACGAAACATTCTTTTGGGAACAATCCAAAGAGAATTACCAGATTTATTATGCCACAGCCGACTAAAATTTGTAAGCATTTTATTGCTATGATATAATAAAGATTTTATCGCTATAAATAACGCAGCACTTCGGTTTCTTGTACTCAAACATCAATCTGCTGTGTCTTTTTACCAAATATTTCCAACAATCAGTTAGAACATTTCAATTTCCCTAAATTTATTATTCTGCAATATTTCGCACCAGGCTCTGAACAACTAAACTTGGATAAAAATAGGAATGAATTTTGAATTGGACTTTCTTTTTTAGTTTTTTCAATGTGTTTTTCTTTATATACGATTTTCTAATAAATATAAATCTCATGAATTTGTTTAACCCTGAATTTGACAAGATGTTTTTTCAAATATTTTTTAATTTTAATTTCTGTTATTTTCCCATGTCTGTGTAGACATTAGGATCTCTGTAAAATAAACTAAAAAATATCATTTTCCATTTTTGAGATAATTAATGTCCGCTGTGGCTAACACTGACAATTATGTTATAAAGTAGTTATAAATATACATGTCCAATGTAGTGGACTTAACCAAATTAAGGATTAATGAAGTCTCTCTTCTATTCAAACTTAAATTATTTATATAAAAAACGTCTTGTCCTAATAAAAACATTTGTATTTTCCTTGCTGTTATTTCAGTCTTATGATTACTTTATTAGTTTTATTTGTATAATATCTACCACTGTCAATCTATTAATAATGGTTAGGGTGCTGACCTTTGGTACCGGAGTTCGTAGGTTCGAATCCCACAGTGGCATGGATGTTCGTAGCCGTTCGGAATCGGCTTTAAGCTGTAGGTCCCGGTCTCATTAGCCCTCGTGTTGCAAAAGGTAGACCGTAGCACTCCAAAACCAAACCAAACTTCACTCTATTAGCCTCAATATAAACTATAAATAAGATTATACAACTAAACTTAGCAAAATACGAATAAAGCAGTAAAATCAAATTTTCAAGTAAAATTTCCTTTTTAGTTTGAAATCAAATTTGCATTATACCTTGATTTGTATTACACTATAAAATATAATACTAAAATATAATCTGATCACAGACTACCTACAATCCTAAAACTTCCAAATGTAGGTGAAACGTAACATTATTCTAAAATTTTCTTTAGTTCGATAAATAGAGTATTTTACCGGAAAAGAGTGCTTGTTAATATAAAGAGTAAATATTCATTGAAAAGAAATTCTTAGAAACTGCTCTGAGAAGTAATTGAAGTACTTGTACCTCAAAATAATTTTCTCCGAAGTAATCTTGAATTTTTTTCTGGGAAATAAGATAAAGGTCTACCCAGATTAAAAAGTATAGTATGTGGTTAGTTTGTAAAATTCAGGATAATTCTTAGAAGTTCTCTTAAATTTCAAAAACTGTAATATTTTAATTTTAATACTATAATAGAAGAAAATAATTGTAGAAAATAATACATTCTATACTTGATATTATCGTTATAAAGTCATACTGCAGATTTCAAGTAAAATAGTAGATTAAAATAGTCTAAGGATTTTATAATTAAATGAAAGATTTTACTTTATAACACTATTCAAACCATGCACACACATATATACAGGGTGTCTTAAAACGACCGTATAAACTCTGCACAGCTAGATTTGTCGTTGGGAGTACATAAAAACTGCCCAAAGAAGCGTTCCTGTACGATCCATAGTTTCCGAGAAAAATACGAAAAACAAAGTATGACGTCACTGCCGGTTCAAGAAAAAACACTTTATTGCACATATCAACAACAGTATTTGCATATCCTTCCAGACGATAATGTTTATAACCTTCGCCGCGCATATCACGTCATGCATGCGCAAGCCATGAAATGACGTTAAGTCACCGTTGAACTGGTATTTAAAAGGATTCATCTTGCAGCTTCCGGTAGTTTTGTTTGGACAGTAACGATCAGCAAGTTTTTACTGATGTTTAGCACAGTAGGCATGGCCTAAATAAAGACCGAGTTTCTTTAAACAAGTTACACAAAAATATTAAAGTATCAAAGTTTATTTTTTTTCTTTCTCAAAACAACGTAAAAAAACAGTTAAACGAAACATCTAAAACAGTTGGCAGATAATACAAAACTAATTTGCAAATTCAACATTCTGGCAAGTGACTATATTATACAATTTACCTGATGGGGAAAAAACTATATTAAAGCAAAAACACGGCGAGCAACAGGCATCATCAAGCAACAACAAGGCTACAAAAACGGGAAAAGCTAAGCGTGAAGTGCCCCTTTTATACTCCTTGATCTCCTAACCTCTAGAATTATTCACATAAAAAAAACACCACGGAGCATACAAAAAACAAACAAACAAACGAGACTAAGTAACCAAGATTAAATTACGATTAAAAGTTTAATTACAAGCAATGGTATCCTTGTATTTGGTAACAAGTTTTCGCATGGTAGCCATGTATTCCGTCTGTGACTTCTGCGACATATACCTGATGTACGGTCGATGTAATGGAAAATGACTTACGAACTGTTAGGGAGTATGCTCGTGCATATACTACTGTTGGTATGTTCAATAAAGTGTTTTTTCTTGCACGGACAGTGACGTATATTTTGTTTTTCGTACTTATCTCGTAAACTATGGATCGTAAGGGAGCGCTTCTTTGGCAGTATATATTTACGTACTCCCAAAGAGGAATCTAGCTGTGCAGAGTTTATGCGGTCGTTTTGGGACACCCTGTATATGTGTATATATGTATATATATATATATATATATATATATATATATATATAATATATATATATATATATATATTATATATATATATATATATAAATACTTTTATTTGGTTTGGTTGAAAGCTACAGTCAATGTTTGAAACCTGAGAGCGTGCATTACATGATTTAAAAGCCAGAAATACTGTAAAGAATAATAAGTTGACAATAAATGAATATGGAAAAAAAGATGCCGTTTGAATCAGACGAATTGAAAAGAATCTGAATTTTATGTAATGAGAGCAAACAAAATGGTTTGACTAGTTCATCGGTGACCAATAGATGAGACCTCGGTTGTCTGGTATCGGATTATGCAACGCATCAGATAAATATAAAAGATCAGAGAGTGTGTTCTGAACTCATAACTATAACCTTGTGGCTAATCTTTTTACGTCTTCTGCTGTCTTGTGTAAGGAGATATGCTTTGTGTATTCCTTGTGCAAGAAAAGCATAAATCCAATGACTCCATCTCTTGATCTCCAATTTAATTGTATATATATTTTATTTTCATTACACAAATCCCTGTTTCTTTTTCCATCCACCCAGTACAAACCATATCTTTTTATCATTATTTTTTCATTCGAATTAGTCTTTTAACTTTTTCATATATTTTGGAGAACCTAATGTATATGTATGTGTATGTGTATGTGTGTATGTGGTGGTTATAATTAAACTTCCTCTATAAATGGCCTCCTACAGCACAAACGGGTGAATTGAATACAAAGAAGTTTTGTATATGGGCTATACACGAGATGCGCTCACGGAAATTCGAAAAGAAAATAAGTTACAAAATGTCCACCAGAGGGCACCATTTCAAAAAAATATGAAATTTAACACAATAAACAGCCAAAACGGAATACAAAAACTATATTAAGATTTACTGACTCATTTCTGATTACCTTGTCATCAAACCCCATTAAGTGAAGGTAAGGGAGATACGAGAACTGTTCAGTTTACAGAAGCAAGAGCAGATTAAATTGCACAAGAGGAGCAATTGGTAATCGTAACCATGACAGTGCAAGGAAAGGTATTCCACGTGACCACACTTATTCACCTACAAAATTTCAAGTCGATAGACAGTGTGTTCAACAGCAGATTGTAACTGATCAGTTGCGAGTCATTCAACGCACAACACCTCCCGACACACCAGACGTTTTATATGGCCCTATAACCAGAAATCGCACGGAGTTAAACAGAGTGAATGTGGTGGCCATAAATTAAGTTGTTTTCCTTTCATTGCTGTTTTCAGCAATTCGAGGAGTGGTGGATCAAGTGTGTGTATTTGGAAGAAGTGCTCTTTAACTTTTAATAAGTAAATGTGTACTTATATTGTGGTTATACATGGTCAGTTCATCACCATAATGCTCCTTCCCACGCATCGACTATTCTGCACAAAAGAATTGAGGAAATGAAAATCCATTCTTCACCAACCTCACCTCTGTTTTCTGACTCTTACCCACGATCAAACTAGACCTAAAAGCAACATTTTTGATAGCGTGGAATAACATCAAGATCAACGCGACTGTTGAACATCCGATGATATCAAAATATAGAACTTTATTTGTTGTTTTCAGCAACTGAAGGAGAGGTGGAGCAATTGCATGCGTTCTGAAAGATCCTACTTTGTAGGCTATTAAGTAAATGAGTACCTATATTGTGGTAATAAAAGGTTTAAAAAAGGACATGGAGGATGGTTAGTGCATAACGATAATTATACCTCCCGAACATCGATCATTATGCACACATGGATAGCAGTAAAGAACATTCTACTCCTCCACCTGACTCTCTACTAACCAGATTTCTAATTGTTCCTCAGGATCAAACTAGGCCTCAAATGTTTGACACTGTAAAAGATATGAAAAAGAATGACGCTTGAACTTCGGTAGATACCAAAACAATACCCTATCAGTGTTTATAGCAGTTGAAGGAGTGGTGAAGCAAGTGTGCCTGTTTTGAAAGAAACTAAGTTTATGACTATTAAATAATGGATACCTATATTATGGTAATAAAATGTTACAACGAAATTCCTGGAACTTTTTGATTGCTCGTCGTTTATATTTGTATGTATATATATATATTAGTATGTGTAACTAAGACAATACTCTGGCTTCAAAATGAAAGGAAATAGTTCTCTAATCATTAGAAATTCATTAAGTAAACCAAACTTTTATAGAAAAAATAAGGACAGTTACAAAGAAAATCATTTAAAATATAGAGAACATATTATCACAGAAAAATTATTCAATTCTTGTAAACTTCATTAAACTCTCAGTTTAATTATGCACTAGAAAATATATATTGATTTAAAACAATAATTAAAGATTATTTTGTTTCTTAGCTATTAAAATGTACAAAACTATGCGATAATTTTCTTGGAAAAAGAATCTTTATGAGTTATTGAATATATTATGTTACTAAGAAATCTATTTTAAGTACCTCAAAAAGCTTCATATTTTTTAATGATAAATTCCCAAAATCACTTCTCAAAATAATGAAATTACATTGGAGTTTTCCAGTTTTTTACAATAAATAATTACATTTAGAAATGAAGTGTACCACGTAACTAATGAGTGTAAAATTGCAAAATATTCGTGATTAAAAAGTGAAGGATAAGTATAAAATTTAAAATCAATTTTTTAGCTGAAGATATAATTATTATTACAAGTATTTATTTCACATATTAACATGTACATGGGCAAAATTATTTACAATTAATAATTTTCTAGTAACAGAATTTTTAACTATAAATATTAATTATTTTATAAACTATACATAGTATATGTATATATATATATATATATATATATATATATATATATATATATATAAATCTTAGCAATTTTTATAGATACTATAAAACTATTTAGTTACATTTACATCAGTTGTTTGAGATATTTTTAATATAATAACAACGGTAAAATATTTCACATATTTACATATACAGGGGTAAATTATTTCTAATTAATAACTATCTATTAACAGAATATTTAATTGTAAATATTAATTATAAACTATACAAAGTATGTTAAGAACAACTTGCTAACTTTGCATCCGTAGAAAGTCAGTATTACGTACAGAAATGTAATTCAGATAACTTCAATAAAGAGTCATTTGTTCACACACACACTTTAATCACGAATAACATGTAAAACTTAATTCAAGCCAGTATTAATTAGGGCTGGATCCCTTCGCACATTCGTTCAACAGAACATCAGGATTTTATACATCAGAACAGCGAATAGAGTTACATTCAAAAATACAACTTCGTGGTTGCCAAATGGCAAAAGCAAAACTTCAAATTGAGTTTGCGAAACTACGGGATTCAACACACTGCCCCCGGATGAACAATATTATTGTTCAGCAATCAAATTAAATGAATAGTACAATTAGATCAACTAAAAGACAAATTAACAGACTTACAATAGGAGTTACACAAGAATTTTCAAACAGGGGAAATCACTGAAATCTAATAAGTATATAAAATGGATTAGATAAGTAAACAATGAACAAAATATGCAAAAGAAAAAAAATATTATTTCAATTAGGTATTTAGTCATCAGAATCAAGTTCAAGTTTATATAGCAATTGAATAGGTCTTTTAATACATCCTGATGATGTTTGAAGTTCACACGACCTAACTTTAGAGTCTCTTCCAAAGAAAAGTTCTTTAACCAGTCCACATTTCCAGAGATGTTTTTTAACGTTGTCTTCATGAATCAGGACAACATCACCAACTTTGAAATTGGATGGAGGGCTAGTTGGTTTGGTAAAGTTGGCAGAGCGAAGTTCGAGCAAATATTCTTTTCGCCAACGTTTCCAAAAATGATTGATTATTTGTTCTCTATATCTCAACTTTTTTGTCAATGTTAATTTGTTGGACTTGGGAGAGGAGTAAGACATCTCGGGCAAAGAATTTACCCTTTTTCCAATTAAGAAGTGCGAAGGTGTGAGTGGCATTGGTTCTTCGCCTTCTTCATAAACGTAAGTCAATGGTCGTCCATTGATAACCGCTTCGATTTCAGTCAGAGTGGTTTGGATCTCTTCGAATGTGAGGCAAGATCTTCCAAGAACTTTTTTCAAGGGAGTTTTCACGGAACGCACCATGCGCTCCCAAAATCCGCCCCACCAACTGGCTCTTGGTACAATAAATTTCCAAATTATATTATTTTGGGTGAAATACTGAAGAATTTCTGTTTTAGAGATTCGATTCCAAATGTCTTTCAACAAATTGTCAGCTTTAACAAACGTTTTAGCATTATCACTGTAAATTGTTTTACACAAACCTCTTCGCGAAATAAATCTTTTAAACGCCAACAAAAAATTGCTTGTGCTTAAGTCACTAGCTAACTCTAGATGAACTGCTCTGGTGACTGCGCAAGTGAACAGAACAATATAAGCCTTTTCTAAAGCTGTTTTCGTCTTAACATAAATTGGACCTGCAAAGTCGACGGCACAGGTTTCAAACGGAGGAGATTCAACTATTCTGTCTTTCGGCAAGGGCGCAATGTCTTGTCTTCCTGGTGAAGTGTTAAATTTCTTACAAATTATGCAATTTTTCAATACGGACTTAACAGTCTTTCTTCCTTTAATTATAAAGTATCTTTCTCGGAGATGGGCCAAGGTGGTAGCAACACCAAAGTGGAATAACTTTTCGTGGGCTTGCTGTATTATCAAGGTGGTGAAAGTACATTTACTCGGAAGAATCCACGGATGCTTCTCGGTTTGAGTAAATTCAGAAAATTGAAGTCTTCCAGATAAAATTAATAGTCCGTTTTCATCTAATTTAGAACTCAGGTTGTATAACGGCGAGTCTTTAGAAATTTCCTTTCCGGAATTTAGTAAGTCAATCTCATGTCTAAAAACTGACTGCTGTGTTTGTTTTAGCCAATATAATTCCGCCTTCGCAATTTCAGGTGCTGTCAAGGGTCCTGATATCTTAGTGTTTCTTTTATTAGAATTATATAAGAATCTCATAATCCATGCAGTAACACTGTATGCAGTTTTAAGCTTGCTAAACTTTTCTAATTTTAGTAACGGTTCCGATGGTTCACTTACAGCGCAGGATAATTGAGTAGAACTCATTATCGATTTTCTTTCATCTAAAGCATCTTTATTAAACGGGATCTCTTTACGCAAAGGCCACATGCACTCCGGCATTGATAACCATTCTGGACCATGAAACCACAAGTTGTTTTGTGATAGCTTCAATAGATTTTCACCACGTGTTAATAGATCACTAGGGTTATTTTTACCCGAACAATAGTTCCAATTTTCCGGTTCTGTCAAAGACTGAATTTCAGTTACTCTATTAGCCACAAAGGGCTTCCAATTTAAAGCTGATCCCTTTATCCAATGAAGCGTTACTGTGGAATCCGACCAAAATCTGAAATCTACCCTTTTAAAAGCAAGCGCATTTTTTAAATATTTAGCCATTCGAGAAGCTATTACCGCCCCCATTAATTCAAGACGAGGAATTGTTAAGCGCTTAATAGGGGATACTCTACATTTCGCCCAAACAAAGTTAGTCTTAATTTTATCATCACTGGTGTCACATCTGAGATAAGCAACAGCCCCGTAGGCCTTCGGGCTAGCATCAGAAAAAATATGAATTTGTATCGTGTCAGAAAATGTTATGCCTTGTGGAAAATACTTTCGAGGGACCTCAAAATTGCGTAAATGTACAATTTCCGAACACCAGCTTTCCCATTCGTCCTTTAGATCAATAGGTAAATTACTGTCCCATTCTAAACCTCTACGCCAAATTTCTTGTAACAAACTTTTCATCCTGACGGTAAATGGGGCAACAAATCCGATAGGATCAAACACCTTTAGCATAGCCTTAAGAACAATCCGTTTAGTAGGATTCAATTTCCAATCTTCGGGAAACGATTGTGAGTCTAAATATAAAACATCAGTGTCGGTATTCCATAGTAATCCTAATATTTTAAAAGAAACATTAGGATTTCCCTGCGTATCACACAGTTTATTCCTTACCCACATTTTTCGAAGTTCTTCAGAATTAGTACTGAATTTTCGCAAATTCATTCCAGCATCTCTAAAAATATTTGAAGCTGTTGAGGATAAATAATAAGCTTCTTCATCAGACATTGAACCAGAAATAAAATCGTCAACGTATAAATGAGAATCTAAATTCCTAATAACTTCGGGATGATCCTTATATTTCCGAATATGATGTTTGATCGTAGCAGCCAATATAAAAGGGCTGCACGTTACACCAAAAGGTACTCGAGTAAATCTTAGAAATCTTAAATTGCCCTGTTCATCAGGACACCATAAAAATTTTAAATAATCGCGATCCTTTTCACATATCCCAATTTGAAGGAACGCCTTCTCTAAATCAGCGCAGAACGCAACATTATGTACTCTAAAATTAATAATTACATCTAATATATTGGGATTAAGACTAGGACCTGGCCATAAACAATTGTTTAACGAGTTAAGGTGATTTTCTTTAGAAGATGCATCAAACACCATTCTAACTTTAGTGGTTGACTTGTCCTCTCTTATGATCGGTCTGTGCGGCAAAAAATATCCAGTTTCAATCGATTTGTCAGGACATTCCTCCACAATCCCACTCATTTCCTGCTCCGCAACAATAGCCTTGTAATTTTCACATAATTTCTTATCTTTCGCGAGTTTACGTTGTAACTCCTCAAAACGGTTTCTAGCAATTCTAAAATTATTTCCCACTTTTATCTTTTCATCTTTCCATAACAAACCTGTCTCATATCTGTTATTTACAAACTTTAAATTACTCTCAAAGTTAGACATAATTTCTTTATCTATTTCTGAAACGTTTTCCTCGGATTTTATTCCCAAACATTCCAAATCCCATAACAGTTTCAAACCCTTCTGTTCCATGTCAGATACCGAAAGATTTAGAACAGAAGCTCGTTTACTTAAGTTTTGATCATCATTTATCGCGCCACATAGCGAATATCCAAATAAACTTTCACATAAAAAGAGCGACTTCGTGACCTTTACGACCCCCCCGCCAAAGTTCACGCGGTAGAAATAATCGGCGCCAACCAAAACGTCGACCTGCTGACTGCATAACGTATTGCACTGTGACAGCTCGTAAGGGGCTAACTTACTTTTAATTTGTTTATTTAGATGGGGATACTGAATCACTGCATTAGATATAACATCTGTAACTAAAGCCTCAACAAATATGCTGCGAGTTTTATCCTGCACGTGCGTCAATTTTAATTCGACGACATCATACGTTTTTATTTGGGGTTTAATCGCTCCAAAAGAATATATTTGAAGCTTTTCTTGGCGAATAACTGGAGGATTTAACTCGGATACTACTCTTTTAGTTACGAAACTTTTTTGACTTCCGGAATCAAGTAAACACAAAAATATTTCAGAATTCAAACCAGACTCCACATTAACGCAACATGTTTGTAAAATAATTTCTTTCGAGACGTTAGAACATTTTGATTCACAGTGAGACACAGAATTAATAATAGGTTCTGCATCTTCCTTTGTTGTGCTTTCTGCGGGACTCGAACCCGCAACCCTTGGTTTAGGAATGCTATTTACACAGACTGAAGTTTCGTGAAAATTTCCATTACAAATTTTACAACGTTGAGAGTTAAATTTACACTTGGCCGAGATATGGAATTTTCGAAAGCACACAAAACAGCGACCTTCCTTACGCAACTTTTCGCGTTTTTCAGGAATGGATAGGTCTTGACATTTTTCAGAAATATGAGAATTTTTGCAAAAACACACATATATTCTTAACGTTAGTTGTTAATGCTGATGCTGATGGAAAGCCTCGTTTAAAATTACTAGTATGATGTTGCTTGTATCTTTCACTTTTGTTAGTAACGTAATTTTCAGAATTTATCTGTAAGGTAGCTTCTCGCGATTCAACTTCTTCTTTAATGAATGAAATTAATTCATTAACATCCATATCTTTATCCTTGGTTTTTTTACGATTGAATTCTAGAGCAATTTCAGCTGGTATCAATTTCAACAATATTGGGCAAAGTAAATGTCCATAGCTGCCTGACGCAACACCAAGCGAATTTAAATTTCTAATTTGTATTTCACAACTATCATAAAGGTTTCTTAAATCCGTTACATTTGTAGCATTTCTCACTGGCTTTAAATTCAAAAGTTTACTCATATGAGCGTTTATGACCAAGTCATTTCGACCAAATCTGTTCTTTAAAAGATCAACAGCCGATTTATAATTTTCTTCCGTCAGTGAAAATCCTGCGACAGCGTTAGCAGCGCTGGCACCAAGCAGGGATTTAAGATATGAAAATTTATCAATAGGGGTTAAGCTAGAATTTTTATCTATTGCATTCGAAAATTGACCCCAAAAATCTAACCATGAACTACAATCACCATAAAATTTTCCCAATGTAATTTTAGGTAACTTCATTGTACGCTCATTAATGTTCCGAGAAGGACTTTCGTTTTCGGAACCGGAACTTAAAGAAACAGAATTTTGACTTTTAGCATTATGGATATTTAAGGATTTTGTAATTTTATATTTCCATTCAATTATTTTTTCGCTATATTCTTCGGAATTTTCAATTTCCTTTTCAAATTCGGCATTAGGTATAACATTTTGAATTTCCGAATTTAAAAATTTAAGCGAATCATATTTCTCATTTAATTGATCTTTACAAATGTTTAAAAGATCAAATCTTTCATCATCAGATATTTTCTGATCTTCAAGTGCATTCTTTATTTTGTTACATAATTTAGTAGTTTGGGTTCGAATGCCAGTGCGTTTCTTTTTCAATGTTTCTAATTTCTCACTCATTTTGTATCTTTAAATTACTAACACTTCGAACATAAATCATCAATACAAAGATAGCAATCAAAACCGAGCTTACCTCGGTATCTTCTTGAATATTGTAATCCAATATTCTAATCCTGTCGCGGACGCCAAATGTTGAGAACAACTTGCTAACTTTGCATCCGTAGAAAGTCAGTATTACGTACAGAAATGTAATTCAGATAACTTCAATAAAGAGTCATTTGTTCACACACACACTTTAATCACGAATAACATGTAAAACTTAATTCAAGCCAGTATTAATTAGGGCTGGATCCCTTCGCACATTCGTTCAACAGAACATCAGGATTTTAATACATCAGAACAGCGAATAGGGTTACATTCAAAAATACAACTTCGTGGTTGCCAAATGGCAAAAGCAAAACTTCAAATTGAGTTTGCGAAACTACGGGATTCAACAATTAACAACATGCAAACACTGCAATACATATGTACATTCGTTTTATTGTTCGGAAACTACAGTGTAAGGTGGTTAAATTCCGTATCAACTCAGATATCCAGGTATTTATATGAAATTTTAAGAATGCTGATTATACAATGGAAACAATGCCTTTTATAGAAAAATAACTACATTTTGCTTTCCAGTTTATTTACACTAATATTAAAGACAGGTAACTGTGTTTGTATGTCGATAACCTCTGGAAATATTAAACCAATTCTTATTTTTTTAACTAATAGAAAGTTACTGAATTTCATGAGTTAAAAGTTGTATGTAATTAAGTTTTTGTTACATTTTAAGACTACTTTAACATTTTATCTAATTATTATTAGATTATTCAATGCAAAATAAAACATCTAATTGAAAAATATTATCATACAAAAAAGATTTGAGCTTAAAAAATTTATAAATTTATTTCGTAATTGTAAGTACTTTCTTAAAAATTATATAGTATAAGTATATAAGCAAACTTTTATGTTTATGGGTGAAAGGAAAATAATATTTTTGCCTTGAAATGACTCTGGTAATAATATTCCTAGCTATAATTTTAAATCATAGCAACACTATTTTTAATATGTTAGCCTGAAAGCTTAATGGCTTGAAAGCAATTTGTAGAACATCATCATATTCGAGAATTATTCAGTAGAGATTGGAAGTAATATATATACTCATAACTGAAAATTTTGTTTTGTTTTATTGTGAGGGAGGGATGGGAATGATACTTTATAAGAGTATATATATATATATTATATATATATTTGTACTAATAAGTAATATTAGTTATAGAATGTTTTTTAGACTGTTTATTATTTGAGAAATGTAACAGCTGTTAGTTATGTGACATCAAATAATTCTAATTTTATAGTAATAATTCTAATTTATTTCTTTTAAATGGAAGCTTACAGAGTACGTTTATTATATATTTTTATTTACGTCATTTTTCCTCCTTTGAGCATCATATAAAGAAATTTCATCGAAAAAAGCAATTTTCGGAAAAATGATACTTTAATATTTAGTGTATTTTCCATAATTTATAATTAAAAAAATTCGTTTTAAAACCATTTTTGTTTTCTTTATTTTTTTTACACTTTGAAATAGATTATCTTGTACTCTTAAAATTATTTTTATTATTTTAGTAAGCAAAATGTTAATGACTTGATTAGTTTATATATATATGTGTGTGTGTGTATATATATGGCACGGAGGAGTGGTTAAGGCATGAAAAACACATTTGATTTCATTTATAAAAACTTCTATATTGTAATCTTTCTGTCCATAGCTATGCCATTTAGATATCCTTTGTTCTCATAATTTACCACGACAAGCAAGGAGGATGTTATCAGCCAGAGCTCCCTTTCAGAACTCTTTCTTTTGGCGTTGCTAAGTAAATTCCTATGTCTACTTCCACGTCAGCTTTTTTACTCTGTATAGTTGCGCTGGAGGGTGTATCTTTAATAGTACTTTATCATCAATGAACTCTAACAATTTTAAATATATATATATATATATATATATATATATATATATATATATATATATATATATATATATATATATATATATATATATATATATATATATATATAATTCCCCGTATCTACTTCCCAACTTGGGAATCATGCTCTACAATGCCAATTTTCATTTATGAGACTCATATGTCTCGTTTAAGTGGTCAACCTTACGCAGAACTCCCAGTGTTTAGTTTCCGAGCATACTTGGTCCTCAGTTTGTCTACCCATTGAAGGAAGGAAAAGCTCAACCATGTCCAACCCGAGGATGAAACTTCGAATTTGTGTCTTGAGTATTCATATATATGCTCTGTATATATGCTTATCTATCAGTACGATGTCCAATTCAGAATGATTATATTGATAACATTTTGCATAGAAAATTCAGGATGATCTCGGAAGAGAAATTTTCGCAGGTCGAATTGTACTAAGTCTAAAAATATAAGTCACTGTGACGCTTTTTAAATCTATTTTGCCTTCAACGGGGCCTTGAGAGAATAAAAAGCTGCATAAATGTATGTACATGCCCTATTGTTATTTATATTTCAATCAACGTTTCAGTTACTGTTTGGAATTGATCTGATACAATTGATTTTGTCGTCGTCAACTGACATACATTTACTTAAGTCAAAAAGGATGGACTTTTTACATCGTTTAAATGTAAACTTTGAATGAGCATTTTTCATATTTTTAGGGGATTAAGTTTAATTTGTGTATTTTGCTTAGTAATGATAACTTAGTGAAAAATACGGTTCACTTGCTGGAAACGTGTCAGGATAAATGGACTTTATAGCCGTTGCTTTGAAATTATCAACACCGTATTTCTTTCATAATCAGCTATTTGATGACTAGTCGCGTGTTTGCAGTCCTCATCATTCCTTGAAAGTTTTTTACGTAGATATTGTAGATTTATTATAATTGAGCTGATGAAAAAACTCCATCTAAAAAGCCTTCATTGAAAACATAATTTGCTTGGAAGCTTTGCCTTTACTAATTCCAAGTTTTATGAAGCATTGGGTTTAATATCTATTCTTTGTTCTCTAACCGTAATACACTCTTCCAATTGAAAACTATTCTTCACAAGCATATTTGACTTATATTAGCTGTAAAACACAAAAAATACCAAAGTTAGACTATAAATAAGTATTTATTTGTATGCAAAAAGTCATTTCATTAATATAATAAGCAGATATTAAATTACATTAATAAAAAATAAACGTTTTCCCAAACATTCTTTGAAACCAGTCATACTGATTTTTTAATTTATAAGATAATCTAATTAATAATAAGTCTGGTAAAACTTTCTGCGTTCTCATGTTTTATTTCTGTGTTATTTAGTTAACCAATTAGTTGAACAATGTTCTTTTAATTAAAAGATCATTAATGATTAAAGGCATTTATCAAACTTGTCATAAATGCTAAATCATTGTTTCTGTCTTTTTCATGAACAGGGCTAAAGTTTAGAAAACAGGGTTTTTTTTTTTTTTTTTTTTTTTTTTTTGAAGCATCGATTTTTAGAACAAAAAAATCCTTTCTGTATTATTTCCTAAAAATTTCGAAAATTAGATTTATTTTCAATTTTTAGAAGATAGAAATATACAGATAAAATTAATATAATATTATCTGAAAAAATTCATCAATTCATCAAAATAATCATATAAAAAAAATTCATCAATGTAAGGAAAAACGAGAGAACTTATGGGAAGATAAGCTTCGGTTATTTAAACTGTTTCCATGCAGACATTTTCCTTTTTTAAAATTTTATTGCTGCTATCGTTTACTAACATATAGTCCATCATATGACGGGATCAGTAAAAGTATTAATTTTCTAGAATTGTAAAGTACCTTATAAGGCAGGTAAATAAAAAATGGTTTGATTTTTGGCTGAGAATTATCTGGTACACTCTCAAAAATTTGTTTATCTTTACTGATCGCATGTGAGTTGCCAACTTTAATTTATCTTGTCATATTACATGATAGGATGGAGAGCAGAGGTTTTAATATTGACAGAGATTATTTAGCGGTATATATGAATGATGTCCAAAATTTAACGAATCAATGTGTAGGGTGTGTGAAAAACAAACACACAAACGAACAACTTCTTAGATTCTAAAGATATATATCTTGAAAGCCAGATATTTATTAGTCCATGAAACAGACTCTTAGACTTTTATGAAAATAATTTGTTGTTAATACCGGTGATAAAAGTTTCATTGCAACAAAAAATAATCCATGATTAAATTTAAAAGTACCACATATGTACCTAATCTATTACTTTTACCAAATATAAAAGAAAACTATTTACGAAATATCTAAGTTCAGTGATAAAACGTGTGAAAATAATGTAGACGACATTTAAAGAATTTGAAATAAGAGATGATTAGAGGAGATTGTTAAAGGAATGACATCATAATGTTAGAAAAAATGCTACTTTTACCTATTTATTATGTGATATATTGATAAATTTAATGTTCTGTTAACCGGGAACAACAGAGCTTGAAATAATGGCATTAAATACTCGAAAAGGGGGAAAGAGGTGGATTTCGAACGTATTCGAACTCGCTTTGAATTTTGCTAACCCTAACTCATCAAAAATACAAAATAGATGCCTCTATCCATTCCAGGTCCAACCGCTTCATAAATTCGCGGAGAGACAGATAGATGGACGGACAACTTAGGCTGTTATTATATAGGGATTTTTCTTGTTTCTATACCTGTTCTTATGCCCCAGTCATTGGAAATAGAAAAATCATATAAATTAGTAATTAATAATATAGTTAACTAGGTAAAGGTGTAAATTATCTGAATGTAAAAAAATCTATTATAATTTTTTTCATATTGGTTTAAAAATGTAAATTGAGAAAGGAATACAGGACAATATGTTTTCGTATTTATACGTTGTTATTTAAACAGTACGTCATGTTTTTATAGGCCTAAAATTTGTATTCAGTTTTTCGTTATCTGGTCAAGCTCCAACTGCGTTGAAATTTTTCATGCTAAAGTATCCTTGACACCTATAATGGAGTAAATAGTAAAATTAAGTCATTTAAAAGAAATTAATTCATTTTAATAAATATATGTTCTTTTCTATTTGTTTTTATCCTGTTTCTTATCCTCTTTACATGTATACCATATCCTCATTACACTGGTGACGACTGTATCGTAAAATGCTCGGCTTTCTAGCTGGTTTTCAACGTTAAATACCAGACTCGAAATTTTTATATGTAATTGTTGAGCATGTAACTTCAGTTTTTGAAATTAGCATCAAATTTATTCTTCAAATAAAAGAGAATTATTTTCGAATTTCTTAGAATTACTGTTCGTTAAGGAAATTAGAAAAATCCATTTCAACAGCACTATCATATCTCTATGAGAAACCTCGTTGTATCAAATCTAATTGTAATTCTAACTTTCATCCTAAATGCCGTTCACTTTTAAAACCAATGGATAATTTTAACACTTGCAATTCAAATATGGAATAAATTTTATCTACTTTCTTCCACTTCTAACGATTTCAGTCAAAATATCGAATGAAATATAGGATAAAGATATTTAATGAAAATATTATTACAATGAGTGACTAAAACAATAAGTATATTTTCCTATTTTTAATAAAAGTTAAAGAAATTTCATAATTTTATTCTTATTAAATATTAGACAACTTGCTATACAATAAAAGAAATATATGGCACTAAACTGAAAATTCTTATGTATTTATTAGGATTTAATGCAATATATTTTCAAACTAAAAGACTTCTTTTTATTTACATCCCAAAATAGTCTACCTAGATATCTAGAACAAAAATTTATTTCTTCTTTATTTCTTCTTAATTCTAAAACCGAACCTCTCACGATTTAGATTTTTTTAAGTTGACAACGAATCTATAAAAACCATACTTTAATAAACTTATTTATATTAGCCATCCCACTAGATGCAGAAAGCTGTGCAGTTTAAAACTCTACGGAGAAATCTTACTCTTGTATTTCCAACAGAGAATATATTTTACCAAGTTTCCTCCACTCCTAATATATTTCAGTCGATATATCAAACAAAGTACAAGATGGAAATATATAACTAACAGTAAATACAAAGAGCGAAAAAAAATTTAACATCCTTTACTGTAACTTTACTCTTTATTAGATAGAATACCATACCATAGAAGGAGTAAAATATTTGCTCTAAATTGAAAATTTATATCTTGTTATTACGTTTAATCGCAATAATTTCTCGAATATTTCCAAAATGTAAAACTCCTGATTATTTTCATCCCAAACAATCTACCCAGATATTTAAAGAAATAATTTACTTTTAAATATAAGGGTAGAAAATATGGTTTATTAATTCTAGAAATAAACAGATGATATCTACAACATTAAAAGTTAAAAATAGCTCTTTAAAAGGTTATTTTAATAAATTTAATTATTAATAAACTATGAAAAGAATTGTAGTTACATAGAAGAAATAGAAACATTGCGCTAAATTGAAAATTCATATCTCGTTATTAAGATTTATAGTAATATATTTCCAAAAGGATTAACTTCTGTTTACTTACATCACAAATAAAATAACCAAATATTTTAAAAATTATTTTTTTAAATATATGGGTAGAAAATAAGGTTTATTAATTCTAAAAATAAACAGATGAAATTTACAACATTATCAAGATACAAATAGCTCTTTATAAGATTATTTTAATGTATTTAATTATTAATAACCTATGAAAAGAATTGCAAATCCATAGAAGAAGTAAAAACTTTGCCCTAAATTGAAAATTCATTTCTAGTTATTAAGATTTATTGTAATATATTTTCAAGAAGGAAGAACTTCTGCTTATTTGTATCACAAATAATCTAACCAAATATTTAAAAGAATAATTTATTTTTTAAATATATCAGTAGAAAATGAGGTTTATTAATTCTTAAAATAAGCAAATGATATTTACAATATTATAAAATTAAAAATAACTCTTTATCAGGCTTATTTTAATAAATTTTATTATTAATTAACTATTAAAAGAATTGTTGTTCCATAGAAGTAAAAATATTACGCCAAACTGAAAACTCATATCTAGGTATTACAATTTATTGCAATATATTTCCAAAATGAAGAACTTCTGCTTATTTACATGGCAAATAATCTACTAAGATCGGTAGAAAATAAGGTTTATTAATTCTAAAATAAACTGATGATATTTACAATATTATGAAGCTAAAAATAGGTCTTTTTCAGGCTTATTTTAATAAATTTAATTATTAATTATCTATTAAAAGAATTACTATTCCAAAGAAGAAGTAAAAACATTGCACTAAATTGAAAATTCTTATCTAGTTATTAAGATTTATTTCAATATATATCCAAAATGAAGAACTTCTGCTTATTTACATCACAAATAATCTACCAAGATGGGTGAAAATAAGGTTTTTAATTCTAAAATAAACTGATGATATTTACAATATTATAAAGCTAAAAATAGCTCTTTATCAGGCTTATTTTAATAAATTTAATTATTAATTATCTATTAAAAGAATTACTATTCCAAAGAAGACGTAAAAACATTGTACTAAATTGAAAATTCTTAACTAGTTATTAAGATTTATTGCAATACATCTCCAAAAGGAAGAACTTCTGTTTATTTACATAACAAATAATCTAAAATATTGAAAGAAATTATTTAGTTTTAAATTTATGGGTAGAAATAAGGTTTGTTACTTCTAAAAATAAACAGATGATATTTACAACATTATCAAGTTAAAAATAGCTCTTTGTAAGTTTATTTTAATAAATTTAATTAATAATAAACTATTAAAAGAATTGCAATTCCATAGAAGAAGTAAAAACAATGCACTAAATTAAAAATTCATATCTAGTTATTAAGATTTATTGTAATATATTTCCAAAAGAATGAACTTTACCATCACAAATAATCTAACCAAATATTAAAAGAAATAATTACTTTTAAATATATGGGTTGAAAATTAGGCTTATTAATTCTAAAAATAAGCAGATGGTATTTACAGCATTATCAAGTTAAAAATAGCTCTTTGTAAGGCTATTTTAATATATTTAATCATTAATAAACTATTAAAAGAATTGAAATTCCATAGAATTAAAAACATTGCGCTAAATTAAAAATTCCTATCTAGTTATTAAGATTAATTGTAATATATTTACAAAACAGATGGTATTTACAACATTGTCAAGTTAAAAATATCTCTATGTAGGGTTATTTTAATAAATTTAATTAATAATAAACTATTAAAAGAATCGCAATTCCATAGAAGAAGTATTTTAAAATATATGAGTAGAAAAAGATGTTTATTAATTATAAAAATAAGCAGATGATATTTAGAACATTATCAAGTTAAAAATAGCTCATTATAATGTTTATTTTAATAAATTTAATCATCTCTTAAAGAAATTACTATTCCATAGAAGAAGTATAAACATCGAGCTATATTGAAAATTCTTATCTAGTTATTAAGAAATTATTGTAATGTATATCCAAAAGAAAGAACTTCTCTTTAGTCGCATAACAAATAATCTAACCAAATATTTATATATGGGTAATTAAATATATGGGTAAAAAATAAGGTTAATATTTTCTAAAAATAAACAGATATTTGCATCTATATCAAGTTAAAAATAGCTCTTTATAAGGTTATTTAAATAATTTAATTATTAATTATATATTAAAAGAATTGTTCCATTGAAGAAGCAAAAATACTCCATATTGAAAATCCATATCTAGTTATTATGATTTATTGCAATATATTTCCAAACTGAAGAACTTCTGTTTATTTACATCAAAAATAGTCTACCGAGATATTTAAAGATATTTATTTCTTTATATATTTGGTTAGTAAATGACGTTTAATAGCTATAAAAATAAACCGTTGACGTTAACATTATTAATTTAGGCTTACTTTAATAAATATACCATTTTTATCTATCCAACTAAATGAAGAAAGTCAGGTACTATAAAATACTATCCATAATTCTTACAATTTTAGTTCCAAGAGAGAATATATTTTACGAAATTCCTTCCACTTGTAACATATTTCAGACAAAATATCAAACAAAGTGCAAGATTATATATAACTTACAATAAATACAAAGAGTGAAAAAAAATTAACACCCTTTACTGTACCTTTACTTTTTATTATACAAAATGCTATACCATAGAAGGAGTAAAAAGTTTGCTCTAAATTGAAAATTTATATCTAGTTATTACGTTTAATCACAATAATTTCCTGATTATTTACAAAATTATAGACTTCTGATTCTATACATCACAAATAATCTTCCCAGATATTTAAAGCAATAATTTTAATTTTAAATATATGTTTAGAAAATCAGGTTTATTAATTCTAAAAATAAACTATTAATTCAAAAACTAAACAAATGTTATTTAAAATGTTAAAAGTAGTTCTTTATAGGGTTTATTTTAATAAATTTAATTATTAATTATCTATTAAAAGAATTGTTCCATTGAAGAAACAAAAACATTGCGTCATATTGAAAATCATATATAGTTATTAAGATTTATCGCAATACATTTCCAAAAGGAAGAACTTCTGCTTATTTTCATAACAACTAATCTAACCAAATATTTAAAAGAATAATTTATTTTTAAATATATGGGTAGAAAATGAGGTTTATTAACTCTAAAAATCAGCAGATGATATTTACAACATTATCAAGTTAAAACCATCTCTTTATAAGGTTATTATTTTAATACATTCAATTATTAATTATTTATTAAAAGAATTGCAATTCCATAGAAAGAGTGCCGAACGATGGCAGATTGGTTAGGGCGCTGGCCTACGGATTCGGTGTTCGTTTGTTCGAATTCCGCTATGGCATGGATGCTCATAGTCGTTCGTAATCTGGTTTAAGCAGTAGGTCCCGGTCTCATTAGCCCTCATGTTGCAAAAAATAGGCCGTAGCGCTCCAAACCAAACCAAACCAAATCCATAGAAAAAGTAGAAACATTGCGCTAAATTTAAAATTCATATATAGTTATTAAGATTTATTGCAATACATTTCCAAAAGGAAGAACTTCTGCTTATTTACAAAACAAATAATCTAACCAAATAGTTAAAAGAATAATTTATTTTTAAATATATGGATAGAAAATGAGGTTTATTAACTCTAAAAATCAGCAGATGATATTTACAACATTATCAAGTTAAAAATAGCTCTTTATAAGGTTATTTTTATAAGTTTAATCATTAATAAACTATTAAAAGAATTGAAATTCCATAGAAGAAGTAAAAACATTGCGCCTAGTTGAAAATTTATATCCAGTTATTACGATTTATTGCAGTATATTTCCAAAATGAGAAACTTATGTTTATTTACATCACAAATAATCTACCTAGATATTTAAAAAATCATTTATTTCTTTAAATATCAGGGTAGCAAATGATTTTAATAACTATAAAAATAAACCATTGACGTTAACAATATTATCAAGTTAGGTTTATTTTAATAAATTTATAATTTATAACTATCCGACTAAATAAAGAAAGCCGCGTACTTTAAAATACTATGGATAATTCTCACAATTTTATTTCCAACAGAGAATATATTTTACCAAGTTCCTTCCACTTGTAACATATTTCAAACAAAATTGCAAACAAAGTACAGGATGGAAATATTTAACGAAACAATGAGTACAATGAGTGACAAAAAAAAGTTTTAAACGTCCCTTTCTGTAGCTCCATATCCGTGCAGTTATTGAATTTTTAATTCCGGACATAAAATGCAATTAACCAGAGAAATTGTCAAAGATTTTCCTTTTCTCGGTGCAACTCTCTCATTAACGAGTTAATCATTTGCTGGGGCAATGGCGCTTTTGCTAAAGAAAATTGTAAATGAAAGGAAATTAATTATTGAACTGGTCGGAAATGGTAAATGACTTCTTTCTATTGCAGGGGGTTAGTAAATGAGAACATTTACATGCAGTTTAATCAAACAGAGAACAATGAAGTTATTTTTATGCTTTGATTTTATAAGTCGGATGATTAAGAAAAGTTTCTCGTTTATAACAATATAAGATCGCTTTAAATTTATTTTGCGATGCTTTTCGATTCAATGAAATGCATAGAAAACTATTTAAACGTTGAATTTAAATGAGTAAAATACTTTTGTGTAAAATTATTTTATTTATATTACTTTGCCGTATGGCTTAGACTGGGTCGGTGTAGGAATTCTCCTTATTTATATTACTAACATATAACCCATCATATGGCGGGATCTGTAAAATTAATAGGCAGAAAGAAAGGATTAAAAAAGCAGATAAAAATGGTTTGTTTTTTGACTGAGAATTATCTGGTATACGCTCAATAATTTGTTTATCTTTATTGACCGCATGTTAGTTGCCAACTTTAATTTATCTTATCTTATTAAGTTATAGGATGGAGAGCAGAGGTTTTAATATTGACAGTGATTATTTGGCGGTATATATGATGTCCAAACTTTAGCGTACCGATTGCAAACCGTGTCCTTATGTATAAAAAACAAACACAAAAATGAACAATCTTATTAATCTTCAAAAATATATAACTTAAAAGCTAGATAATTATTAGTCTGTGAAATAGACTCCTAGACTTTTATGAAAATAATTTGTTGTTTTAAAAACAGCTCTTTATAAGGTTATTTTAATAAATTTAATTTTTAATAAACTGTTAAAAGAATTGCAATTTTATGGAAGAAATAAAAACATTTCGCTAAATTGAAAATTCATATCTAGTTATTAAGATTTATTGTAATATATTTCCAAAAGGAAGAACTTTTGCATCACAAATAATCTAACCAGGTATTTAACACTAGATTGCCCGACATTACTTGTATACCTATATTGCCCAAAAACAGTCAAAATGACTGCATTGTGAAAAAATAATAAATATGTAAAGAAATTCGTTTAAAATTAATTTTTAATATTATATAATAAAGGAGGGCGAAAGTAACTACAATTATTCATAAACCCATTTATATGTTATAGAAAAAGTCACCAAATTCTAAGAAATTGTGTCATTATATTTCATAATTGTTTTTCTAATTGAAATTAAAAAACAGTCAAAATGACTGCTTTGGGCAATCTAGTGTTAAAGAAATGATTTACGTTAAAATATATGGGTGGAAAACAAGCTTTATTAATTCTAAAAATAAACAGTTGATATTTACAACATTATCAAGTTAAAAATAGCTCTTCATACGATTATTTCAATAAATTTAATTATTAATAAATTATTTTAAGAATTGCAGTTCCATAGAAGAATTAAAAACATTTCGCTAAATTGAAAATTCATATCTAGTTAGAAGATTTATTATAATATATTTCCAAAAGGAAGAACTTCTGTTTATTTGCATCACAAATAATCTAACGAAATATTTTAAGAAATTATTTATATCTTTAAATATCTGGGTAGCAAATTACTTTTAATAACTATAAAATTAAACCATTGACGTTAAAAATAATATAAAGTTAAGTTTATTTTAATAAATTTAGAATTTTTATCTAGCCGACTAAATGAAGAAAGCCACTTACTTTAAAATACAATGGATAATTCTTACAATTATATTTCCAACATAATATGTTTTACCAAGTTCCTTCCACTTGTAACATATTTCAAACAAAGTACAGGATGGAAATATTTAGCGAAACAATGAGTACAATGAGTGACAAAAAAAGTTATATATTCTTAATTATATGCATATCATGCATTTTTGTAAATACAAAAGTAAATAAATGTACATAGGCAGGGCAATGTAATATTTGGTTGTTCCATATATTACTCTAAATTTCAAGCTTTCTATATATTATTTGTACTCTACAATTAAAAACATCAAAAATTAAATTGCAGTTTTGTTTGGCATTATATGTATTTACTTTAACATGGGGGTCCATGGCAAGATGTTTATCAGAAGTTATTATAAGTTTATAAAATTTGGGAACAACTAAAATACATAAAGGTATATAGAACATATATTGATGCTATCTTATATTAATGTTATATAAATATTATCTTCTGAGTAGGTTTCACAAAATTCTTAAAATAAATGTAACAGAAGCGCATCAAGAAGTCTTAAATAAAGAAAATGTACGTATTTAAAAGCAATTATTTAAGGCAAAATAACCGCAAAACCAAATCTGTCTTGTGAATATATTGTTTTGTAAACTATGGGAATTACTTGTATGTGTTTCGTGTTCAACTTCCATTTGTAACAAATCCAGAAACGTTCGGGTGTATCTCTTCCTTTTAAAACAGTTTTCTTTAGTATATTATTTTATTCAGTCTATTTTCATTCATATAAAATTGGTTATTTTCAATTTTGTTTTTAATTATTTTTTGTAATACCAATTTCATATGAGCTTTGTATTTACCAAATATTTTGAAATATTTAAAAATATAATTTTTTTTCTAATTGTGATTTTTATTTTATTTTTTATATTATTTAAAAATAGTACAAAAAATCACGTTCCAGTATAACTCTTATTTTTAAAACAATTTTCTTTAGTCTATAATTTAATTCAGATATTTTTCATTCATATAAAGTTGGTTTTTTGCAATATTGTTTGTAATTATTTTTGTAACACCAATTTTCATACGAGCTTTATATTTATCAAAGATTTTGAAATATTTTAAGATGTAACTTTATACGTATAGTTCTTTTTAATTTCTTTATATTATTTAATAATTTAAAACGTATAGAAAATGTTTTCTATTCAGTTCGACAAATTCTGGGGAATACACAAGAAATCATATTTTGGGATAAAATCATATAAGGGCTAATAATTCCAGTTGTTATCATAGATTTTGATATTTAAAAGAACTCACATCGTATTTTTTTCCTTTTTTACTATGCATATTTCCTTTATAATATCTTTTCTATCCTCTTTGAGGTCCAGTAAGGAGAATTTTTCGTTTTCCAGCATTATCAAGCTAATGTCTAAGTGACGTTAAACATTTTGCACATCAATATCAAATTGATGTGTAAAATTGAAGGCAGAATCACACATTAAGTAATAGCAAATATTAAGTAAGTAATGGAAGTACCATACTCTGCTACAAATAAGGAATTCACGGCCAAAGGACACATACTCCTTTGAAAAAAGTCCAGAAGGTTTTGCTCATCAATTTGAAACTGATGTGTAAAATGGAAGGCAGAATTTTAATAATAACACATATTAAAGTAAAGTAATGGAAATACCATACTCTGCTACAAACGAGGAGTTCAGAACCAAGAAAAACATACTCCTTTGAAAAAAGTTCAGAAAGTTTTGTTCATGAATTTGAAATTGATGTGTAAAATTGAAGGCAGAATCTTAATAATAACACATATTAAGTAAGTAATGGAAGTACCATACTCTGCTACAAACGAAGAGTTCACAACAAAAAAAAATACTCCAATGAAAAAGTTCAGAAATTGACTCTTCAAATGCCTTAATCAAAATTAATTTTTAAAATTTATACTAACGTTAGAAAACTCTCAATAACTATAATATTTTCTAACATATGAATGTCTATAAAATAACATGTTGTTAACTCTGGCAAACAGTTGGATTTTATACCAGAAAAAATTGGACTTATTCTGGTTAAATGAATTTACTCTGGTTGTGAAACCCTTATAAGATAATTAGAAACCCCTAACAAATGTATTTCTTTTATTTAATGACAGAGTATCAATTGTTTCAATACTTGAGGCAAAAAATACTGATTAAATTTCATAATAACCATTTTCTAGATATTCAGTTAGCTACCTTAAAATCCCAAACTATCTTCATTCAAGGAATAGATTTCGTAAGGTGATTAGCTTTCTGTATTCACAGATTTAACATGGTCGTTTTGGGAACCAAGCCAGAAACAGAATTGCTCTTGAAACTTTTATTTCTACCTTAAAGAATCAATTAACCTCATTAGAATACTATTATCTTCTCTGGTTGGACCTTCATTGCTTCAGTTTGCAAACTTTTATCCTTAATCTGGTAATAGTTCCTAATTCAGTGTTATGTTGTCCTTAATATCAAGAAATTATTTCTAATCTAATTTTTAAACTTATG
>CM063501.1:37984157-38004157 GCA_032207245.1 Pardosa pseudoannulata | reverse complement strand
ATCATTATAATAGATACATTGCTTCAGATACATTTTCCTAAGCTATGTATATATATAATTCCAAAAGTTTTAAGTTCAAATATGTTATTAAAAAAGCATAAATTTAGAGCAGGAAATTAAGGCTCTAACTTGTCAATATTCATTGTTAATCAATATAATTACAGTGTAATTTTTTAACTACAACTACAGGGTTTTTACTTTCCATTCATAGAACTTCATTGTTTTATTCAGAATTAAAACGATTACCAATGCAAATCTTTTACTCTAATTACTCTCTGGGGAAATATTAAAGTGTTTTCATCGAAAAAAATCTGAAGTTCGTAATGAAAGGTCAATATTAATGGATAATAAGGCTTTTTTTTCTCTCCCAGAAATCTGATAATTTTTGGGGCTTTAATCAAATACGAATATTCTATGCGGGTAGCTAATAAGTACTATAACGGCTTTTAATTAGTTTACTTTAAGCATATAATTATCTTTCTGCTAGCGCAATAGATAGATTCGGATCACGTCAATAAAAAAAATAACTACACTTTGATCTTTTATCACTTTTGCTAATGAATACTTTTAAACCAGTATCTTAGTAATTACTATCTTAGAAAAATAGTGTTGTTAGTATAAATTTCTAGTATTTGTAATAGTATAAATTTCTAGTGAGGCTTGAAATTTGAGAAAAAAATGTTACATAGTAAACTACAATTCGAAGTTAATTTTAGTTATCTAAAATTTTCTAAATTTTGCAGATTAGTATTCTTAATTAATACAAATTAAAATTTCAGCTTATTTTAACTACACTTTCCATAAAACTAAAAATTAAGGGGGTTTTATTTTAATTTAATGTGAAATATAATTTATGCTTATTTAGAATTCAATATTTGTAGAAAAGAAACTGGGAAAATTTAATTGCATCTTCCCATACTAATTTTTTCTATATTTTTAATGGAATACGTCCGTTTTACCGAATAAAACAGCCAAATAGTTTGAAATATTACATCCAAACTTATTTAAATTTCAGAAAAATCTCTACATATCAGTAATTCATGCATTTCATTAGCGATGTACTCTTTAAGGTACTCCATCATTTTGCAGGGTGAATTTATTTTCATCTGCATTTGCATACTTTTTGCATCAACATGCGATCAGAGTAAAGTTAGAGCTATCTCTCCTTGTTTGCGTCAATAGGAAAATTGATAATTTTCTTTTTAAGGCATTAGGCTCTGAGTGCTGGTTCGAAATCAAATTTATACAGTGAAGTAAGCATTTCTTTCGGTGAAATTTTAACGTAGTAACATTTCCGGATTCATCCTGTAGAGTCTATTATGGAATGAAGGACTTTATAGAGTATTTTTATTAATCATCAGCTTACAGTTAGGATATTTTGTATACAAATAAATTGAAGCATAAGCAAATTAATTCCATTTAACCTTCACCACAATCAATCAATATGGATAAATAATTACTCTTTATGAAATAATTGCATATTTCAAATTCATTCATGGTATTTGTTAATTTTACACTATGTAATATAACCGTGTTTTTGTTGTTTTGGATAAACGTTGAATTAGCTAAACATAGTTTGAATATGAAATCATATACAGTTAAAAAAACAAATACAGTTGTGTTAAGTTTTATGCTAATGATTGTTAAACAATTATCTTCTAACTGAACATTGTATTTTGCTAAATGGCACAGGATGATAGCCAGATAAAGTAAGACACCACCTTACTGGACAAGAGTCCACAGTTATGAATCCCGCTGTTGGCGTGAATGTTTGTAACAGAAGGATCTCAGAAATGGCTGTAAGTACAGTGAACTCCGCTTAATGTGATCAGTTTGAAGCACCGTGATTTTGATAACAATAAACGATATGCAAAATTAGATAAATTTATCCCCCCTTTAATTCACACGTACTGAATTTCAAAATAAAATGAAAAAACTCACCTTATTCAACTCCTCTTCTTAGCCCACTCTCCTGTTTCTAATCATGTATTTTGTTGGTGCTTCAACCACATTTGGCGAAATTGGCGTGCTTGCAGCTTGCGTGCGTGGCGTGCTTGCAGCGTGGCGTTTGAAATCTGGCGAGGGGATCGTAACTCAACAAATTGATACATAAATTGTTACATAAATAATTGACCTTTTTGTCCTTTTTTGCTTACCTGAGAATCTAGAGGTATTATAAATTGGAAGATATTGAAACGACAAAACTATTTTGCCCCCTCAGCTTTAGTGAAGCAGCGGTCATTAGCGGCTAGTCTTCAACCCTCTTTATGAGTTTGAATCCTTCACTTATTCAGATATCGTCGATGACAGGTATTTAGCCCTTGATACCTCACAACAGTCGAATACTCTGAGTGTATGCTGTTTGCGATGCTATTCTGGAGATTATTTTCAGAGTATTTTATGCTTCATATTATGAAAAAACAGTATATTTAAACTGTAGTGCATCAATGAGTATTAATGCCATCGAAATACGTCATTTAATAACATTATCATAATCAATCACTAAGAATGAAAATGTGAAGACTCGTCAACATTCCGGATAAAATATAAATGTTAAAGTAAAACAGAACAACTAAAGCAAATAACTGTCTTGAGCTTCTGAGACTAGATAGAAGTTTTACGTAGATTTGCTAGTCTGTTTAATCTGAAGATAACTGTATATTTTATAGATTTGGTAATCTCGTGGGGAAGTCTTACAATATACGCTGTTTTAAAACATTTAATATTCTTTCAATTTTCACTTTCCTGGAAAACTAATCTATTTACATTTACGAAATGCTTATTTCGTAAACTTTTACAAGCTATTTAATATAAATGCGCCTTGCAAGTAATATGTTATTCATAGCATACTAAATCATATACAGAACTCTTTTCTTAGGGTTATGTGTAAATAAGATACGAGAGCATAAACGTTTTGATAAAGAGTTAATTCCTATGGTGTTAGTTTATAGAAGATTCATGTCTTTAACAATACAACTCCTTGATGATTTAAATTCAAATGTATTCGGTGTTTTCAATTAGAAGTCATTTTAGAAATATAAAACTTACTCTCTCAACGGCCTAGAATATTTAGTTTCAGCTTTTATAGGTTAAACTTCTAACTTAAACATGTAGTACAAATGTATATTAATGGCTGTTATTTACATAATAGCTTGTATTAGGAAATTTATCTAAAGAAAATATTTAACGGAAGTTAGTGTCTGGTGACCTGGAATAAATTCGAGAAATGTCGATTCCTTTAGATGAAAGAAGTGTATTGTAAAAGAAGTGGAATAAAATTACACATATTTGTATAAAGATGTGTGACTTAAGTTTATGAAGGATGTTACTACTCAGCGGGAGTAAGACGCTTCTGATATCAAGCTAGAGTATCACCTTCAGAAGGAAGGAGTTGGCTTCTAATTCCTTATTTTTCTCCCCCCCTGCAGACCTTTCAACAAGGAACATTCAATCCTATCAGATTTAAGTTGCACGCTCTGTGAATATATTTAAAATATGGATATATTTCTTGATTTATTTAGAATGCAGATATTTAGTGCGCCTTCCACACAACGCACTTACTTTTATACCAAATCAGACCCTACTTTAATTTGTTTACTAGGTTCATAGTAATGAATTCGCAATTACGAGGCGCATCCAGAAAGTAACTTTCCCTACTTAAAAGAAAAAAAGAAATCACACTTTCAGGTACATATTTATTGGCAACAAGTACATCAATGTTTCAGCTATTTTTCAACATAGCCACCAGCAGAATTGAGACACTTATCGTACTGTGGGATCAACTTTCGTATCCCTCTGTCGTACAACTCTGCCGCCTGTGAATGGAACCAGCCTTCCTGATCCAGAACATCGTGCACATCCCTTGCCGTACCGACAGCGTATTTTTAAATTTGGTCCTGACATAAGATCCACTATGACTCCAATGCGTTGACAGTTGCTTGGTTTCCTGGTAAATTGCGAAATCCAAGTCTTATTGCCCGTGACGATCCTGTCGACGAACTCGTCAGCGGCGTCGTGATACCGTAGCAGACATGTCAGTGCTGCTTCTAAGCGTTGAATTTTGTGTTTGGGTATCAGTTTCGACTCATTGAACTGGCATAGCTGGCTATAAATTTCAATTGTCGCATTGCTTTCTGCATTCAAGATCATCGACCGAACCTTGCAAGCGGCGGGAGAAGGAATTACAGTTTTCCTTTCGTACCACTGTTACCACGCTACTAGCAGGAGTCGGGACCTGTCCAGCTGGTATATGGTTGACACGTCATAAATCTGTTAAGCATGCGCAATTGACACGGCTAATTACGTTTACTTTAAAGGGGAAAACATCGGGAAACGTGTTTTCTGGATACGTCTAGTACTTCCTATAAACAGTATAGAAGAAAAGACAGGAGATTGTATGAAAGAGAACAAACATCCCACTACGAGGCGTTGTGTGTGTGGTGTGTGTGTTGCGTGCACACACGTGAACACACACACACACAGTTTTATAACAGTTTCTTAACACACCGCAGCTGATGTGCTTTTTAAATTTAGTATTTAGTAATTTTTAGTTCTATTGTGTTTTGTTGTTTTGTTATTTCTTAGTTTGTTTACGTTGAGGTATTATTCACTTAGAATTTGTTTATTACATACTTTATACGTATTGCAATATTTATACAAATATATATGTGTGGGAATGTATATTTGTATATGCACACTTAGAGGCTGAATGTTATAGAAAAAGGGTTTGTTGCGAATTTATTATTGACAACAGACGAGAAATGACATTTTTCGGTGGCATTAAAATGGGAAAACGGATTTACTGTCCGGTTATTTTTTGTCGGATGTGCAGAGTCACTATATGTCAAGAAATAAGAATATATTTCTCTGGTATTATAGGTTTTGTATTGTTACGTGTGTTTACTTCTCGCTTGTATACTGATATTATGCTCGACGGCACAGCACTATTTTTTCCTGTGTTTTGGGAAGTTCAAACCTGTAGTAGATGATGAAATTATAATACTCAAAACATGCATTGTTAACTTATTCTGCAAACGGTAGTTGAAGTCGAGAAATTTTAGAAGGTTTAAAAAAATTTATTTTTGGTGATGAGTATAATAGATTATCAATTTGTACTTCCAAATCTATGAAACTTGCCATAAATCGACAGAGAATATTCAGAATATGTAGAATTTAACCCCTTCCCTATTTTGCCCGTACGATGTACGTGCATAGCTTTCGGGCCTTTGCTCATTTGCCCGTACGGTGTACAGGCAATCTGATTTCTGTTTCGACTGTATTTTTTCCAATTTTAGTAACAGATTAAAGATCCAGTAAATGATAGTTTGCACTTTATTGTATTTTCTACTGATTGGTTCAAAAGTGCGGGGTTTTTTCGCTTGTTTTGTATCAAAGACGAATTGTTATCTTTCAGTGTATAGCTTTCTGGTTAATTTTACTAACCGCCTTTAATTTTATTGATGCAAGAGTTGAATAATATATTTTTACTTTTAAATAATGGATAATTCAGAGCGTATGGAGCTAATTTCTTGTGATTCGAACGGTGACTCGGAATCAGAAACTGAATTATCTGTAAATGAGCGAAAGTTTACTAGATGACCTCGATAGTAGTGACTCTGATAGTAGTACAGATGGAACCAGTTAAGCAAGACAATTTTTTTTTAATTAAATGTGATAATCCTTCGGATCCGCCTCCTAGATATGCTTTCACTGGAATTCCAAAAATTAACTTGGATATCGATGAGACTAAAGGTAAACTTCAGTTCTATGATGCTTTCATAGAAAGAAAAAAGTTGTAATAAATGCTTAAAAATATTAGAAATGGTAATTTTAATAACATATCTTTACTTAAAAATGTAAAATGAACAAAAAAATGCAATAAAAAATGTGACATTTTTTTGACCAAATTCTGGAAAAAAATTAAACTGTCAAAGGGTTAAATTACCAAACAAAACAGTTTAGTCTTCATTTATTTAGGGGAAAAGGTCCCAGTCATTCTTTTGCGTCAACTTAAATAATAACCAATAAACTTAATCAAATAAACTTAATTTTGATTAATTCAGCACTTTTAATTTGGTTTCGTCTATAACCGTCATGGCGCCAGCGGACTCTAGACACTAAGTAATGGAACGATGGCGGCTATGACAGCAAAAATTTAAAAAAGCAAATGACACGTTTAATGACTCAAATAAGCAATTTTTTTGAGCAACAAAGTATTTTAAGGAGTTTTACACAAAATGTTAGTTCATCATCAAACAAAAATAAATAAATGACAAAAAAAAATTATTATAATTTTATGTGTAACATTATTTTCGGTGTGGAAAACGAAATTCAACCTAAAAAATTATTTCCAAAACATGACACTAGGCTTCTACTTGTACGCCGCACATTTGTGTCATTATAGCCGTATGTGGGAAAACGACAGTTTCATTTTGGACGGCTATTGCCATCATGCCACATAGTGAACTTCTCTTTGATGGCTATCGACGCAAGTATCCTTCAACGTGTTAATATTCGTATTTAACATCCATCCACGACCACCTATTTTTCCCTTTCAAAGTGTCATTTCGTAAATTCCAGACGGAACTTACCGTAACATACTAGAGTTGGTTTAAAAGTTGTCAGGCTACTTTTAAGTTATTTTCCCTGCAGGTAAAGGATTCCGTTACGCAAAATTAGTTTCTCATTATTATCGCTTTGCAATATTTTCCTCAAAGTGTTTTCTGCAAGTATACATACAGAAAATACAAATTTAAATAATTAAATCAAAAATTTAATTTTAAAAGTAATGCATTATATT
Organism: Pardosa pseudoannulata; assembly: GCA_032207245.1. Taxonomy (NCBI): domain Eukaryota; kingdom Metazoa; phylum Arthropoda; class Arachnida; order Araneae; family Lycosidae; genus Pardosa; species Pardosa pseudoannulata. Next base: position 37,997,358 of record CM063501.1, on the reverse strand, counting down.
TGATTTAACTCGCAAATGAAGACGTTTAAAATGTCTTTTTAATCGTTTATAAGAAAGAAATAAATTAATCTAACTTTGGTATTTTAAAAATATTTCTTTAAAAATTCAAAAAATAAAGTGGATAATGATATTTTAGTTATATTTAAAAAATATTGTTAATTAAAAATCCATAGAACAAATTAAAGAATATCTATTCAGAGTTTTCTATTTGCAGTTGAAATAGAATTTGAGATAAACCACAACCTGGAACAAATAGATAATTTAGTGTCTTGGATTCCTGATTTAAGATGGAAAATAAAAAAAGTGAGCGATTTATAATGAATTTCTCATAGGAATTACGAATCTCAGCTGGGTTTACCTGTGTAACAAGCAATAGTTAAATAGAAAAAATATATAAAAGAAGGTTTATTTTAATGAAACATAAAACAAACCTGAAATTTTTGATTTTTGAAAAGAGGATCGCAATTAATTCACTGTAAATTTCTTTCCCTCCCTTAACTTCCTTAATTTTTAACTAAAACAAATAAAATCACTAAAAGTATACTAAATATATATTTATTTATATATATATATGTATATAAATGTATATAATATATATATATAATATATATATTTAATATATAATATATATATATATATATAAATACACTAGTTGAGAAATCTAGCAGGAAGTAATAGATGCTTTTTAAAAATCCAACAAAAATGTTATTAAAAATATGAGTGTATAAATATACATGTATATATATTAATATTTATATCTTCTAAAAATACATACAAAAGTCAAATATTTTCATTAAATGTGTGAAACATTTTTGACCAAAATTTATTGAAATAAATTAAATGTATAAAACAAAAAATGTTTGTTAAAAAATGTTTAATTATATTTGATTTAGAAAGGATTATCTTCTTCACTTTCTCAGATTCTACTTTCTGTTTCACTGTCAATGAATTATAAAAAAGACGTATCCATTGAATTATAATTTTAATTCAGCACTGAATACAAAAATTACAGTCCTATAACACGAATCGAATTGCATAAATGCAAGCGAAAAATGGCAACACGTTTGGTGAATAAATTTTATAGAAAAAAATTAAAGACACGTGATTGATACTTTTCTTAAGTGATCAAAAGAATTTAGTACTTAACCAAAAATTTATAATTTGTTTAATAAAAATTTTTGTCTATGCAGTTCAAGATATGAATGCAAAATATATATTCTTTCTCAAAAAAAATTTTTCGAATACTGTCTATTCAATGAGTGATGTGTAGGCAAACGAAACAGTAGAGCAGGTGCCAAATAATAGAGTATTGCATGAAACGCGCCATGAGCGCCTGAATAGTTTGACACTAAAGTGACAAATTTAATACAGACCACCTGCGTCGAGAGGGTCGGCCTGCCGAAATGAGAATAAACACAGCGGACGAGGATCGACATCTTTTCGAACAGAGTCGAACCCCCGTCTTGCGTGTTCAGTTTAAATCATTCAATCTGCAAATTTTTGTATTTCGAGATCTTATTATAAATATTCTAGGACACACAAGTAGTAAGTTGTTTGTTTTCAATATTCCAAAAGGACATAAGTAAATACTATGTAGAATGTTTATAAACGAAATTTGGTTTGATATCAAAATTTAGTACTCCAGCCATCTTGGCGATAAAGTTTTAAGTATGGTAAGCCAGCTTTATTATGCAGATCTTGCTGTGTCCAAAGAATCCTTGTGAACATTTTTATTTATATTATACTATATTATATTTATTTATATTCTGCCCTCCTTGTGAAACTGTTTTGTTATATTTTAAACGTCCCTAGTTGTTATTTTTATTCACATTTTGTGAAATTAAATACACTGGCTTCAGTCTAAAATGTCGATTTTACAGAAAATTCAAACTGACTAAACTCATATTCTATCTTTTTCATTAGGATGTATTTTCTTACTTATTCTACCCTTCTCCGATAAGTTACAATTATTATTTTTTAATAATTTTGATTTGATTTGGAGTGCTACGATCTAGTTTTTGCAACACGAGGTCTAATGAGACCGGGACCTACAGCTTAAAGCCGATTCCGAAAGGCTACGAACATCCATGCCACTGTGGTATTCGAACCCACGAACTCCGGTACCGAAGGCCAGCACCCTAACCAATCAGCCATTGTTCGGCTTTAATTATTCTGAAATACTGGTTTTGTATGCTTTTAAGGGATTAATTGCCCTTTATCGCTTCGTTATTTTTTTTACTTTACTTGGCAGTCAAAACTAGAAGTGAAATTAGTTTATATGTTTGTGTTTTGTAAACATCGGCAGTAATTTTACCAAATTAGCCAAAGAACTCTATTTTAAAGTAACACCCGAAATTTTATTAATGACTAAGAAAAGCCTTCCTTAATTTAAAGGGATGGATAAAAAACTTATTGCCATAAATTACATTACATTGAATATAAAGATGTATTCTGTTACCAGTACCGATATTTGTTCAGTAATGAAGTGTCTTTTTGTAAAGAAAATTGAATGTTGAGGTTTATTATACATGCGACTCTTTTCCTAAAATTCCACTCCTTTTAAATTGAAAAATCAATAGCACTCAGTCGAAAATATTCGAAGCTTCTCTAAACAAAATTTGTTTTAATGTCAAAAATAAATTCTTCCGAAGCGGAATGTTCCACGTCATTAATTATGCCCATAATAACACTTCTTCATTTTCCCGTGTAAATATAATCTGATTTGCATTTGTTTCGTGAATGGAAATTTTATTTCCATTAAATTACGAAACTGAGCTGAAAACATTTCGAAATGAATGGATTTCGTGGTTCTAGTGACTGAAACAATCCGGGAAGATAAAGAAAATAGGAAAATGGTGCATTAACCAGTAAATTACATATTATTAATCTTATCGATAAGCGTTCGTTGTAATATTATTACTCACATTTGGGTAGATTTTATTCTATAAATTTTTTTCAAAATGATATTTTTAAACTGATCTGACAAATTACCACGTTTTCCCATTTTCTAATGCAGCTATATTTGTCTCATAGTATTTGTTGTAATGCACTGACAACACAAAATACCAGTCTTCGGAAACACAGTAAAAATGTAATACCTTATATTTTAATTAATACATTTATTATGTACACTATTTACAGATTAACCCTCCGAAAGGAACGCATCGAGGAAAAATCTGCTAAAGCTTTACTGTGTCAGTGGCCAAAGCGTTCAACGATTTTTCCTTAACACTTTGTCTACTAAAATGGAGTACGGGAAAACCACCCTCGTTATTGTCCCTTTACTTCCGGTTATAAATAGATAATGTTACGAATTTCGCAAGTTGGCATGTATTTTTGCCGTATGCTGTGTATTATAATGGGTAAATCATGTATTTGGCGAGATATTGGCTCGTAGGCGATGTTTTTGGCGACTAATTTTTGGCGCTAAGTTTGGCGATTTATCGCCAAATTTGGCGACTTGGTGACTTTCTTGGCGACTGTTTGTACCTAGTACTTTCTAGAATATTCCAGTTTCTCCCGATGATATAAATGCCGGGGGCTGATCCTGATCGAAATTCATTTAGCTGAGAAATTTGTAGAGGTAAAGATCTACGTTGTTTGGCGCTAAGAGTTTTAGTGAACTATCGCCTGTGCTAGCCAATTCTCGCGGAGTTGGCTGCTGTATTCGTGTTTTCCCTGCATTACGAATAAAGAGCTGTTATTTTTGCTGTCTTAATTCAAAGTCTACTCAATCCACGAACGCTACGCTTCATAAATTGGTAACAATATATAAATTGATATTATAGATTGTTAATTTTTAAAACACATAAAGATCGTCAAGTCTCGAAGATCATCCCATAAGATATAATTGATTCTAAAAGTACAAATAAAAATATTCTTTGAGAGACTTATTTATATTTTTTTACGAAAGACATCGAAGATAGTTAAGTCTTGCAGTTAGAGATACACCTGTTACCGCAAATGAAATACTTCGAATTACAGATTTATAAAGCCATGAAAAGCTATTAGCGTGTTTGTGCCTCATCCACTTGAAGCACAAACACTCTAATAGCTATTCATTGAGGGGCGCATCCCTCAATAATACTGAGGGATAATTATATATTGAGGAATAATTATTGAGGGGTGCATCCCTCAATAAATGTCAGTCAAAGAGATCTGCAGTTACTAAACAATAGACATGACCCTCCTATCGTAAAAGCAATGGCAGAATGTACATAACATCTATTTTCAGACCGTTTTGGGAGGTCGAAAACTGTATTTGACAACCGCTTTGAAGACATCATCGGTTTGGCGGAATTGTACGTGCAAACCACTTAGAGGATTAATACATTACTTAATTAATATGTGACACAACCAGCAATTATTTTGCTTTTATATTTTTTAATATACAATAATCATTACAATTTTCTTTTTCTGTATACGTTATTCCTTAATCAAAACATTGTATTAATATCTGAGTCCCAAGTAACAATCATGAATATGTTAAATATATTTACCTCCAGTAATTACAGAGTAGCAGGATGGCGGTGGCAACAGGCTCGAAGTCGATGCTGGCGTAAAGGATGTCAGTACTGGCGTAGCCGCAGTTACTTTGCTGGACGTCTATGCTAGCGTACCGATCATACGCATGCAGGTTCGGGAATAAATTGCTCTCTGACTTCTCACGGGATCTGGATATCCTGCAACTCTTTAATCCCGACATCGACTCTGTAAAAAGGGGTCTCGGGCGTGTCCACGGCTGTCCTTTCTAATGACCGTAAGCCTCGTGTCTGTACCTGCTCGCTTATTGTTACTGAATCAGGTATCGTGGATTCAATGAAAACCTATATTGCTGACAATTAAGTACTGCAGCGACAAAATCCTTGACTAAACATTTATTACTTTACAAATTCTGTTAAAATTTATGTACACTCAACATCTTACTCATAAACATGACTAAAATAAGACTTAGAAAAAAAACCAAAAGGGACCGAGTGGAAAGTACCTCTCTCGGTGTCAGCTCTTTCCAGAAAAAAATGTCCATTCTCCCTCGTTCCGACCGGGCATCTCTCCACCCCTTTCTCGTGAAGGCCGGTGTGGACTCCCCCCTGGTCAAGCTTTCACCTCCCTGGGAAAAATGTCCATCTCCGCAGCTGGCGCAGTCGGGGGTGGCATCCCTCGCCCCCTCCTATTGAACTTTCACCTCCCTGGAACAGGGCTTGTCCATCCTCTATCGGGGTGTCGTCTTCGGCCGCTGTAAAAAAAAACAGGTGCTCATGTAACACTAACTATAGGCTTGAGTCTAGTATTACACTCCTTGAGACTCCTTTCCCAACTTTTCACCTTGGTTCAATGTCCCTTTTTTTCTCTGTTCCAATCACTTGTTAGTAAAATTTTCCCAAATCTCAACTACCTTCGGGAGTGCAGGTGGGCTCATTAAACGGGCCACTTTGGAAAAATTTGACATTATTGCTTAACCCCTGTCCTCATATCTCACGGCTACATCCCTGTCTGGGTTTGACTGTTTTACTTGTGCCACTCTGTGATCTATAACTCATCCGCAGGGGTCCCCAGCTCCCCCCGAAGTCAACAGCTGCACCTAAATTCTTTTTAGAAATTTATTCCACAGCTGTGTATGCACATGCTGACCATTCTTGAAAAGTACATCGGTACAGTAATCATATTTATATTTTCTTTAAGTTTTGTATTATAATAATATTTAATAACTTCTCTATTATTTTCTCTATTACATATTATTGTAGATATTAAAAAGCTACATAATACTATATATTTTTACAAATTATCCTAATGCTTACATTATATCATAAATAGTATAATAATATGGAATTAGCCGACGTGAATCATTATGCGATGCATATTATGCTGAAATATTATTTGAAGCAAATAAAATGAGTTATAAAACCATCTTTGAAGCAGTTTTCGTAGTGGGGGTTACCGGTGACTAACACGGCGCTGTAGGCAATTGCCACGATTGTCCTTTTTTTCAAACAATCGTACTTCAATTGCGAAGTGGTTATTCTTATTATTTAGCATTAAAAGCAGGTAGTAAGAACTAGAGCAAAGAATTTTATTAAAAACGTCGTGACATATTGTTCCGACTGCGTTGATTCACCTGTTCTTTGCCTTGAATGTTTCAATCTGACTCATCGCAATAAATGTATATTTTTCTGATAAAATTTAATTGATTTAACTGATATATGTATATTTTTCACTTAGTAATAAAATTATTTTTGTATGTTCTGTATTGCATTAATTTCTTCAAACCATTATAATAACAATGGTATTATTGAAAAATTTATCAGTGCCCATATTTACTATAATTATGTACTTTTATTATTTGCTGCGTCGTCAGTCACCGGTGGCCTAAGCGGCGCTGTAGCCAAGTCGAGTGCCGATCACCGGTGACCCCCATGGTTTTGGTTTGGTTTTGCAGTGCTACGGTCTACATTTTGCAACACGAGGGTTAATGAGACCGGGACCTACTGCTTAAAGCCGATTCCGAACGGCTACGAACATCCATGCATAGTGGGATTCGAACCCACGAACTCCGGTTCCGAAGGCAAGCACCCTAACCGTTGGGCCATCTGTCGGCGTGACCCCCGTGGTAGTCAACGTGTTAATTCAAGCCTTACTTTCAACTGTGGCATATCCTTTTTGTCGATAACTAATCACAGAGACTATTATGACTGTTTATATTTGATTGAGAATGCTAAAGAATTAAAATTTTTAAATGAAGATAAACAGATTCTAAATAGAGAATTAAGATGTTACATATGACTTACTATAATTCATGACTATATATGTATATTTTATTTTTTGTATTTGTTACAGGTTATTGCAGAGCTGGGTAGAGCCATGTCTTGGTCGTCTCAGGGAACTAAAAAGAAGGATAAGAGCTACTCAACATTAGTCTCCACAGGTTAGCTAAAATAGTTTTGTATTCAAATTTTTACAGCTTATTGGTATAGGTATCAAAAAGTAAAGAAATAAATGAAAGGGTATACGTTTTAGAGAGAGAAAAAAAACCTATCCTGTTATGGTACAAATGAATACTGTTAATTCGCCGAGCGGTTGTGATGTTTCTATTCCCGATTAGTCCGTCACACCCTAGTCATTTTAAATATGACTTCGCATGAATCCAGTGCATTGAAGCAGACATGGAGACGAAATAACCATAGCCGTAGATGAATAAAACTTAACAACGGTTGATTTATTTAACAAAAAGAAACGTTTGAAGAACAATTAACTCAATGCAGATGCAACATATCATGCAGACAGGAGATCACTCTATATCAACCTGCTCTCTCAGAGTTCAGACGGGAGTCGCTCCCGCTTCTCTCTTTTTCAAGCAGGAAACCTCGGTTTTAAGGGAGGTCCACCACCACCCCTTGACCCTTGTCCTTGTGGTAGCCGAAGCACTGTTGGCACCTGGCCGACTCGGTCACACAAAGCACACTTCCTTTTCTCTGTCGGGGTGTTAATAAACGGCACGCTTGACACCTCTAATCGTCCGTGCGTCAAGAAGACTATTACTGGTACAATACTGCCGTTTTCAATTGTTTAGCGTTTGGAATGTTCGGCGTCTTACAACGAACAAAAGTTCGTTTTAACAAACGCTCTTCATGACCCCCGACAGAGATGGACCGGATGCTCACAAATACCCTTTGGTGATATAGGTGAAAGAGTTGAGTTTTCACCAATATGGAAACTAAAGAAGATCATTCAATAAACAAAGATCATCTCGACAGTGAAAGTTCGATGTACAATACTGCAGATTCATACATTTTATGAACAATAGGCATTAATAGATTGAACTCATTAATCCATTTTTCTTTCAATATTCAACAAGTTTTATTGATAGAGGTTTTTAACCCGCTTATAACTGATAACTGATTATAACCAATTCCTACCTACCTAAGTATCTTCCTAAAAGTTCTGTCAATAGCAATTACTAAATTGCTTTCTTGTAAAAAAAATTAAAATGAATAACTGGAGATAGTTCTTTCTCCAATGGTACGTTCACATTAGTCAAAAAAGTTTAGTTAGATTACTATGTAATATACTATAAAGAGTTTTAAGTATTGTCACTGAACAAGTTCTGAAAACACATTTCCCATTTTGCTTAATTCCTTGAAATAACAATAAAACGAAATTTGATGCGTTCAAAAATACAGTTTAGTTTGGTTTAGTTATGCTCTAACTCAGAGTTTTATTTTGAAATTTAGATTTTTGTAAAGCATTTAATTGACTTTAATGTAGTCATTTACGTTATTTTTCAAAGCATGAGTCTATTAGTATTATATATTGCTTAAAATAACATTCGCCGTGCGAAATACTGTTATACAGATTACTATTTTCAGTTGGTCTTTTTCTAATTTGTGGATACAAATGTATTATTAATACAATTGAGAATCAGAGAGCGTGGACATCTTCAACATCGTAAACTAACCAAAACTAACATATGAGTAAAGCAACGGAATAATCTAATACTAAATTGCAGTGCAAACACCGAAATAAACTCTAGTCGAGGTAGGCTTGTCAAAGTTTACTGTAGCCCATGAATTGAGTAACTCCAACACACTATTGCATATTAAGGGGTTAACAATAATTTGTTACATATTTTAATATTTTAATATATTTTATACAAGACCATTATTTATGTTAATACTAAAAATACAGTTAAATTTCAATACTTAAAAAAAATTAAACAAAATGGCGTTTATCTTTTTAGGCAAACAAATATATATATATATATATATATATATATATATATATATATATATATATATATATATATATATATATATATATATATATATATATATATATATATATATATATATATATATATATATATAATGTGTGTGTGATTTATACATTAAATGTATAAAAATGCATTAAATACATTAAAATAATTTTCAAACATTCAAATGTTTCTTTGAAGAAATGTGCAAACAGATTATTACATACTTTCGTTAAGTTCAGACTCTAATTTAAAAGCGTAACGAAATTATAATATTTAGGTATACATTCATCCCACTTTCTACATCCATATCCAAGATTTGCTGAATAATCCTGGAGAAAAATATGTTTGATTTGTTTCACTACCTGCGCATCTTACTCGAAGTAGAAGTGCAAAATCAAATAAACAGTCATGAATTTTATAGCACCTCTGGAGAAATATCTTTTAAACGAATAAAATTCAACTTTCTCTGTAAAATGTGAGGAACATATATCAATTGTTATGACGTTAAGTGGAATTCAAATCTTGAACTATACATTTATTCCAGCATTTTTCCTTTATATAAATATATACAAAAGTTCATACAAGAAGTGATAAATTTAATGTGCACTAGAATACGTAAGATGTTTTACAATGTATCCAAAATGGGGAGTCACTGCATCTTATTCTTCAAGCGTTATTTCGTTAAATAGAACTGAATAATAAGTGCTGGAAATGCTAATTTACCACAAACCTATTTTTCCATACCATACAGAAAGTAATGGTACAGTTGAATGATGTACATTTTAGAAAAGGAGAATATATCTTTAAACGTGTAACGTTGTTAAGCAGTAATTATTGACTATTCCCAGCGAATTTTGTAAAGGACAATTTTGAACATGTATTAAATATGCCAAAAAGCCGTTTAGAAGAATACATATAAAATTCACAAGAAAACTTAGCATCGAATCTCCGTAGATCTTTTCTGCTGGTGCTAAAAATAAATAGCTTATTATTAACGAAAACCATCGAAACAAATCTTTGTTTCTAATGCAATTCGAAACCAAAGAGTTGTTTAACCTTAATTCCCAAGTCATTTTTTATAGAATGGCTCAAATTTACTTACGTATTTCCACAGAATATGTTACTAACGTATAATAACAATTTATTGACAAATTTCTATAAAATATATAAGTTAATGTTGAACTGAGAAGAACTTTAACTGATTGACTAAGAATGTGTGGGTAATGAAATATTTTCTTCAGTTTTATTCTTCAGTATTGTCAGTTTAGTTTAATGTGAAAGGTTGACAAAAACACTTTTTTCTAAAATCCAACTAAAAATATTACTTCCTTAAAATAACAAACGTTTGATACATAAAACTGGGTTGTAGAATTTGGCTATTATTCCCCACTAAACTGGGATACCGCCTTTATTGGTCTATTTTACGAGAAAAAAGAGGTTAGTAACTTAGCAACGAGTTATTTATATAAAAATAAATTTGTTTACAGCATGTTTTGATAGGTTAAAAACATTGTAATATAAATAAAGAAGGTTGGTTGGTCGTAGTTTAATAGCATTACATCCATCTGGGAAAAATTAGGTTAAATACAGGTTTGCATCAACCCCTTATTTCCCTTGTATATACGTCTGGCGCAGTGAATGCTTTAACCGATTTGTCGTAAATATAAGTCTTCCTGCAATACTAATCTTAGTACTTCCCTGTTTGTCCTTAAGTACACTCACTTATACAACATTTAAATTATACAAGGTACACACATACGTATTACGGGACAGCTAATGCATTCAAACCCAAAGCATATATAAATATATAAATATGCATATATAAATATGCTCGAGTAGTTAAGGGGTTAAAAAGTAAAAGCTTTAAAAATTTCAAAATAAATTAATTTCAAATTTTTAATCTTAAAGGTTAAGCGATGAAGTGACAAAAGATACGAAGAGAAACTATGTAGAATTAAAAACGAAAATGAGTTGAAACAACAATATGAAATCCCTTACATAATAATAGCCTAAGTTGTCTGTCCTCGAATTTATGAAGCGGTTGGACGTGGAATGGATAAAGTCATCCATATTGGATTCTTGATGAGTTAGGGTTAGCAAAGAAAGTCTTTAAAACGTTCGAAATCCACCCCTCTCCCCTTTTCGAGTGTTCAATGCATTATTTTAAACCCTATTTTCCCCGGTTAAGAGCAGGCTATTCATTTAATAAATAGGTAACAATAACATTTGTGTCTAGCATTATGACGTCATTTCTTTAACCATCTCATTGCATCATTTCTTATTTTAAATTATTTAAATATCGTCTGCATTGTTTTCATACCTTTTATCACTGAAGTTAGATTCACGTAAAAACATAAGACAAAACCCAACATGAAAGGAGCGAGAAACTCAGTGATTCAAGTTTTTCACTGAGATAAAAATTTTAAAAGCTAAGGAATGGTTCTAGTCATCAGAAGAACACAGAGATTCCAAAACACTCCAATATCCGAATAGATTATAAATTTGTCTTTCTTATGATGATACAAATGTTCTAAAGCTTTCAAAACAGCTATACTCTCGGCAGAAAGATGGAAAAAGTTGGATGCTTCCTGTAGGTTGAAATATTTTTCCGATCACATACGCAAGCTCATGGAATTTCCACATTTTGAGCCATCAGTAAAGATTGGAGTAAATCTGGCATAACTTTGTCTATTATGATAAAAACTTTTTCTTAAATAAAAACTTCCGAAAAGGAGTTCCCTATTCGGATTTTTAATTTACACTTATGTAAAAAGTTTCTTATAAAAATAGGCAGGTTACCCCTTAAGTCAAAGTCGTAAAGTTGACTCAGTACTCCGTATTTCCATGTACAGTCATGCGTGCTTTCAATGTCAATAAAAATAGATATCAAAGGGTTTCCTCTAACAAAGGCGTTGCTAATTCTGCCTTCCAAGTCCACATTATCTATGATACATCTATTAAGGCGAAAATCACTTTGGAATCTAGAAAGTAGGTAATTACTTTCAAGAAAATGTACCAAACGATCATTTACCATTTTCTCTTAAATTTTTGCAGAGGCAGTTCGTAAGAGCAATCGGACAATGCCTCAGAGTATTCGTGAAGTCAGGACGGGGATGAATTATAGCCATTCTCCATAAAGATGGAAAAGTTTCTTCTTGTAGTTCATTTAAGTTCTTAACTATAGTTAACTTCAGTTAACAGATCTCTTGACCGAAGTTCTTTAATATTTTCTCCTATGTTAAAACGTATTGCTTTGTGTATTTTAAAAGGGGATATTTTTAAAAAATTGGCTTACGAAAAAACATAGCAGTGTAAGATTTTTGTTACATTGTTGCCCATTAATGAAAGATTTTGAACTTATATTAAGCAAAAGAAATTTTGGACTTCGACAGCACTAGCCACCATGGAGTGCTAACCGGTAACTTTTCGCACACCACGTATTTCCAAGGACGCCTACCACTCTTAAAGCGGGGTCAAGGAAGAACAAAATCGCATTTGACCCTAAGCCGAACCACAATGGTAAACAACAGGCTGAATGATGCATATGGGCCAATAAACACCTTATTTTTACCCGAAGTAGGAGCCAAAGCAATGTGTTGAGTAATCCCTCAGTTATCAGGACACCCCTTTCCGGGGACACGGATCACCAATCACGGCAAACAAGTAGGCAGTAAAAAATTCGTGAGAGGCTATGTTCAGGATGGAACATAGCATTACAAGACAGCTAAGAAATAAACCTCAACGAGGGAGAAGCAAAAAGAATAGTAGAAGACAAGAGAGAAAAGGGAATTAGATAGAGATCACCAGGTTACCTCGAGATTGCGACACCCGTGTTTACCAAAAATAGGTAAACCCCTAAGGGGAGAAAAATTATACAATTTTTAAACGTAATATAAGAAAACTGTTTCAAACCAAATGCCTAACTGTAAGTTTAGTTGGCACAAACTGTACTTTATAACGATTGCCAAATTTCGAAATGTTATTCGGGAAATGCTCTCGCACCTTTTAAAGTTTGACACTGACCTGGTTGTACATTTAGTTTTAATTTAGGAAATGTATCATGTGAATGGAATATAATTTCATGTGTCACAAAAAAGTACTTTTATACTAACCGAGTACGAGGATGAATTGCCCATTATTGCAAAATATAGCATTTTTGTATATAATAGTTTATATGGAATTGAAATATCGAGCAAGGTTGCTTAGAAGAAAAGCGTAATATCAGTAAATTGTTTCAAAACAAATGCCTAACTGTAAGTTTAGTTGGCACAAACTGCACTTTATAATGATTACCAAATTTCGGTATCTTATTCGGAAAATACTTTCGCACCTTTAAGATTGACACTGACCTGGTTGTACATTTAGGTTTAATTCAGGAAAGGCTTCTTGAATTGAATATGATTTCATGTGTCATAAAAAAAGTACTTTTATGCTAACCGAGTACGAGGATGA
>CM063501.1:37971657-37979157 GCA_032207245.1 Pardosa pseudoannulata | reverse complement strand
GTGTAACCAAATTAAATAAATTTATTGAGTATCTTCCTAAGCATACATGCTTGCTATGATATGCCAGCTATGTAACGACAGTTTGTGAACATTTCTAATCTCCTAAATGTAATAAAACCGTATCTATAGTCCTCGTTGGAACAGGAATGACAAAGGGATATGTCTAAATTGGTCCCTGAAAACGACACCAGAAATATATTAAACTACGATGCCGTCAGAGTTATTTGTGATTGCTTAACCTAAGAAAATATTGTTGAAAATACCTTATTTCCTTTTAATGTAATACAAAAATATAAAGTTGTTTTCTTAATTTGAGTTATAAATGTATTCTGCTCGTAATTGATAGAGAGAAAACGTGTTTATATGATTTCTCCACTAAATTTAGTGGTAGGAGCATAAGCCAGTTTTTGCCACAAACGGCAAAGTACCTCGTCGCCGCATTTAACCCTACGATGAAGTTTGAAGCATGTTGAAACACAAACGTAAAACAATATTTTTTATTTTTAGACACAAAAGACTTCGGTTATAGATGACACGGTTTTGCTCCTTTTCTTTTCTTTTAATACAGGGATCCCTTTGCAACTGAAACTTCCTCCTCACTAAACAACCAAGACAAGAAATTAGGCTTGGCTTTTAACGAGCTCTCCATCGTGGCCTGTCAATGTTCTAACCACTATGTAGTGTCACTATGCCAACTGAGCAATAAAAAAATTTTATTCATCATAATCGTATTATATAAAATTAATGTACTGTTATGTCTAACGATGATCGGATTAATAGGGGGCTGCTTTTCTGTACTAGATTCCGTTCGAATCCCATTGCTGATATGGATATTTATATCCATTCGTAATTGGCAATAAACTATAAGTCCCAGTCTCATTAGACTGTTTTCGTGTAGAAAAACAGTAGATCAGCGTGTTTCAAACAAAATCGATTAAAGTTCGTCATAAAAGACTTGTATGATTAGTGAAAAAACTACAAATCCATGTACATATAGAAAAGTTAGAACTAAACAGAACCATAATTAGATAATATATTTTGCTTATGTTAACATTTTAAATTGTTATAAATAACTCACCAAGAAACAATATTTAAAGGCAAACTGTGTGCTTTCTTTCTTTTCTTCACTTTCTCGACAACTCTCGTAGATCAACTTTCGTGCGAATCAAAGTTTTCGAGAACACAAATCAAATTTAAAATCCATATGTGATGCCATATGTGATAAAAAATTGTTTTCAACAATTTTTTATTAATTAACTTAAAAGCCTAACATAAGGTTTAGATACGCGAGACTGTTAATCGTAATATTCATCAAGCCCTAGTTAAGTTAAAATCGCTGGATAGAGTTTTAACCCTTGAATTCTGCTTGAAATTTTTCCTTTTTAAGGATTCCTTTGGGAGAGCAATCTTCCAAATGGGTAAAATTTAACTGAAAAATATATCTTTCTGTTTCATTGAATTATACATTATAACTAAGAATAAAAAAAAAAGATTTATTTGTCTGGCATTATATCTTGAATAAGTATTATCGCTTAATAAAATACAATTACTACTAATAATAGCTTTAAATTGTTTTTCGAAGAAAACATATTTTTTTTATTTTATCAATAGTCCAAGCATTTCAGACGGATTTTTAACTTTCTTTCCGATTTCAAATGTATCGACCATTTACTTTATAACGTATAGAGTAAACGTCAGTTAAAATTAATTTTTCTTGAAAATCAAAATTTGCTAGTTCTGTACTTTGAAAGCTTTTATGAAAATTTTGACATGAAAAGATGGATATTTTTTCTATTACTATTATTTTTTTCAATATTTTTTCGATTGTTTACGATAAGAACTAAAATTTATATCGAGAGTTAAAGGATATTCTATAAATAAAAGTACTCATATTATGCGTATAAAGGCTGAACGGGAAATAGTTTCAATAAATCTTCTTTAAAACTAACTAATTAATAATAATTACGAAAATAATTAACATTTTCCTTGAGCCTAAGTAGCTCAGTTGGTAAAGGCAACCATCTCGTAATTAGAGGTTTGGGGGTTCGGATCTCAAGCTGGGTTAAGATACACTATGTTCCTTAATGGTGACTTTTTCTTTAAGAGCATGACAACTTATTGCAAGTCTTAGCTGCCTCAACAGCACGCTTCCTCCAACTCACATGGTCCAGTGCAACTCTCTGCCAGTCTTTAATTCCTAAAATTTTGAAGTCATTGTCAATGTCATTGAGCCACCTTGTTGGTGGTCTTCCTCTCATCCCTTGCGGTTCTTAAAAGTAAATACTCTGATGGGGTTTTTATCAGGGTTTCTACAGATGTGGCCGAGCCATCTTCGTCTGTTACTTTTGATGATCAGTGCAATTTGAGGCTGTTTGTTGAGTTAACATTTTCTGTGAGTCGCAGTAGCTCAATCGGTAAAGGCAACGATCACGTAACTGGAGAGTTGTGGGTTCGGGTTTCAAGCCAACTTAAGATACACCATGTTCTTTAATGCTGACTGGGGCACACAAAATATATTTGTGGTCGCAATGTCCTTCAAGTTCTTAAACGATACCTCTAGAGGTTAAAGGCCAAGCCCGAAGGTCTTCTCTTGTTCCCTGATTCTATATTACGAACACCCATTTGAGCTAGGATGTTCTTTCACACTAGCGATGCTTTCAAACGAAATTCTCACCCTTTCGTCTTATTTTGTGTTTCATCTGGTTCACTTGCTTGGTTCGTCCAAGTGGCACTGGAAACATATTTATATGCATACATTACTAGCCATATTTTTACCATATTCATATACATATAATACAATACTTATTACATATAATACAATATATAGTTACAATGTTAACAATAAAATAAATAGTTTATAAGGAATTACTTTCACCACTTTATTTAAGATTTGAATAAAATAAGCAATTTTCATGTTTTAATATAGTTAAAAATATAAAACAGGCCTTAAAACAAAGCTGTAAAACATTCACATAAATGTTTTACTGTAAATTACCTTTGAAATTTACGTTACTAAACAGTAGAAAATAAATGCAATATATATTTTCATTCCGCAAAATTATTGATTTCATTTCTTTCCATTAGAACAGATTGTTTTCAAAAAATCATTATCAAAAGTCCCGATGGAGATGTTTACAATGCAAGTCATTATGTAAATGCCAACCATTCTCATCTCTAAAAGGTAGCACAGTGCGTAAGACATCGTACAAGCTTTCGAACAATAGCTTCAACAATGATCACCGTCACTTTTTGACATCGCTTATTCGTAGCATACGTAAAATAATTAGTTTCTCCGCTAATGGATTTTGACACTAATGACATCCATCCCTTAATTAGTGAACCCATTAATGGCTCAATAATAAGCTCCCAAGTCGATTACGGCAACATTTATTAGTCTGCATGCGTATTCTTTCTCGATTAAAAGCCAGATTAATTGTGACGTAATTCTTTTTTAAACGGCGTCGCCTCGGAAGTCGCTGTTTGTGACGCGGTGTGATGGTTACACGAATTTGACAAATACATTTGACGAATATGATAAATTTCCAAAATATTTCTTGCGTTCTCTTTCAGTATATTTTGCTAAAGATTTCTTTTCAGTGCTTATGAAAGCAGTTTATAATACTCTTAAAATGTATAAGCTATGAGAAGCATGCATATTGTAACGTCGTGGGATAAAGATAGATATGATTGAAGGAATAATTCGATAGAGTAAATAATATTAAAATACAGGGCTGATATAAAAAATTTATTCATTTTCAAAACTCTATGATCAAAAAGTATTACTTGAACAAATATGAATGAAATGTGAAAAAAAATCAATGACTCACAAAGTTTGTATTGTGTGCGCCAAAAAAGAACATGGGTTTAATATCTTTCGGTATGTTCCAAAATACAGATAACAAGAAAATTCTTTATATGTGTTGAAATAGAAATCGCGCCGAGCCTCGGAGGCTTGGTGCAACTTTTCTGTATAAAATGCCAACAAAATTGCTTTTGAGGATGAACAGAAGATTTGTATTGCCAAATATAAATTATTATTTATATTTTGGATTATTTGAAACACAGTGTCCCCTCTCCATTTCGCGCTTCATGTTTTGCAACCTCAGTGCTTCGCGGGTTTCCCAAAATATTCATCAAAAAATAAAAATAAAAAAATACAATCATTTCGGCAGCCACATTGCCTAAAAGAGCGTTGTTTCATGTTGAAACGCGAAAGAGAAGGATCCCTGCATGTCAAACAAAGAGATAAGTTGACTCAGAGTACATATCACGGGCTCTTGAGATGACAATGAATGCTACCGTATTACAATCGACATATGTCACTGGTGACTTCTGCGTCATAATGATGTCAGAGGAGAAAATCTATGGTACAAAATTCCCATCTCTGGTGATTTCTGACGTCATCATGACGTAGAAGTCACCAGGGACATATGTCGACTCTAATATGGTTGCAGCCAATGTCTGCAAGTGAGAAAGAAAATGAAGAGTAAGATGAAAAACAAACTAAAAAGCATGTCCTTACCCTGGAGAATCAGTAATAATTGTGCAACATGGCAAAATTTTGCACAAGAAATTGACGACAATATCGAGATGTCGCGTTCAGCAGTCGCGTTGATGGGGTTATGTCCTTGTACAGGGGAATTTTGAAGGAAAAGGAAAAACAAAGACAACAACTACCCATCACCATGTTTCTCTCTAAGGTGAAGGTCAATGGATCTACCGTCAGCGCCTAAAGAAGAGTCTTCGAGTGAGCTTAAAACTTCTACGAGTCAAGTAAGAGCCTCTCCTCCGCCACCAACAAGACTTCGCCTCTCTCAGAAAACAATGTTGATTAATGTTTATTACTCTATAAGGTTTTGTAATTAATCTCAATTATTAGCACTGACACGTTTAAGTAAATACGTATACTGTTGTCATTTGTGTCTTAAATGTGTAAAGTATAAATACTGTTTACATATTTAAAACATTCGTGTACCCGCATACACAAAAATTGATACGGGCAAATCCTACTTCGCAGTTTTTCAGCTTTTACGGAAGGTTCTGGTCCCCATTAACAGCGAAAAACGAGGGATCACTGTATTAATTTTGAAAAGTATTTTGAACTGTAGATAATTTTATTAGCATTCCGAAAATACAAACGTAAGTCACACACAAATTAAAAACTTAAATCACATCTTTATATTTCGTCTTTATATTTCATCCTTTTGATCAAATAACGATGCATTTTTGATAGGGTTTTTTTTCTCCGATCACAAAAACTAAATAAAAATGCCAAATTTTATGCACATGCACTGAGTCTCTGGTGCAAGAATAAATTAAAAGTATATCTTTCTAAGAAAAATATTCAGAGAAGATTGCGAAATATTCCCCTAGCGGTGACTTTTGGAACTAATTTGTGTTTTTGCGGAATCTATCGCCCCTCGTCTTGTTTAATCTTCCTACAGAATGTGGCATCATTCAGAACACTGTCAGTTTAATTATGGCCACACTGTACTTAAAATGTCCATCTAAAATTCTCCTTTTCCCCTTCTCAGTCTTTCACATTAGGGTTATTGGGGTCTAGAAGGCCTATAAGACAGCTACTGAAAATTTGTAAAGTTTATTTCTATTAGGTGATTTTGTGTGGAATGTTTTGATAACTCTTGAGCGTCAGAGACCCGGCACGCGTCTTTCTGGGTTAATTTTACGAAGAAAAATTTTCCAAAATTTTAATGAGAGAGAATGTTTTATTAAATGGATGTATAAACAAATAAAAAGTATTTATATTTTTTACCTAAATTTTACACTTATCTTATGCTATGATGTAGTACATTTCACTGTTATTTCAAAGACATTGATAACCCAAAGTTGCTTTATATTGCTTTTAATTATAGTATAATACCACTGATCTATATTACAATGTTCAAAATTAGAACAAACGACAAGAAAATATGCAAAAAAATATATATAAAAAATTAAAAAGTAAAAGAAGCACTCCACGTGCTACGCCTCAAAAAAATTGCCAATGTCCAAGAGAACGCTGCATTCTTTTCCTTCCTTCTTTCTACTCAGGCAACCCTATACTTTTTCCATAATCCTGTTGGTTGTTCAATTGTCCTTTTTACAATGCTTCCTCTTTCGGCTCTGCCCAGAAGGACCGGGACTCCAAGGATGGTCCTGAATCGCCTCCTGGAGACCAATCACAATTCTCCAAAACTTGGTGAAGTTTAAGTGCAATTATTTTCACTGGCCACACCACACGCTTCCTGGAGTCGCAAAAAAAAATTGGGCATTCAACCCACAACGTGTGAGTGCGGCGAGCAAATCAGTTTCGCAAACCCTATGTCAAACATAGCCGCACTCTCACATCTTACATTTTATAAAATTCTCAGGGCGTTTTTATATGATTAAACAAAATTTACTACAAAAACCTATAGAGGGTGTCCCAAAATGTCGTTTACAAACTTAGCATGCTAGTCTGTCATATCATGATGAACAAGATTTACATAGGAACTTGTGTCCGAAAATGCAAACTGTGACCGCTAGAGGGCAATAATTGCAGGAAAATCGCTGGATCGGTAGAGGCGGACCGCCGCGATCCCCCGACCTGACTCCCCTGGATTTCTACCTGTGGGGACACATGAAGTCCATGGTGTACGAGACACCCTAACATCGGACATGGATCTTATCGCCAGGATCGCGGAAGCGGCAGCACGTGTCCGTGACACTCCTGGCCAAATTGAACGGGTTCGTGAATCCATGCGCCGACGTTGTGAAACGTGCATTGTGGCGAAGGGAAACAATTTTGAGCATTTGCTGTGATGTAATCCTCATCTGTAGTAAAAAACATATCAACACCGTTGTCGATATCATTGTTTTTTCTCCTGCTCCACACGCGTAATCACAGCACTCTACCGGTCACAGTTTGCATTTTCAGACACAAGTTCCTGTGTAAATCTTGTTCATCGTGATATGACAGACCAGCATGTTAAGTCTGTAAACGACCTTTTGGGACACGCTGTAGATTGTGCAATGCACTACAAACCAAAAAATATTTTGTAATTCTACCTCCTGCAATTTTTCAGAGAATTTCGAGGGCATACATAGCAAAGTATTATTCATAATTTTATATTTGAATATAAATAAAATATATATTGAAAGGAGACATTTCCAAAAATAGAGAGTCAGTCCATGAAGGTTTTAAAAACACAAATACCGAAGAAAAGGATATAAAATGTATTTATTTAGCTTCTTATATTTTGGGGAATGCATTTTCTCTGACTTTGAGTTCACTTTGAAATAATATTAGATTATTCAAATTTTACACTTATCTTACATTTTCTAAATTTCTCAGGGTGTTTTTATATGATTAAACAAAATTTACTACGAAAACCTATAGAGTGTGCCATGCACTACATACATGTCACCAAAGAATATTTTGTAATTCTACCTCCTGCAATTTTTCCGAGAGTTTCGAGAGCATACATAACAAAGAATGATTCACAATTTAATATTTGAATT
>CM063501.1:37961657-37966657 GCA_032207245.1 Pardosa pseudoannulata | reverse complement strand
CACTTTTTTGTCCTTGTCTTACCGAAATAACTGAGGGTAAAATGGTGAACATATTTAAGAACTGGAGTTTCCAGGAATTGAACCTAGCAAGTCCACATTTGTACAGATCATGCCTCGATAAGTTACACTAAGTTGTAGGTTCTGTTAATATAAATGTATGAACAAAAGAGTTTAAAAATTAAGTAGGTGTAAGTAGTGGTAGTGTTGCATTACAACGCCGTCGCTGT
Source organism: Pardosa pseudoannulata (assembly GCA_032207245.1). Taxonomy (NCBI): domain Eukaryota; kingdom Metazoa; phylum Arthropoda; class Arachnida; order Araneae; family Lycosidae; genus Pardosa; species Pardosa pseudoannulata. The sequence goes on along the minus strand of CM063501.1, from coordinate 37,966,430 downwards.
CAGTTCAGAGAGACTGACCGAAGAGCGGAAATGATTCCAGCAACCTTCCCCTTGGTCTTGGTTGGGTTGCTACCCACTTTCTCCCCTCGATAGCAGTTAAAGTAGCATTTTCCCCCCTGAGAGTAGCAGACTAGTACAACAGAGGAGTGTAGAGGAATAATCTTTAGCTAAAATTGGCTTTAACACTTTTTATCCATTTTTAAATCTAATGTCACTTTCTTACACTTAAATATGCACTTAAATTTATACCAATAATATACACAGAAATATACATTCTATAATCACACTAACTATTTTAAAATAAATAAACATAGTGATAAATTCCTTATTCAGAATTATTCAATCCTAATATTTTAATGCATTGATAACAATTATTATACGAATTCACTATTACACAAAGTTATGCATATACAATCTAAATATGTATTTTTAATATATTAACCAATTTGTACATTATGCATTGATATTGTTCATAGTTTTATATTGATATATCTTTACTATATCACATTTCAATTTATCCTATCACCACAAAAAAATACCAACGTTTAAACATGTCATATGTTTTGCATTAAAATAATAAAAATATGAATCCACAAAATAACAAAGTTTCATCATTTAACATACTATAAAATTTTATTTACAATTGAAGCGTGATGCAAAGGCATATTTATATTTTCAATTAAAATTTAATTTTACTCAATAATACCCTGGTCATGGCATCATATCTTATGCCAAGTTGATGGAGAGTTGATTTTAAATATGATAATCAAATAAACTAATTCTCAGGTAATAAAAAGCAGAAAAGTTTATTTTATTCAAGTAGAGTAAATTAAAGTTAGGTATCGAATGCATGTTACTGAAATGGGTCTTACGAAAAACAGGATGCATCTAAAATAATTAGTGGCACCCTTCTACTTGGTGCCCGTTTCAAAGATATTTTATATGAGGCACACATTTAGTTAGGTTCAGCCTCTAATCCTCTTGCTGAGAGATACCTAGCGAATTTTTTCCCTTCAATTGCAAATTATTTACCTTACTAAAGACGCAATCCACGAAAAAGGAAGATGGGAATTATAATAATAGTTTATTTGCAAAGCCAGTTAGGTTTGGGTATTTGTCACTCTTTTCATGTTATATACAGCTTTAACGGACTCATCATTCTGTAATTCAGCGAGTTCTTAACTGACCATACTCAAAATAAACATATATCATATCACCTAGCTTGAAAAGGGTAAAATTTTAATTGGCTTTTAAAAAACCAAAATCCCACCTGATAAACTACATACCCTACCAGTCAGGCGTGCGGCCCTCGTTGAGAAACATTTGCATAGAGCAAAGGCTTTTCTCATAACAGCTGAGGAACTTACAAAATCAAACCACACGATCCTTGTTTTTTAACCTTTTATATCCTGAATTTATTTACCATCAACTTTCTTACTGCATTTTTTGCATCATTGGATAAGTTTTAATGGAGAATAATCATAGAAATAAAGAAAATAATTTTTTACTGTATTTTAGTAGTTAATTTTGCAGCTGCTACTTTCTAGTACCAACATATATTTTTGACTCTATGATAGAAAATAAAACATTAAATTATGGATAAAACAAATGAAATGCTTACCTGCAAAGTATAGAAGTCTCTAGAAAATAATAGTACCAAATAACTGCTAATAAACCACTAAATTTACTCACTTGTACAACACATGTATCAACTCTACCACAAAATGAATGCAGCACGCCAATTATAAAATCCCTACTATGATAATGAAAAGGATTCCTGATTGGTACTGTCATTTTTCTGCTATAGGAACTGCATCGTTCATGTCCTTGTGAGTACCTTCAGAAAAAACGGCTTTATTAGGAATATATAGGTGTTTGATTGAAGCGGTACTTAAAACTACCGTCAGGATAAAAAGGGTTAATCTATATTCTGCTAATGGGAATGTTGGTATTCATAATTATGGGACTATACTTTATATTCATATTTGTGTACCTCTGTTGATAACCGAAATAAATATTCCGCATATTAATGATAATATAAGCCAGTGAACCTAAATTCTAATTGCTCTGAATTAAAAGCGAGAGATCTAATAGACGTAATTTTTTCCTATCATTAGGGTAATGTAGATTCTAGTCGTAACATCTACCACAGTGCTTCTCTCTCTACTTGGAGCGGACGAGTACGAGACCTTAAAAGAGAAGTCAAGCACAGGATATGCAAGCTCAGGTCTGCAAAAAACAGCAACCAACCTCAGGTAAGCAAGATTTAGAGGTTTATTTCCTGTTTTACTAAAGCCGTTACATGTGCCTCTATAACCAAATCATTTGATCCAAATAACTGAAAGATATTTCCATGCAATATAAATCATGAATTTTACAATCTTCAACTTTTACTGATGGCATGAAACCCCCAACGCTTTCTCAAGATCCCTCCTCCATTATTTTCCTCTTCTTAGAAATTGTCCCTGCACTTATTATTGGATTTAATTGTATTTATAATTATTTTGGACTTGGAATATTAAATAATAGCCTTTAATTCCCTTCATGGAATTAACTAACTTTATTTTTATCCAAACATTCATTTCATCTTAGTTTTACCTTTTACTATCTCAGATTTCTAGTGGTTAGTGACTTGAAAACCTTAAAAGCCAATGACGTGGGGTGTAAATTGCGAACATTCCTTTAAATCTGAGATTTTGAATCTGGGAAAATAGGTATGAAAGACTGGGAAAAAGGAGAATTTTAGATAGATATTTTAAATAAAATAATTTTGGTATATTACTTAAGTACATCTACATACATACACTTCATTAAATAACTTAGACAAAAAGTTTTCGATTGTTGTATTTAGGTGCAATGCGAGGCAATTTTAAAATACCTCTAACAAATTAATAGTCAATAAAATTAAAACTAGTTCTCTGAGCTTTTTGTTTTATTTGATATTTTAAGAGTGAAAATTATGACATTTTTTACCTAAATAACGTATAAAATTATTGATTAAGATTACACAAAATAATTACCCAAAGAACTGAAGTTTATGAATATTCAAACAATGCAGTATTTATTTAGACAGATATGGAAAAGCAAGATCAAAATGAAACTAGTAAGTTACACAAAATTCCCAATCTTTGAAAATTTTTAAAATATGATATTTTCAGTTTAGTACTTTATTGGGTTCCATCTACGTCTCAAAATACATTTTTACATGTTTTTATATTTTAAAATTTCAAATTAAATAGAAATTTAAGGTTTTTATTTTGACTAACTGTAAATGAATCATAATGCATGCAGTTCGTATATATATTCAAAATCACCGATTTACATTATTTTTAAGAATTTCTGCGAGTAATTTTCGGGTGTTAACATATCGGTAAAACAAAGAACAATGATTTAATCAAAATTGGGCATTTGTTCTACATACACGTACAAACTAATAACTGACGTTATACAAAATGTCAAATGATTATCGATATCATTCGTAAATTTAATTACATCCGTAACTATAGTGATGCATTCGGCAAAAGAGTATTTGGTTAGTTCTTTTTCATTCTTCCCACTGCGGCGCATACCCCTTTTCATTTTCTTCCAATATGTCAGTTTCGATTCAAATATTTCCTATGTATTCTTATTATTTTGACAGCGCAAAAGGGTCAGGGATCAGCCTCTACTAATAACGTCAGAAACAAACATATCAGAAAGTACTTTTAGCTAGAAACTATTATATATTTTCTTTTGAAAATTTCTTTTATAGATCCGATACTTTTACGCGTACACAACATTTTAAAGTTATGAATTACATGATGATATGAACCTTGTATTAAGAAGAATTTTAAAAGATCTGTATTCTCCAAACTAAATCATATATAGTTAAAGAAAATAGAATAAATTTAAGAATTAGTATACTTATTTCAGTAAGTTCACGTGAGCAACATTTTAAAGTTATTATTTACTTTCCGATAGGAACCTTATATTAAGAAATATTTGAAAAATTGTACATTCTCCGAACTAAATCATATACAGTTAAATGATGTGGAATACATTTAATAATTATTCTAATTATTAAATGTATTCTACATCATTTAACTTATGAGCTAATGAACTTATGAATTTATGAACATTTGAACTTATTTATGGACTTATGAACATTTAACTTATGAACTTATGAATTTCATTATGTCAAATGTAACTGACATTTATAACTTCCATACGGAAGTTTCATCTTATATAGAATCTATCATAAATAAACTTTCTCATAGTTAATACCCATAAAATATTGTCCTTTGATAAAAACAATTTACAAGTCTCGAGTTTATCATAATGTAAAGTTTGATAGTTTACTATTCTGAATATGCCTATTGCATTTCAGTTTTTTCAATACTTTATCTATATATACTTCAAAAACGAGAAATACTGGCTAAGGAACAAGTATAAAATATTTATAGATTGTTTTTAAAAAAATTTAAGGATTTATTTTTGTATTCATTATTTTTAAATCAGTAATAAAAATTCTTTCCTAATCATAATACTTACTATCTATAAAATAACAATTTTAACTAATTTAACTTATGTTTTGCTTATTTTCGCTTATCTATATTATCCATGATTCGTAACTTTAACAGTTACTTCTTCAGTATCTCAGTATTCTCCAGACATATCCTTTGAAATTGGTGGACATTATAACCCCACATTTGAACGTAGTGTATCAGGTGGTCTTTGGACTAATCGGTCATTAACCTACAGCTCTCTGGATATGAATTGAAACCTGTGCCGTCT
>CM063501.1:37911657-37959157 GCA_032207245.1 Pardosa pseudoannulata | reverse complement strand
AATCAGTAATGAACGTCTCGAATATTTTCATCAACTCTTAACAACTGGTTCACTTTCCGTTGCCACAAGATGCGTGAAAAATGTTTTAATTTAATATTTGACGTTTTTGGGGATAATGCATCGCAGTATTTCCATCAAAATTGGAAATAACCTATAAGATAAAACGAAAAATATTTCATCCATCCATTCTCATTAAAACGAAATTATGAAGATAAGTTATTATTTAATGCGGACTGAGTTATGCTTTTTTTATTGAACGAGAAAGGGAGGATTAAATTGTAATTAATTAAATATCTCATTTCGAAACTCGATTCTTACAAAATATCGATGTAAACAAAGAATCTTAATTTATCCTTTTCGCTGGCTACGTAAACAATAATCAATGTGGATTCAATTACGATTTGTTCCTGCTAAGTGGAATATCATTATCATCTTAGTGGAAATTTCATTAATATTAAATTTTCAATATAAAATATGTATTTCGTAAATTGTACATTTTTCAGCTAATTTCGTCTGTGAGGTGAAGAACTGCAATATTTGCATTCATTGAAATACGATTGAAGTTTTCTACACTAGAGTTTAGCAAAATTGAAAAGTACTGTCAGTAATTGAAAAATAATAAATTAAACCTAAACTTAAATGTTAAAAATTAATTAAGAAGTATTGTTTTATTCATAATTTTTATGTAAAAGAAAAGAATGGATGTATTGGTAAAATACAACTGAATGCATAAATTCAGTCTAAGAATTAAAAACATAATCTCATAATGAATCCCAATAAAACTTTTTTTCCTTTTGCAATATTTATTTAAAGATTATTAGTGTCTATATTCATATTATTTACAAAATCTGTAGATAACAGATATAGAAATCTATGTTTAAAATTATGTGACAAGAGTCAGTACAACTTTAGAAAAATGAAGGAGGCTAAACGATAATATCTGGTTTCTAACGAAATACCACTGTCCACCTAAAAACTGGAAGTATTTATCATGAGTATTTAATATTCGGGAAGTTTTAAGATAGATACATTGTCATGTATTAAATATTGGGAGCACCATTTCTTGGTAGATACATTACCATGATATTCAATATTCAGAGGAATATTTTTGTTTATATATATTGCCATGGTATTCAATATTCGAAGGAACATTTTTTGGTAGATACATTGCAATGATATTCAATATTTGGAGAATGTCTTTTGATAGATACATTGCCATGATATTCAATATTCAGAGGAAGATTTTTTGATAGATACATTCCCATGGTGTTCAATATTCAGAGGAGTATTTTTGGTATATATTGCCATGGTATTCAATATTCGGAGAAACATTTTTGGTAGATACATTGCCATAATATTCAAAATTTGAGGAATGTCTTTTGATAGATACATCACCATAATATTCAATATTCAGAGGAACACTTTTTGGTAGATACATTGCCATGGTGTTCAATATTCAGAGGAACGTTTTTTGTGTATACATTAAAATAGTATTCAATATTAGGAGGAACATTTTTTGGTAGGTACATTGCCATGGTATTCAATATTCAGAGGAACGTTGTTTTAGTATATACCATGTTATATTCAGTTTTAGGAGGAAAGTATTTCGTATATACATTGCTATGATATTCAATATTCAGAGGAACATTTTTTGGTATATACAGTACCACAGTATTTTATCCATTTAGTAGATAGTAAGGGATTTTCCATATTCAAAACAAGATTCTAAAAAACCCTGTTTCTGAAATAAATAAAAACATATGAAACCTTCTCGAAACATTTTCCTTTATAACTGGCATAAATTGGAAAGAGAACCTTACATCTATTTGGTGATAAAATGTAGTCCAGGTCCAATAGACTTCGCCGTAATAAGCAGTTGGTCAAATGGCTGAGGGTTATATGCAGCTTCACTTCAGCGAAGAACCATAAAGGCTGAAAACTGACTAAGCCTCAAGAATGGGTGCGCCTTTCATTCGATGAACACCTCTGTTTGCAAGCCGCTTGTGTTTCTCATTAAATCAACTTTATTTTTAGAAAATTACTTTTAAGCCCGTAAGTTCATTGACTTTTGAAAGCAAACTAATTATGACTTTAAGTAGACACAATATTCATTATCAGAACTGTTATAATGAAAAGTCTTCATCATAACGGGATATTTATAAAACAAAAAGTTAAACTCTATTTGGAATAAAATTTTATAAAAATTATTTAGTTTTGATATACGAAGCTATGGATTTTTTAAAAAAGCATAAAATAAATACACCCATTGAAAACAGTAGAAATACGTTTATTCACAAAATAATTTTTGAAATTTGTAAGTTAGAAACTAGTTTTTTATATCAATTAGAAGCTAATCCTTTAAGCCTCAATTATATTAATACAAGAGATTGATTTTACTTTTACGAAAGATAAAGAATTTTATATACATTTTCAATTTCTTAATTGTATTTTAAATTTTTCTCAAATCTTCAATGTCACAAGAATTTAGTTTCTAATAAAAGTATTTTAGAAGTTATCTTGTGGGTAAGTAAATTTCATTTTTTTTATTTCGCGTTTATAATTTGTATTATATTCAAAATTATACTTCTTCAAAAAATAAAAAATAAATAACATATTTAATGTTAGGATGTCACTAAAGAATTTGAAAAAATAAATCATGCATATTGGAGTGTAATATTTTATTTTATCATGAATCGAAAAAAGTACTATAATGACAATTTTAAATTTGGAAAAGTACTATGTCCCTTTAAAAATGAGTTATTTTCTATACGATAATGTGTTACTCTTAAAAATATAACAAATGTCTCATCCTCAGGTGAAATTTTCCAAATTTTTGTAGACCTATATTTCCTGCAGCCGCTAAATCCACTTTATACAGAACTCAATTTTATTTAAAGTCGTAATATTCAATTTAAATTATTTTATGACAAAAAACCGTATAGTGCCAGATTTTAATAGTAATATCTCCCCTAAATATTTTTCAAAGTAATTATTTTTAGAGATATTACTTTATGCGAATCCAAATTTCCTTTTCTCTCATTATCGCAGTGTATTATAACCTTGAGGAAATAAATACTGAGAAAAAGATTTTTCAATTAAATAAATAATCCTATGGGCTCAATGTAGAGAAAGTTTCACTGATTAAAAAACAATAGAAAATAAAAAATGTACTGTCTGAGCCAGCGATTGTATACTATCATTCATTTTCTCAGTTTCTGGAAATTACGGACTTTTAAATTATAAAAAAAGAGTTTAAAATTATGTATCTAAAGGCATAGAAAAAATTTTAAGTTGAGAAAATGACGTTTTTCTCATTATATGCGTGCGATCGGAATGTTATAATATTTAGCCTCAAATGTTACGAATGCTGCGTCGAAGCAATTACACAAAGCATCGTATTTTAAATCTTACATAATTAAGGAGTATATATTTTTATTTTTATATGATGCGCAAAAAGAGCAATTGCATTAAATTAGAATATTTACAGAATACAGATAATGAGTCATTCGCTTTTTTTAAAAGTAACAAATGATTTAAAAATTTATGTTATATATTCTTAGAGTGAGAACTTTGAAACGTTTAGGTCGTTAGTTTTGAACAAATTTAGTCTACATCTCCTCATACATATAAGTGGTAATATGTTGATAAAATTGATCAAACGTAACATTTTGGTTGCTAGGGAGGGCTAAGGTCAATATTTTGCTCCTAGGGGAAAATTGTTACAAATATATATGCCATACATATATATATGACAAATAGTCTTAATTATGAGATAAAACTTATACTCTAATTTAGAGTGTCGTTATAATTTAGCTTTATATTAACTAATTTTTAACATTATTTTATAAGGCAATACTCATTGCTTTCCTCAGTACCCGTAAAATTGTTAGCATGATCACTCGTACAATATCTACTAACTCACTGGCACTCTACATTAAACATTATTAAAATTAAAACTTCTGGCACATTTAATAAGTGATCTAAACAATCTAAATGGTCAGGTAGTTCTTTTTATGGAGTATACATCTGGTTCAGTTTCTTTTCACACACGGGTTCATATTTTGATATACATAGTTCAACGTCACGTAAAGCGATCTTTATGTATTAATGAATTGCAGTTACAACTGGCTATGTGATGTGGTATCAGGGCTAATTCCCTTCCCATTTCCTTTAATCTGTGGTTTTCACGTTCAGAAATTTTTCCGTAGTACTCTAATGCAAACCAAATACGTGAAACTTTTTCTTAAGTACTTAAGTTTATTAATAGCAAAACATAGTCCGTGATATAACATGACTGTTTTCTTTCATAGATACTTGTAATTGTTTAAAATATCCATTTAGTTATTTGTCTTATGTGTTGTTAGAAAAATGTTACGCTGATTTAGTGTTTGGTAAAGAAGAAATTAAAACTCATAAAACACACCTTGACTAATATATCTTGATTAAATGATTTTATACAATTAAATGCCTAAGGAATAAAACAGGAATACAACTTATCGCTTGTAGAAGTGGAAAACTCCTCTGGACTCGGCGTCGGTCTAGTAAAAATGGTGTAGCTTTTCCTTTGTTTCGTGTCGCTCCAAATATCTATTCCACAAGGAGTGGATGCTAACAGCTTCAACCCTCTTCTTTCCTCTGGAAACAACCTCATACTGAAAAATTCAGCCTACCCCGCGAAAGAAATAGGGGTTAGTTCGAGAATGGAGGGGTCAGATCGCGCCAAACCAACGCGCCCTTCTATTGGTTGGACGAAGTCCGAAGTTTGTTCCTAGTCCTGGCCGCTCCTATTCTGTTTGCCTTTGGTGATGACTTGCCGGAACAGATAAAAGAACGTTGAAGCACTGAATGTGACTTATTGTTACCAAATAACCAACCATTAAATCTAGCAATCTCAAACAACCAAATAACCATTCTATTGCAACTCAACATTGCATCTTACATTGAGATTAAAAATAAAAATACTCCTTCATAATAATGTATATAATTTTGAAAATTCAGCATTTTTTAACATTTTGGCTATAAGATTTTTAGATATTTTTGTTTCTCAGTTAAGAACTGAAAGCAAAAATATGCTTGGAATACTAGTAGGATCTATTTATCAAGTAGAATCTTTTGTCTCCAGGAGGTGTATAAATATGTAGATTGATCCTTCAGTTTGGAAGTTGGGCGCAGGGCAACTCTACTCTGTAATAACTTATTGTTGCGAAGTAAACAGAAGGAATTATCCATCTGCTCTATAGAGCAATTTGTCGCAATTTTACGAACTTCCATTCATTTTCATGTTTACAACAGCCAATAGACAAACAATAAACTGCCCTTCTGTTCAAAACTAAAGCCATAAACTTGCCATAAGTTGAGATGTGCCCTGCTGTGTGAAATCGCCTTATAAAAGACCAACTGAAAAAAGAATAAGGGGTTAGAGTATTTGTACATAGAGTATCCGGACATTTTATCGTAGTAAAGGATTGTAATTAATATGTGAGAAATGTGATAAATACAAGACAAAAAAATTAAAGATCTGACAGTTTTTGAAAGAAAATTTTAAGAATTATTTTTAGAGATATCTAGGTAAATGGTGTATGGAGGATAAGGATATATATTGAATTATAAACAATTTATAGAAATTTAGATATAGTTAATGTCACCAGCATTCAAAGATTATGATGGTCTAGACATATAATCAGATTGAATGACTACAGATCCACAAAAATCATTTTCATGGATAAACCAACAAGCATCCGGAAAAGGGGACATCCACAGATGGTTTAACTTTATTCACAATGACTTAAAAAATTACTAATTGGCAGTCTATGTCCAAAGATAGAAATTCCTGATATCAATTTCTGTAGTATACCACTTAAAAAGAAGTAGTATTTCTTCATGGATTTCAAGTGCTAGGTAAATCTTGTGTGGTAAATTAGTAGTTTGCTAATCAGCAGTTTTTTTTAACATTTTGTTAAAATAATGCTTCCAGATTCTCAAAACATAGCAAAATTTCTTCATAATTATAATTCTGGTATATTAACAAATGTTTACATGACTAAAAAAATCAAATATGATTGTTAAGTGATAAGAAAAGTAATAATTAAAGTACATGCTCCAAATATACCAGGAAATATTCTCAAAGTTTACTTTTCCTAGCGTCTAATGAATATGTACTCTATGATTAAATTAAATGCATTGACTTTCTTGATATAATGTTACTTAATGTTCATGTCGCCTTTGAGATTTCGGTAAAACATTTATTCTGCATCGACTAGTTCATTAATGCATATGTTCATCAGCTAAATATTATCTACATGTTAACTTTTATTTCAATATTTGTTTTACGATAGAATTCCATAACTGAATACCAAAGTGATTATTGAAAAGTAATTGAATATCTCATTTCAATGGAAAATAATTTTTGAAAATCTCTTTTCATGAAGTATTTATTTTTGATTTTCGACTTCCTTCCACAAGTGATACCAATGCAGACTCAATTAGTAATTCATTTCTTATTGAATATATACTTATGTCTCCTCTGTAGAATTTACAAATTTATTAATTAATACTTTAAAATATTAATTATGCTTCTCGATTTCAATTCAAATGTTTAGAATCAATCATTTTATTTTTTGTGTTTTATGCGTGTGTAAGTTCCCCAAATTTCAATGACACAAGCCGCTAATCAACATGTTTTATGAAAATGGCGAAATGTTCAAAACTAATTCAGTTCCTGCATTGTACCACTTGAATTGGATTATAACTCTCTTAAAATCCGTGGAATAGAATAATTGGTCCCAAAATATAGAATTTAACAACTCTTAAGAAATAATTGTAAGTGTCATATCATTAATATAATGAAATTTTATTTGGAAATTAGAGCTCTTCCAAATACAGTAAATTACTTTGTCACTGTTTTTTATTATAACTTTCTTCGAGTTTCACTTTAAAGAATTCATCCCATGAATTTCTTTCTCACTTTATGATCATTTTATTAAAGTTGACAGAAATACGAGGCGCATCCAGAAAGTAACATTCCCTATTTAAAGAAAAAAAGAACTCACACTTTCACGGACATATCTATTGGCAACAAGTACAGCAATGTTTCAGCTATTTTTCAACATAGCAATCACCAGAATTGAGACACTTGTGGTATTGTGAGATCAATTTTTTGTGCACCTCTGTCGTAGAACTCTATAGCCTGTGAATGGAACCAGCTTACCTGTTCCAGAACAACGTACACAACCCTTTCCGTACATACAGCATCTCTTTGAATTTGGTCCTGACAGAAGATCCACTATGATGCCAATGAATTGACTGCTTCTTGGTTTCCGGGGTAAAGTGCGAAATCCAAGTCTCATTGCCCATGACGATCCTGTCGAGAAACTCGTCGCCGTCATCGTGATACCATAGCAGAAATGTCAGTGCTGCTCCAAAGCGTTGAATTTTGTGTTCGGGTGTCAGTTTCGGTCTCATAGACCTGACAGATCTGACGATAAATTTCAATTGGCGCAATGCTTTGTGCATTCAATATCACCGACCGCACCTTGCAGGCGTCGGGGGAAGGAATTGGAGTTTCCATTTCGGACCACTGCTACCCCGTTACTGGCACGAATCGAGACTTGTCCAGCTGGCATATGATTAATAAGTCATAGATCTGTTACGCACGCGCAATTGACAAGGCTAATTACGTTTACTTTAAACGGGAAAAAATCGGGAAACTTACTTTCTGGATGCGCCTAGTAATTTTCTCTTAAGTTTTTAAGAACATTTTTCGGCGTATAAAGTTTAAAACATGATGAATTACAGATAGAATTTTAATTTTTGAACCAAAAACATTATTGTGATGTCAGAATAATATATGAAATTATTTATGTATAAGCAAACTACGTAGTAATGGAAAGAGAACATATGCAGATATAATACAAAGAGAGCATAGTAATTTAGCATATGTCAGCTTTATCATAAGAATTATAGTTGAAGCAATCATTCCATATGTTTATTTCATGGGTTAATTAACTCTAGTTCACCGCATCATTATAGGAGAAAATTCAACTGTAAACAAAATCTTCGGTTTCATTAACAAATATTCAAATATTCCCAAAGATTAATGAGGAAAATTTCTAGTTCATTTTTTAAGCTTTTTCAAAATTAATGCATTTTTAAAAACTGTGTAATACTTATGGCCGCGTATGAATACATTAATATGACCCTGATCATAATTCAAACATACGTAATAAATGACTTTATTAAGAGAGTTGAGTTTATATGGTATCTTTCCAACAATTCTAGACTTTTTGTTCTAGACTTTTTTTATAATTAAAACTAGCTATATGAAGCATCCGGCATAACATGGGTGCTTCATATAGCTAGTTTTAATCATAATTAAGTTTTATTATAAATCACCTCTAGAGTTCATCAAATATTACAAAGGATATACAAATGAACTGGAAAAAAATTTAAAATTTCCTTCTTGTGAATAGAAAGTAATAGAAAGTAATGAGGTACGTTATATACGGGGTAATCTATATATATTGTTAAGAATACTTTAAACATGTAATTTGTTTGGTATCTCGCCAAATTGGCGATATATTGGCTCCTTGGCCAAGTTTTATTAGACTCATTTTTGGCGCCTTGGCAACATTTGTTGCTGACCCCTCTCTTTATTTGGATTTTACTAGAAGCTTGTGGAAACTTTCAGAAACTTGAAAGCTATATAAAGGGGCAGTGAGTTCTCAAAAAAGGTGAGTTCACGCTCAGATCTGATGAGAGTAGGACCTGTGTTAATGCTTTACATATTGCTCTGAAAAAGTCCGCCAAAAGGCTGCCAAGTTTTATCGCCATCCGTTGTAATTGTGATTTATTTGGCATGTTAATAAATTGTTATTGTTTTTGTCTGAGCCAAATTCTATTCAATCAACGAGCCTTACGAGAGAATTTCACAACAATTTGGTGTCAGAAGTGGGATTCGAACCCACACACACAAAAGTGGACTGAAAACCTGAACGAATTTCGGAACAATAAACGATGGCTTTCAAAACCACATATTTGTCGTTATGTTACATTTTAAAATTTAATTTATTGCTTTCGGATATATAATATCATTAGTCTGTTTTCGAGGAGCATGTACGTGCAAATTTTTATATAGATGTTTAAAAATAAGCAACTCCCCATACATAAAAAATTATTAATTTATTAAACACTGAACCATGATTGAATCAAATATAAAAGTAATAATTTAATAACTTAAAATAAAAATAAAAAAGTATTCATTTATACTGAAAAACATACAAGATATCTTTTGTGGGAAGAAGATGCAAATGATATTTAAGTAATATAGAATATTAAAGAATTTATTTTATTTTCAGTCAAATTTTCACGCCTTAAATTTCTTTCATATGGTTAGAAAGTAAGGAGGTACGTTATATACGGGGTAATCATTATATATTTATAATACACGATGGTTTCAAAACCACATATTACTTTGTCTTTATGTTACATTTTAAAATTTACCTTATTCCTTTCGATAATACAATATCATTAGTCTGTTTTTTCAGAGCATGTTCGTACAAAATTTTTTTATAAATGATTAAAAATAAACATGTACTCTTATACATAAATAATTATTAAATTGTTAAAAACTGAGCAGTGATTGAATTTATTATAAAAGTAATAATTTAATAATTTAAAATAAAAATAAAGTATTTATTTATACCAAAAACATTATACAAGATATCTTTAGCGGGAAGAAAATGCAAATGGTATTTAAGTAATACAAAATTTAAAAAAAAAATTATTTTATTTTCAATCCAATTTTCACTTCTTAAATTATCTCCAAGAAATGTATCGCTTGGAACGCTGTAAAAAAAAAATTTACATTTGCAAATTGCTTGTAAATATTTTATTTCTATTGCTTTCAAATCGCTTTTATAATAAAAGAGTTCTGTGATGATTAAAAAGAGCTTTAAAAAGGGATAAAGGAATGTTTATCCAAAAAAATAAGTAAACAGTACTGATCTGCGGGTCTAAAAACTATATATCGTCCAAATCCATTCAAAACTGTGGAATTTTTTAAGGACATGAATATGTTCCCCGTTTGTATGTATACTTATATACATAATAACTATCTAAATTACCTGGTATGGCCCCGGTTTTTTTGTTTTTCCTTATGTTATTTTCAGTCCAATTTTCACGCTTTAAATTATCTCCAAGAAATGTATCGTTTGGATAAAAAAAATTCACATTTGCAAATTGCTTGTAAAAGCTTTATTTCTATTGCTTACAAATAGCTTTTATGAAAAAAAGAGCTCTGAAATGATTAAAAAGATCGCTGAAAAGGAATAAAGGAATGTTTATCCAAAACAAAAATAAGTAAACAGTGCTTATTTCGAGTCTAAAAACTATATATTGTCCAAATCCGTTCAAAACTGTGGAATTTTTTAAGGGACATGAGAATTTTTCCCGTTTGTATGTATACTTATATACACAATAGCTATTTAAATTACCTGGTATGGCCCGGATTTTTTTTATTTTTCCCTATTGTATTTTCAGTCTATTTTCCCAGCTTTAAATTATCTCCAAGAAATGTATCGTCTGGATAAAAAAATTCACATTTGTAAATTGCTTGTAAATGTTTTTCTTTCTATTGCTTTTATAAAAAAGAGCTCTGAGATGAATAAAAAGAGGTCTGACAAAGGGATAAAGGAATGTTTATCCAAACAAAATAAGTAAACAGTGCTGATCTACGGGTCTAAAAACAACATATCGTCCAAATCCGTTCAAAACTGTGGAATTTTTTTAAGAGCCATGAATATTTTTCCCGTTTATATGTATACTTATCACACAATAGCTATCTAAATTACCTGGTATTGCCCGGGTTTTTTTTTATTTTTCCCTATATTATTTTCAATTCAATTTTCACGCTTAAATAATCTCCACGAAATGTATCGCCTGGATTAAAAAAAAATTTCACATTTGTAAATTGCTTGTAAACGTTTTATTTCTATTGCTTGCAAATAGCTTTTATAAAAAAAGAACTCTGAGATGATTTAAAAAAGCGTTTAAAAGAGGTAAAAGAATGTTTATCCAAAAAATAAGTAGACAGTGCTGATCTACGGGTCTAAAAACTATATATCGTCCAAATCGGTTCAAGACTGTGGAATATATTAAGGGACATGAATACTTTCCCCGTTTTTATGTATATTTATATATACACAATAGCTAACTAAAATATCTAGTATTGTCCTGCGTTTTTTTTCTGAGTCTTGTACTAACAGTCTTGTTGACAATCGTGATGCAAAGAATGGATCTTTGAATTCCGAGTGATACGACGAAACTTTAGTGTGTATGTTAAGTGTGGATTAGAGGGCTACCGAGACTACCAGTTTAAATCTGATTCTAAGTAACTATGAACGTTTATAACAACAGCTGCATTCAAACGTGCAGACAGCGGTACCTAAAGGCAGCACCATGCCATTCGGCCATAATTAAGCAATCGTGACCTTGACTCAAGACCTTCTAATCCTGTAATTTAATGAATAAGTGTGTAAAAGATCCATTCATTTTCGAGATGCCTAGCAAATTTACATACATACATACAGGGTGTTCCAAAAATGACCGGTATATTTGAAAAATCAATAAAAACTAAACGGACATTGATAGAAATGCACAGTTTATTGCAATATGCTTGGGAGAACATTAAATTTTCAGGCAGACAAACTTTCAAAATTAGTTACAATGTTCCACAAAAGATGGCACTGCAATCTGGAAAAATCCAAACATTTTCCAGATATCTATCAGTCTCAGCAATAATATGGCGTATTCTCAGAACGAAATTATCAGAAACCCATGTAAACGTCTCAGGCGGGATGGCTTCACATGCAGAACAGATGTACTGTTTCAGTTATTCAATTGTTTCTGGATAGTGGCGGTACACCTGGTCTTTTAAGAGTCCCCACAGAATAATATCGTAGTTTAGATTTTTCGAGACTGCAGCTCCCTCTGTTGGGAAGTATTGTTACTAATTTTAAAAGTTTCTCTGCCTGAAAATTTACTATTATCCCAAGCATATTGCAATAAACTGTGTATTTCTAAAACTAACCGTTTAGTTTTATTGATTTTTCAAATATACCGGTCATTTTTTAAACAACCTGTACATTCAGAGAATTATTTATATGAGAGATAAATTAAAGAAATAAAAACGTTAAATTTGGAGATTTATACTTGTACAGACTAACAATAAAGGTTTTTTGGAGATCATTAAATAAAATCCAATGTAGCTAGAAATAAAAATGTTAAATTAAGAATGTGTTTCTAATCCTAACAGCCATATTTTTCTAGTCCCCTCTTGAAAAGTAGCAATTTCTAATGCCAGTATTTGCCTTTCAGTACTGTATATTAACTACATAATATGTAAATTGACATCAGTTGTGTAAATACTTGGCTGCAGGAGATAATCATATTCAGTGCATATCGAAATTTAACTTCCACTTGTACTAAAGTAATCTAACTCTTTCAAGAAAAGATACCGCACTTCACTTATTTTCTAAGAAATTTCTCAGGCATTGGTAATCAGATAAACATTAAATTTGTATTCAACATGATTAATGATAGTAAATAAAAACAAATAGTTTGCATTAAAGCAATTTGATTTCTCATGCAAATTGCTCCAGAACCTTAGCAATTAAATGCTCCCTATAAATGAGTGTTTTAAAATATTCATAGGCAGTTTTAATCTTCCAAATATGAGTTAAAAGATAAAACAATCTAGCTGAATTATTATTAGTTTTGTCACGAAATACGCTGATTAGGTATAATTAATAATAAATTTCGTAATCCATTTAGTTCCGGCAGAGACATATTTGTTTCAACACATCGTCTAAGTGGCGGAACAAGTACTCCATTCATTTGAACCAAAGTGTCTTTAATTTCCGTGAAATATTGCATTAACTCTACGTTTGAATAACTTTAAATAAAATAATAGGAATTCCGTGTTAATTTTAAACAAGGGAGGGAGTTTAATTATAATGGTTTTACGTCACTCTCATTTTTAGGAGGTATGTAATCTTTTGGCTGACTGATTGGAATCATTATTTTCACTCACTGCTTACTCAACTGCTTAGTAAAATCATGTTCTACTTCTTAACACGTTGCGTACGGGTCACGAGATATCTCATTTTCAAGGTCTTTTTGGATGAATTGATGCATAACCAACCAGAGGCAAATATCTTTGATATATCATATGGAAAACGAAGATAAATTCTTGACAAATGATTAGCAAAATAACTGAATGTCGAAAATCTAAACATGTGGAAACAGTTAGTCAGTATAGCCAGGACGTCGGTAGAACGGTGCCGATCGTTTACCGTACCTTATAATTATTGTACATTATTGTACAATACGTTTTATTATTGTACATTTTGTTATTTTAAAGTTCATGCTTTAATTTGTTAGGAAACAGCTTTTTAAAAATCATTTACATTTTCAATCTGTTATTGCTTAGCAAACATTTTTCTAGAGCGTTCGAAAATGTACGTGCCTGAAAGCACGTTGAGAGCTATCACAATGTTGAGGCTGATTTCCAGTGCCTATAAGCATCCATGACCACAAAGGACTCATTTGAAGTTCTGCTGGAGCCGTGGTAGCTTAGTTGGCAAAGGCAGAGATCTGGCGGGCTCCGTGTCTAAGCTGGCTATAGATCCATCGTGTCCATTGATGGAAGCTGGAGTACATAAAATAGGTTCGTTGTCGTAATGTCCTTTAAGATCCAAAATAATACCTCTGGAGGTGGTAGGCCGAATATAGGAGGCTTCTGCCTAGTACTATTACGAGGACTCACTTTGTTTGAGTTGTCTAATTAAGTAATGTTGGCCTCCTACATGGTGCTATATAAAAATGATTAACAATCGACGGCGTCGTATAGGCGAATGTTTAACAAGCAACTGCACTTGCATTGTTTAAAAAATAGGTTCTGCTTCCGAAAACCAAGTCTCTTGATATCATTCGGCAATACATTATGTGAGTTTATATGAAAGATTGTAATAGTGTAAAAATCAACAAGTCCAAGACTTGAAAAAAATATTATTTTTTTTAGTGTAACATTAAAGTTAAGATTTATAATGTACATTAAGAGATTTTATAATGTTTTTTTCTAAAAACTCAGCACTATACCAATGAAAATGGTGTAGTGCATTCTTACAGATTTTCATTAACATATTTTCTAGCCAATCACAGGAATTTTGTCCAGTTTTTATTTACCAATCAATTCGCATTCTGAAACTGTCAACTCATGTGGCAGATAAAAATTTAGTGTTTGGAACTTTTGTGGATTTGTTTTGTTTGATTTGGAGCACTACGGTCAACTGATTTCCTCATGAGGGAACTTGTCTGAGAGTAATATAAAGTAAGGCAAACCAATTTATTTTTAAATAGGAGGCAGTGTCTTATTTTAATCTTGCAGAATATGCATCATTTCCATGCATTCACTTTGTATTTGGTGTCTGTGTTATAGGTTGGCAAAATCCGCATTTCAATAGGTTTATTATAAGTTGAAATGTTTTACTCATCTTTGGACTATCAAGGCATACTTCTCGTAAAATATGGCGTTAAAAAGTGAAGATATTTTATTAGCGACCGTATTTTGTGGATTTTATTAGCACACGTGCCAAAGTTAGGTAAAAATGAGTTTACGATTGTCAACAATAAAACATTTTTTTTTTACTTTAGGGACAAATAAAATATAAACATTGATTAAAATAGCAGTATAATATAAATATACTTGTTTAAAAACCTACTAAAAAAGGGATAAAATGTTTACAAATAAGGCAAAATGAAATGTTTAATTTAAATTAAGTGAAAATTAAGGTTTTGTTTGTTTATTTTTAATGAAAGCAATTTATGTTAATAATTATATATTGTTTGAATGTTAAAGATTTCTCTCTTCGCAAAATATTGTATGAAGTAGGTGGTAAATGTAGGAGTAGCATAGGAGTTTACAGTTCTAAAGGGTAACATCAAAATGTATTTTCCCATTTATTCGTGTTATTTAAAATGTTATGCATTAATCTGCGTTAAATTATACACGCATTTTAAAAAATGCCAAAACCAGTGAACAATGCATATGAGATCTCATATCCCTTCGGTTGGTACAGTTTGCAATCATGTTTATCTGACTAAATATCGGAATCATAGCTACAAAGAAGAAGCATTTTCTATTTTGTTGATACCTCGGGGAATGGAGTGAGCGATTGATCTAGCATGATTATTATTTGTTGTTATCTCTGCCACCGGATGTGACGTAGGTGTCCTTACAGTTTTGCTTACTTGTTACATGAATGTTACACAACTAGTGACTAGCTACATTCATACAACGAAGATCTTTTTTAAATACTTCTTTAATCTTTAGTGATACCTTAAGTTAATTTCTCTAATTTGTTTTCATTCACCGTAGGAAAAAAAATCACACCTACAGCTTCGCAACTAAGAAGCCATTTTTCATACCCATTACAGTACCATATTTTCATTTACTACCTTAGATATCATTTTGTAAACGTAGCATATATTTTGAACATTTTTCAATTGCTGTTACCATTCTGAAAGGATATATGTACTTCAACTGAAGAACGCTAGTCAAGTACATTTTCTAGAGTAACTAACTACTGTAGTTAAGTTACTTTCCTTAACTTATTATTTAACGTAGAAACATCCCACATGTATGAATAACTTCCAAACTTTAAGGTAAGAGACAACCTTGTTTATTTCAAGTATTTTTAGAGCCGAAAATCTTCCTTTAAAAAGTCTTTTAAGACTCAGATTCAATGACGACTTCTTGAAACTTGAATATGAAAATGAAAATAAAAATACGTCCGAATGTAGGAATAGAAGGTTGTTTCGTAAAGAGAAAGTTAAATCAAACGTAAGAACACATAAAGCCATACTTACATAAGGCCAAAAGAAATGCTTTCCAAGGTCTTTCTTTCTGTACTCGTGACGTCATTCTCGGTACTTGAATTTGGCATTTATCCGACATTTTCATGTCTTAAATTTAATATCTTTCCTAAAGGCTCCAATGCTACGTTAGTGTTTCTATCTTAATTTACTTTGCTCTATCTAATTTCTGTTATATTTTCTTACCATGTTTTTGATAAAACCAGGTACGAATTTAATGAAAACAAATATATTTCTTTCTTTAATTTTATAAGATATCTACTGATAGTCAGAGACTATTTATCCTTTCTCTTTATCTAAGAAAGCTAGATATATTGACTAGACTTAGGATTTGGTGGGCTAGTAGAACTACAAATTGCAACGAACACATATTCAATTCTTTTTATTGCTCATAGAAAAGTTCTATTGGTCTCGAAAGCAAGGTCGGGTTTTGTTGGAGTTCCAAATATTTCAAGGTATTTGAACCAAAAACAATTAGAATCCCTTTTATAACACAGAGAAAGTTGAACCTTAGTCTTATTTTTAGGTTTTATTACATTTTTTTTTAATTTCACAAATAAAAATATTTGATACATTATTTTGATACTATACATTGTTATTGGGTCTAGAAATTTTATAATATTTTTATACTAACTATTTTTGTATCTGAGCAGGTATCCATCAAATTTCAGGCGCCCAGATTGTATAGTAGTTAGCTTATTATTTTTCCACTGTAAGGGCCGACCGATTAGGGCGTTAATCTTCGGTACCGGAGTTCACGGGTTCGAATCCTACTGGGGTATGTTCGTAGCCTTTCGGAGTCGGCTTTAAAGAGTAGGCCCCAGTCTCATTAGCCCTAGTGTTGCAGAAAAGCAGACCGTAGTATCCCAAACTAAACCAAACCAAATTGCCACTCGAAGGGTTTGGCTCCGATTCCCGAGTAAAACTTGGATGCATTTGTGCTTTACTCTCTGCTAGGGAGTAATGTTAGCTGCCTATTTGGTTCTTCTATAATAAAATGGTCAATAAAACCGCTGTAGAGGTCAACTCTAATAAAATCAACTGCCCCTGCACTGGGGAATTTTCCCCCCAATGCAGCAGGCAATACAGCATTATCCTAACGCCATTCAAGACTGCGAAGCTGTTACCCATTAACACCATCCGAAAAACACGTGTAGCTTAATGTATGCTACGGACGTGGGTAACAGTACTCCTTTGGGGAAAATATTAACAAAATCTTACTTAGCCAAGTTACAATCCCATCATGTGCTTTGAAACTATTGATTTTTTTTGTACTATTTAACTTGCTATTGCAGTTACTTACCTTTAATATAACAATGAATTAAGACCTTGAAAGCTTCAATTTAGCCCCAAAACTACATTTTATTACAATGGGAAAATGTAGACAATTATATATACAAAACATTTACTCCCTATCTACTCCGTATAATGCTTATTAAAGATAACAATAAAAAAGAAATATTAGTCACAAAATTTCAAATACTGTCCCTACTTTAAATAAGAGAAAGAGGTAAGGTTTATTATAAAAGCTGTCGTGTCTTCAGCCTATGATGTTTTAAAGTTTAAAAATCATCGGGGATTAAAACAATACTAACGTTTAAAGCCAAACGGAAAAACAAAATACCAGTTTTTAGGTTCTCAATCCAACTACATTCATATAGAAACCTTCCTTATTTGTTATGCCCTTACTCCCCCTTATATCAAACCTAATTCTTCAAAAAAATATTCAACCGATAGCATCGAAAAGTAAAATCAAGGTACAACAAGTTTTTCTACAGATTCTTCAGCAGTTTTCTATTTAGTGAGATTCTTTATCGGCTATAATGCAATCCCTCCTTTCTTAAATCTAATCCTGGCAGGAAATGAACTGGTAATTTATTATTGTGTAACTATCCTTAGTTTTTAATTATTAAGTCTAAACGACAGTAGTTTAGTAAGCAAAGGGAGCGGTTTCGTAACGTCGAGTGATCTCAAAGGGTTGAAGGTTCGGAGCTCCAGTCTACCAATGATCAACCTAGTTCTTTAATGATGGTCGGGGAACGTAAAATAGATTCATGGTCCCAATGTCCTTAAAGTTTCCAAACAATACCTCTGGAGTTGGCAAGCAAACTCTAGGGACTTCAGTTTGGTCCTTGCCTCTAAATTACGACGACCTACTTTCTTTGTGTTGACTCAAGAACTGGTGTTAGCTGACTATATGATGCTCCTAAAACGACCTATATAATAATAGCCTAAGTTGTTTTTCCATCTGTCAGCGCATTGATGAAGCAGTTGTACCTGGAATGGATAGAGGCATCCATGTTGTATTTTTAATGAGTTAGGGTTATCAAAATTCAAAGCGATTTCGAAAACGTTCGAAATCCACACCTTACCCCCTTTTCGAGTATCTAATGATATTATTTAAAGCCCTATTTCCCCTGGTTAAGAGCAGGTGATTAAATTTATCAATTTATCACACAATAAATAGGTAAAAGTAACATTTTTCTAGCATTATGAAGTCATTCCTTTAACCATCTCTTCTACTCATTTCTTAATTTAAATTATTTAAATATCGTCTGCATTATTCTCATACGTTTTTATCACTAAACTTAGATATAACGTTAATAATATTCTTTTATATTTGTATTACATAATAGATTAGGTACTTATGTGCTAATTTTAAATTTAATCATCGATTATTTTTGTTGCGATAAAAAATTTATCACCGGTATTAACAACAAATTCTTTTCATAAAAGTCTAGGAGTCTATTTCACGGACTAATAAATATCTAGCGTTTAAATTATATATTTTTGAAAATTAAGGAGTTTGTTCGTTTGTGTGTTTGTTTTTTATGCATAATTACACGGTTTGCAATCGTTTCGCTAAATTTTGGACATCATATATACCGCCAAATAATCACTGTCCATATTAAAACTCTGCTCTCCATCCTATCACGTAATATGTCAAGATAAAGTTGAAAACCAACATGCGGTCATTGAAGATAAACAAATTATTGAGCGTGTACCAGATAATTCTCAACCAAAAAATATACCATTTTTTTACCTGCCTTATAGGGTACTTTACAATTCTAGAAAATTAAAAATTTTACTGATCCCGTCATATGACGGGTTATATGCTAGAGATAAAATTATTAACAAATTCTGTAGCGTTGTAAAGACAAATAATTCTCTGGGAAATTCACATAAAATATTATTAATGCTGTAAAGTAATGTTATCTGTATAATAAAGAAATTTTATACTAAATTCATATCACCGTCGAAAAATTTTAATTTTACTTTAAGTTTGATGTCTAACAAAGTTTTACTTTCCAGTCCTATTAACGTTGGTTAAATATTAATTAGATACGAGATTAGCTAGGCCGTCGTTGTCATTTAACTGGGAGAATTAATCAACTTACTCCCATCAAATATTTTCTAGGCACTCCTTTTTCTTTTGTGTACACGTTATCCTGACAGGAAATATTTCCATTTACAATTACTTCGCATGCAAAATTCTCGATGCATCTAGCGTATAGAATGATAGGCTCCTCTTTAATGCGTTGCTTAGAACTTTTATTAACTTTTAACTGGAACCGCAATATTTATTGTTCGTCGAGTGTTTTATTAGCCTTTTCTCCCGGGAAACAAACTTTTCGTCCACGATATATTCTAATTCAATCAACCCATTTCATTCTTTCCGTCAATTTTGCCACGTGATTGGGATGGTGTGAATATCTGATCATGCGGTTTGTGGTTTGGTTTTAATATTATTTTCTGTAATGAGAGAGGAACAAGAATTTTTAGGTGCAGCCTTAATTGAGATGCAAATATCGGAGTAAATTAAAACGTGGCTTGTTGATTGGAATAAATAAATTATATCTGAAAGGGTGAGTAGATTTTATATTTGGACGTAAAGTATGACTTTTGTCTGAAATACTAAATTCGAATTACTTACCGCGTATGAAACTCTCTCTTCTTGATTCAGATAATTTACTGTCGCAATTAACAGTTTATGATCATGAAAATTTAGTAAATGACAGAAAAGCGTTTAAAACGCAGTCGTAAAATAAAAGCTAAGTTGACGGCTGTTTTATACAACGTTTCAAAAGAAAAAAAATGTAAGGATATTTATAAAATGCTCATGGCAAAACACTTCACTGCGGGTACATTTCGCAACAGAATTGTACGGGGAGCGGGCGTTTTGCGGGTAAATTCGGTTAAATCTTAATAGATCGAAATTATTTAATTTTACATCACTTGCATCAACGGATGTAAAAACTAGTTTTTGTCTAAATTGTTCCAGAATCTATGTAGTAGACAAGAACATTTGGTTTCGTTTTCCTGTATATACCGTTATTTTTGTATCCACAAACAAACCATGTTGTTACACTAGCCCGTACTTGACCTGCGCTCAAGTATCAATCGTCAGAAAACGTACTAGTACGTGTCTCGCATACTATGTGTTAAAATTCTAACTGTTGAGAATCAGTGAGGTATGTAGTAAATATAAATGGAGTGTACTTTAATTAAACTTTAAAAAATCTTTAATAGGAAAAATAAATAACAAGTTTAGGATTTTCGTAAATGAGATTTAATAAAAGAGTCTCATAAGAGATACTAACAGTTTTTCAGCTTTCATGGGATCCGAACATTGTCGAAACAAAAGTTTCTAGTTAAGCAATGGAAACATAGATAAAGTGGGGTGATGACTCCTACTAAACACTAGTCAGTATGCACACTGTAATAACTTATATGAAGTTAAAAACTATTTATTATTATTTGGCTACCTCGAGACACGAAACTTACTTTGAATTCTGAAGAAAATGTGGATGTGATAATTCTAATAATACATCATACAAAATATAAAAAAAGTTATAAAATACAAAAAGAGTATGAGTCAATCATTTTGTTTCCATATCAGTTTTTTATAGCTTACTCCTGTACAGTGTTCCCTTTTAAGAGTGGTATTCCTTAATGAGATCTTGGGAGTTTAGACAGAGTTGCTGAAAAATACACCCTATTTCGGATAATAAGCTGAGTAAATTTTCACTAACGTGAAATTTTTCTTCCAATACGTAAGAGCATTTCTCTCTTTTTTTATGAGTCTAACGATGGTCCAAGTGTAGGACGCTGTTCTTCGGTACTGGAGTTCGCGAATTTGAATCCCGTTGATGGCAGTAATGTTCGTAGCTGTTCTGATTTCGCTTTAAGCTGTAGGTTCCAGTCTCATTAGGTCTTGTGTAGAAAAACAGGAGACCGTAGAACTTCAAACCAAACCAAAAACCTAGTATAAAAGTGTAGGTTTTTTGGTTTGGTTAATCATAAACATAAAAAGTTTTTGCTTAAACTAAGACAGAATTTCTGAACCTGTATTTATTTGTAAGATAGATTGAAAAAAGTAGTTATATTTTAAAGGATCACGGTGAGGTATATTCCCCAGCATTAGTGGTCATAAAAGGAATCTGTTCTTTAAGCTGTAGGTTCAAGTCTTACCCTTAGTGTAGTCAAACAGCCTTAGTGTGTTCCTAATCAATCCATTTATATTATGTATGAAGAAATACTTTTTAAGGCTATCCAGAATACTAGACCTATTACTAGGCAATATCTTCTGGGATATAAAAATATAACCATAATCATTTACACTCGAAATATTCTAGGAGATATTCTGTACATGGCTATATATAAACATTTTCATGACAAACTTTGTTTTTCAACTCTTTAATAAACAAACCATTTATACTATGTATGAAGTAGAACCATTTAAAGCTCCTCAGAATACGAAATTTAATAACAGGAATCTTCAACGATGTAAACAATCAACCATTAACAATAAACATCTACTAGGCGATATCTAGTGTTAAACTCTATATATTCTAGAAAATATTCTGTATATGAATACATATAAGCTTGTTACCAACAGACTTTGTTTTCGACTTTATGATTGCCAACAGAGAAAGAAGTTTCTTTTAGGCAACCGTGTCCCGATGTTATTACAAAAATTTGTATCAATTTGAAATCGGCTTTAAAACT
This sequence comes from Pardosa pseudoannulata, assembly GCA_032207245.1. Classification (NCBI taxonomy): domain Eukaryota; kingdom Metazoa; phylum Arthropoda; class Arachnida; order Araneae; family Lycosidae; genus Pardosa; species Pardosa pseudoannulata. The sequence goes on along the minus strand of CM063501.1, from coordinate 37,937,218 downwards.
TTAAACAGTAATATGTCTTAGTCAAACATTTTTACTACTGCAAGGCAACTTTTTAAAGAATTATTTTAATGCAAGAAAAGGTAATATACAGGATTTCGTTTTTTAAATATTTATTGAAGACTATTAAGTTAATTTTAACTTGAAACTACTTATTTTAATTCAAATCACCTCAGACGTAAAACACGTTCTGTAAGTCCCAATAAAATTAGCTGGTGAATAACGTATATACTTGACTTTATCATTCCTAATGAACCAAAGAAGGATTTTCATGTTCTTATAAATGTGTATACCTACTTCATCTAAAATAGTTAATATCCTTATGCAGGTTATATTTTATACACTAAAATTAATGTTTATAAGCTTTCTATTTTACACCTTTTGGCTACAAGCCAAAAAACATGCAACTTATGTGGTAATTTCATTTGTGCTTCCCATCTGATTAATTCTCAGTAGAACTACGGAAAACTTGATGTTGACTTTGAATTTATTTGTTGTGTTTACATTTCGTTCCTTTGTTTTAAATTAGTTATAAGTGAAAAAACAATGTTTACTACCAGCAGCTTAATTTAGTTTACTTTATTTGCATTTCCATCATTGCATTTAATATGTCTAGAAAGAAGTAACCGAAATGTAATAAATATTCATTTAGTTTTGGGACTTTATTTTGTTTTGCGGAAAGTGCGTCGTTATTTACTTTTGTGATTAAATAAATCAGCGAGATATGTATGTATGTGTTTATTTACAACCACGTTCTTTACGTGAATGAAATGTTATAAATATTTGTGTTCCTTTTACTTAATTTTCTGCAGGCTTTGTAACCATCTAATTATTTATATTCTATTTAAGATTCTGTTGCCAATAATACATCTGAAGAATCACTGTACTTAAACACAGTACTTTAATGTCGTTATTAGACTTGTTTCTGGCGAAATAGTTCACTTTTTCCTTCATGAAATGGTTTGCTTTTTGTAGTTGTAATAAGTAGGTTGTTCAATAAGTAATAAGAATTATTTTATTATCTAGAAACTACTCATCAAAACAATGATCTTTGTTAAATAAGAAAATTGTTGGTATCTATTGAAAACAGTAGTCGAGGGATTGAACAACCCTTGATTTTGTAATTAGGTGGATTTCATTTGAACTTTAACCAGAATACTTTAAGCTCTTACATTTGAATCTCAATCAGTATATCGCATTTTCTTTTATTGAACAAGAGTATAGTAATGGGACTTTAAAATTATGTGGGGTAAAATTCCACCACAAGGGCTGTTGGTTTAAATTTGTTTAACGAAGAAATACGTTGCAATTTATTCTATTGAAGAATATATCGAAATATAACGCAATAAATAAAATTAGGTGCGCTGTGCGCTACTCTTCAGTATTAGTGTTCATCTCTTCAAAATCCACTAATTGTATTGTTCGTATCCATTCGTAGCCTAATCTGCTTCAAGCAGTAGGTCCCAGACTTTGACTATCGGACAAGCAATCGTAGCGCTTCAAATTTATCAACCAACCAATGAGCTTGCTCCGAAGTACTTTACTGTTACTCGCTGTAGAAGAAAATAATAACGTTCTGCTTTATAAATAAGTTTATTCTTATCGATGACCTATAATTTAAATAGAGGGTTGTTTTTGACAATTGCCCACAGTAATTTCACCTCTTCTTAGATCTACTTCGGCAAATTATATAACGCATTTTAAATTCTAACACTATATTATATTCTGATAAATTATTACGAAATTGTGTTTTTCTAGGTGAAGAAGGTTATAGAATTCAAATTTATCCTTCTTAGAACTCCTTATCGATTTTACTGATAAAATGTCATAAGTATTAAATCGAAAGCTTGTAATTTCTGATATATTTTACCCGTTATACTATTCATGGGACACTTGAATATGTGGCCACCGCTGCCTGTGAGAGGGTGCGACGTTGTGCTCACGCGTCTTCGCGTGGGACACTGCCGACTCACTCATGCGCATTTGTTACTTGGGAAAGCACCTCTCCAGTGTGCTTTTTGCAATTAACCTCAAACAGTTGCACACTTCCTGACTTTGTGTTGTTGCTTCCGGCGGATGTATTTGGAATATTTTAAAACTTCGTTGCCTGATCTTGGGACAATTTTTGGGGAAGCACCGCATGCTGGCTTGTTTCTCTTTCTTCGCCGTTCAGGACTGCTATATGAAATATGATCTGTTACCAGTTTCTTTGGAAAATTTCACTTATGTACATTTTAGATTTTTGACTGTATTTTAGTAATTTTTCATGTAAATTTTTATATGTGTCTTGTATGTATACTCTAACAGAACTTGTATGGCGCAGTATATCCCCCGAGGATTTTGTGCCTAAAGACATAAAATAAATAAATAAATAAATAAAATACCCGTTACAAATAAATAAATATTAAACAATTACATTAAGACTTTCAAGGAAGCCCACAAAAAATAATCAACAGCGAAAAGATACATTTTCTGCTTGCCATCTCACCCATTAGATGATTCTGTAGTCACAAGGTGTAATTTATCTGGCTGAAGCTAGTATACTATTGTCATATCGCCCGGTATAAAGTAAATTTAAAATTAGAGGGAAAAAACGTTATTTCACATTATAGTGAGTAATAGTACCTTGATTACCTTAACTAATATTCTTTTATAGTGACTAATACTACTAATATTGAGCCGCGGTAACTCAGTCGGCAAAGGGAACGCTCTCGTAACTGGATGGTTGCGGAGCCGAACCGGTCAAGATCCATTCATTAAAGGTGACTGGGGCACTTAAAATAGGTTTCAACTCATAGCTGGAGGGTTGTGAGATCGAGGCCAGATCCATTTAAAACCGGCCGGTGTTCACTAACGGCAGCTGGATCACTTAAAATAGATTCGTAGTCACAGTGTTCTCGTAGTTCAAACGATACTTCTAGGTGTGGCAAGCCAAACCAAGGGTCTTCTACTTGGTCCCAGATACCAAATTATGAGAACCCACTTCAACCCTTTATATCCTGAATTAATTTACCATCAACTTTCTTACTGCATTTTTGCATCATTAGATAAGTTTTAATGGAGAATAATCATAGAAAAAAGAAAATTAATTTTTACTGTATATTAGTAGTTAATTTTGCAGCTGGTACTTTCTAGTACCAACATATATTTTTGACTCTACGATAGAAAATAAAACATTAAATTATGAATAAAACAAATGAAATGTTTACATGCGAAGTATAGAAGTCTGAGTATTTAAAGAAAATATTAATTTCGAAAATTCAGTCATCATCTACCGAGTTATCAAAAGTCAAATTGAGAAGCAAACCACGGTATCTCAGTCGATTAAGGTTTCAACTCATAGCTGGAGGGTTGTGAGATCGAGGCCAGATCCATTTAAAACCGGCCGGTGTTCACTAACGGAAGCTGGATCACTTAAAATAGATTCGTAGTCACAGTGTTCTCCTAGTTCAAACGATACTTCTAGGTGTGGCAAGCCAAACCAAGGGTCTTCTACTTGGTCCCCGATACCAAATTATGAGAACCCACTTTAACCCTTTATAACCTGAATTAATTTACCTTGACCACAATGACCTCCAAGTTCTCAATCACCTGTGGGGGGTGGCAGGCCAAGCCTATAGTTCTTCTGCTTGGTTCCTGCTTCAAAATTACGAGGACCCACTTGAGCATACGTCGTCCTTTTACTCTTGCAGTGCTCGTCAAAACGAAAGGAGGCCGAACAATGGCCGATTGGTTAGGGTGCTGTCCTTCGGTACCGGAGTTCGTGGGTTCGAATCCCACTGTGGCATGGATGTTCGTAGCTGTTCGGAATCAGCTTTAAGCTGTAGGTTCCGGTCTCATTAACCCTCATGTTGCAAAATAGTAGACCGTAGCAAAAAAAACAAAAAAATATATAACAAAATACTTACAAAATAAAGTAAATTAAAAATCAAAAAAAATTTCACAATAAAAAACCATAAATTTAATTAAACAATATTCTTATAAAAAATAGAAATAGTTCAAAGATACATTAAAGGACTGTTCCTAAAAGAAACCAAAAAAATATCAAAAAATTATAGGTTAATACTAAAAAATGATCCAATATTTCCTAAATCTCTATAAAATAAAAAATTTTAATAAAAACTTTCATTAAACCAAGAAATAAAATAAAAATCGAAAAAAAAATTATTTACAGCATTGTTAATTAAAAATTAGAAAACATTAACTATTTTGCAAAAAAATATAACAAATAACCAAAACAAACCAAATATTAAAACAAACCCCCCAAATTAAAAACATGCAAAAAAAAAGAATAATTTAAAAAATATTAGAAAAAAAATAAAATCATAATTCGTTTTAAAAGTCAAAAAACTAACAGCGAAAAGATATATTTTCTGCTTGTCATCTCACCAATTAGATGATTCTGTAGTCACAAAGTGTAATTTATCTGGCTGAACCTAGTAAACTATTGTCATATCGCCCGGTATAAATTAAAAGGTAGAGGGGAAAAAAGCCTTATTTCACATTATAGTGACTAATAGTACCTTAATTATCTTAACTAATATTCTCTTATGACTAATACTAATAATATTGAGCCGCGGAGCTCATTCGGCAAAGGCAACTGTTTCGTAACTGAATGGTTGCGGAGCTCGAACCGGCCTAAGATCCATTCATTAAAGATGACTGGGTCACGTAAAATAGGGTCGTGACCACAATGACCTCCAAGTTCCCAATAACCTCTGGGGGTGGTAGGCCAAGCCTATAGGTCTTCTACTTGGACCCTGCTTCAAAATTACGGGGACCCACTCGAGCATAAGTCGTACTTTTACCCTTAAGGTGCTCGTCAAAACGAAAGAAGGCCGAACAATGGCCGATTGGTTAGGGTGATGGCCTTCGGAACCGGAGTTCGTGGGTTCGAATCCCAGTATGACATGGATGTTCGAAGCTGTTCTGAATCAGCTTTAAGCTGTAGATCCCGGTCTCATTAACGATCATGTTGCAAAAAGAAGACCGTAACACTCCAAACGAAACCAAACCAAAACGGAAGGCACACCCCCTTTGCCTTAAAACGAGTATCCTCCGGCTCAAACGTGCTTGATTTAACCAAGTGGCATAAGACAACAACAACGACACTACTATTATCACGTTATAGTAAAAAAATACCTCCTGATATTCATTTTAATTCGCTTTTAATTAATCTGAATCTGTATAAGTGATCTTATCAGCACGTTGCTGCAATATTTTAAGCAAAACACAGATTATAATAAAAAGGTAAAATTACTTATAAATGAAATTTGTCACACCGTGCAATTGCAATCAGATGTTAAATGTGTTTATCAAATTATTCCAGTTAATAAAATACAGACATGTAATATATTTATTGAGAACTTCAAGTCTTCAGTATTAGTAAAGATAAAATAATGAGATTTAATGCAAGCCTTTCTTATCTTTTTCTTATGTTCTATAATCTGAACCATGTATTTTAAATTGTTTAAAAATGTATACATAAGAAAACGGAATATTAGAGTTATACATAAAAGGATTCTGTGGCAGCCTCGAGTCAGTTACGGAATCGCATATGTATGGTTTCAGTCATAAATTTTTAAGTTTTCAAATAGATGGGAGTTGTATTATCAGTGTTTTGCAACTATAGGGTAAATTTACTTAGCGAACCGCTTCAAACCGATTTCGAATAAACGCAATTATCAATGTCAAGAGCAGGACTCACAGACTATATTTTTTAAATTTCTGTTCTTTAGTTACTTAATCACAAAACGGCAAAATAAAGAAGAAATCACTCTGTGGAAATGTAGTGGTATTTAAATTATATTTTTACTTTTAAATAAATGCATTTAAAGTTGGCATTTTTAAGCTTTTAACACATTGTTTGCGGGTTACGTACTAGTACGTTTTCAGACGTTTGATACTTGAGCGCGTGTCACGTACTAGTACGGGTTAGTGTAACAACATGGTTTGTTTGTGGGTACAAAAATAACAGTATATACAGGAAAACGAAGACGAATGTTCTTATCTTTACATTTTTTTGTAATGTAAAAATGTTTATATATAACATAATTCGAAAAAACTGAAACTATACACTTTTATTTCTATTTGATTTTACATATTTACGATATTATTATAAATTTATCCCCTAAAAAATATATTTTTTGTTTACAAAAATCTTATGGTTGTTATTTATATATTTCTATTTATATGTTTGTTTATATATTTCAATATAAAATACGAAAAGTTGGTTAAAATATTAAATAATTTTCGATCTAGTGAAATTTAAATAAATAACTAAATGTACGCGCAAAACACCCGCTTCCGGTACAATTTCGCTGCATGTACCCACACATAATGTATTAAAATAGGTAATTTCTTAAATTTTATCACTTCAATAATAAATCGCTAAATTGTATGCTCACATTTAAAAAACACACAAACAGATAAATGAATATTTTATGTACAATTTGTAAGGTACAAAAAATATAAAGTATTACGCAATGAGAAATATTGGATAATTTCTTTGTTAAAACACTTATGTAGAGGATTTCAATTTCAGTTTTATATTAATGTAATATTTATGTTTCGTGTGTTTATCCTATTTGCATTGCTTGGAGTATGATTTCACTGCTCTGAAATAGTCAGCAACTACTAATATCGCTGCCTCAGCGTATTCCCTGCTTTCTTTTTTCTATTTGTATTTCCTGTTCTGTATCAGTTATATGGTAGCATATGTTTCTCCAGTAAATACATTATAAAGACCCGCATTGGTTGGAATCAGCAAAATAAGTCTTGCCAGAATGCTGAGGAAGACAGCGCTTTTTACGGTAAAGCAGTTCGTACACGATTTATTAGATTCGAATAAAAAGTGTAGTCAGTAACTTTGAGGCATCTTGTATAGAGATTATAATTCAACTTCATGCATTGAAAATGTTTAAGTACAACTTTTTAAACGTGCAATCAAATAGTATCAAGCGCTGGGTAATATATTTTCACGATAACACTATAATCCTCTTTTACTTTGCGCGCTCGTGTGTGTGTGTGTGTGTGTGTGTGTAAACAGTTTAAAAATAGAAGCAAAAAAAATTGGAAAATTAACCGAAGAAAGAGTTAGTTGTTTGGACCGATATTAATTTTACTTTCGTAATGCAAAATCAGATCTATTTCTTATTTATTAATCATTTGTTTTATTCGAAATATGAAAACATTTTACAAAACTTTGCTAATAAAGTTCATATGTCGTACCTGTATTAATTAGTTATCAAATATAGTTGAAATATTGATTCTTTATTTCTGCCTCAAAGATGTACCAGTTAATGATGACCCGTTTATTGTGTTCATTCTTATTCTGATGATGGATAAAGGCAGAATTTTTCACTGCTAGGTACTCTGTAAAATCTTAACCTGGACCTTGACTTTGGGAGTGGGTTGTTTCTGTTTCTGTACTTAAACAATATGTTGTTCCCATACCTCTCAGCTCTGATGCAAGTTCAGGAGAAATTAATTTTGGACATATATTTGAAAAAAAATTCTAAAATTTATCTACCAGCGGATGGCAATACAGATGGTCATCCAGATCAAACACGTTTTGCATGTTCTCAAATCAACTTTACTATTATTTTGGTATACCGATTTAAACTGAAAGTTCACCGTAAGACTTTCCAATTATAAGATCAGTTGTCTTTCAGAAACATTTATTTCCTTAACTCTCTTCAATGTTTGTTTTCACGATCTCCTTTAAAATCACTCTAAAATATTCTATATAATCACTAAATCAGTGACAATAGGAATCATAAAGAATTTGAATTCCCAATCTTACAATTCGTGATCCAAAAACTTCCATTTGTTTAAATTTGAATTGTTCATACTTTCTCTACAACGACCTCAAAAGATGCAATTTGTTTTAGGAGTGTAAATTCATATGAGGTAAACTTAATTTTTCAGAGCAACTGACAGTATCTTAAAGCTGTGAATTTTTAGTAGTTGCCTATTAGAACTGGGCATCTCAAAAGATTTATTGCTTAATGCTTTAACTCTGTAATTCTATGTTCCTTCTCTGAAGTATTTGTAAGATAAAATAAAGAGATATTTATGTGAATTAGATGCAAAAAAGTAGAATTATTCATAAATACACTTGCTCTTCATTCACCCCGTACTAATGCTTGTATTTTTATTAAATATCTTGCAGTTTTATAAAAGATTTCTCATAAAGAGAATTTTATCCACTATATAATAATAGCCTAAGTTGTCTGTCCGCGAATTGATGAAGCGGTTGTACCTGGAATGGATAGAGGCATCCATGTTGGATTTTAGATGAATAAGGGTTAGCAAAATTCAAAGAGTTCGAAAATGTTCAAATTCCACCCTTTTCCCCTCTCTTCACATGCTTAATGCCGTTATTTCAAGCTGTGTTGTCCCCACTTAAGAGCGGAACATTAAATTTATCAATTTATCACATCATAAATAGGTAAAAGTAACATTTTTTCTAACATTATGACGTCATTCCTTTAATCATTTCTTATTTTAAATTAATTAAATATCGTCTGCATTATTTTCATACGTTTTATCACTGAACTTAGATATTACGTAAATAATTTTCTTTTATATTTGTATTAAATAATAGATTAGGTACATATGTGCTAATTTTAAATTTAATCATCGTTTATTTTTTGTTGCAATTTTATCACAGGTATGAAAAACAAATTCTTTTCATAAAGGTCTAGGAGTCTATTTCACGGACTAATAAATATCTAGCGTTTAAGTTATATATCTTTGAAAAATAAGTTTGTTCGTTTGTGTTTATTTACTATACATAACTACACGGTTTGTATTCGAATCCCTAAATTTTAGACATCATTCATATATACCGCCAAATAATCACTGTCTATATTAAAACCTCTGTTGTCCACCCTATCTCGTAATATGGCAAGATAAATCAAAGTTGGCAACTAACATGCGGTCAGTAAAGATAAATAAACTATTGAGAGTGAACCAAATAATTCTTAGCCAAAAAACAAACAATTTTTTTACCTGCCTTGTAGGGTACTTTACAATTTTAGAAAATTAAAAATTTTACTGATACTGTCATATGACGGGCTATATGCTAGTAAAAGAGATTCCTTATACTATCTATTTTCATATTTTGTCCTTAAAGTCACTGATGTTTACTTCCTTAGTAACGGTCGAAAATATATGCACAACTTCTATCTTTTATGTTACTACCCCGTATCATTGTATTTGGATTTGTTTTTATAAATTACACTTTCTTTGGGGAAACAGAAATGGAAATAATTTATACTATTTCTCCCCAAAAGACGTATCTTCAAATGGGATATATATTATTTACGCCCATTAATGACAGTAAGCTTCATCTGACTGAAAGCTTATTACAGCAATATATATTTTTCCCCTATAAATCTGAAATCCATTGATTGATTAGTTATTTATTACATAAAATTTATTGAGCTTGGCTTAGTTTTCTGACAGTATGCTACTGCAAAAATCGATATTGTCGTCTGCAATGGAATGAAATTCGTATGAAAGCCACGTGGGTTCATAGAAAAAAAAATGGCATACGTTGAATGTTTTTTGCTGTTGTTAGAACGGGTATCGGCAAATCAGATTTCTATATTCTTTCTCGCCGAGTCACTTAATTATGTTCTTTAGGATTTATATTTTCGTCTGTGTTCAATCCAAATCGATTAAGAATTTGCATTTATTCTAGAACTCGGGGGAAATGAGAATATTTAATTTAGTATGAAATGACTATAAATATAATTCTTTTCTCACTGCACAATAATCCAATGTAGAATTCACACTCTAAGCTTGTTTTGTGCCTTTGGAGATTTTAATGAAAATTTTGACAAGGCATTAATTTAAATAACTAATGAAACATTTAATGTGTATTTTATTTTCACAAAAACGGCTTATTCCAACCTCCCAGGCAGCCTTTTCCGGGACAAATAACCATTATTGTTATCACAATTATTACCAAAATATAGTCAATTTAAATTAAAAATAGGATTTTATCTCTCCACGTCCTTCACTTTCGAACACTTTGATCAGCATAAAACCCTTCCAGGTTTGATTTGAATCAATATACAAAATTCCATTATGATCAGTCCAGCTATTTACAGCCAATGCATAGGAAGCATACATGTAATATTAAAATCTTATTTACATATTTTAATATTGATTTAATAACTTTTGTTCATAAAGTACGTTGGAGGTTTGGGCAGTAATTCTGATTTTTCCCTCCAGACAAGATATAGACTTAACCCCTTCCGTACTTAATAATAGTGCGTGAAAACATTTATTTTTTATCACGTGTATCATTGTTTTATTTTACAATTCTTACATATATTCACTTTTACTTGTGTTAAGTATCAGAAACGGTTTGTAAAGTCTTCGTAGTTTACTTTTCAAAACAAAGTGCAAAGGAATTCTGTTGTTTACATGGAGTCTCACTTCTAATTTGATTATTGTAACACAATGGTATTTCTTTGTTTTCTTTTATTCTGACTCATCATTTTCAGTTTACACCAGAAACTTTAAATAAACATATGTAATAGTGACCTGGGATTTCAAGTAACAAAATTGCTAAATTCAGTACACTAGAAATTTTAAAACTAAATTAATTATCATATATCAGTAACTTTAGTCACATGACGATTATTATTTTATTAATCAATGACACTAGATATAATTTAATTCATCTGTCTGTATATTAAGCGAATAGTTAGCGCGTTTCTCTTTAAACATGGTATTTTTTTTCACGTGATCAATTGTAGATTATTCGTAGTCTTTTACCTGAGAAATCCTACTTGAAAAGTGTGTTTATTATCACATTGTTTGTGTGCACGATGTTGTAAAAGTGCTTGCCTGTTGTATGGATTTCATGTATCTCACCAGAAATAAAATGTGTTGTGCTTTTGAATGAGTCTCGCACATATTACATAAGTACACACATATATATATAAAGAATTTCTATACACAGATTATGTTACCTATTCAAACTCAATACCAAATTCTAATATATATCCCAGCAAGATTATGTTTGAAAGATATTACAGTATATTAGCATTTTTATTGACTTTATTGCATGGATCATTCTCGTTATAGATAATATAACATAATATTTGGAAATTACTTACTTCCCTGACATGCTAAGTACTTTTAAAGGTTAAACAAAATCTGTAACTTAAGATTATTTTATCTGTAGCTGAAAGTAATACAAATAATGACAATGCAAATATACTCAATCTAAAAAAAGTTCATATTCACTGATCTACCTAATAGAAACAATATAGATAGTCTACTTTATATTAATAAAACTTGAACTTGGAAAAAGTTTTTTTTCACTAATTTATTACTAAGGAATTTAAAATCTGTGTAAGCAAATTATCTATACTGGGTTATAAAAAATAGACAACAAAGGTACTAACGACAAAGAAGCAAAAAATATAAAGATATTAAAATATAAGTACCAGATGAATTTCTGAAACTTTCTAAAAGTGATCTTGACCTTTTATTTTTTATAAAGATCTTTTTAAGAACTATAATTATCTTTTTGAATAATATGCTTCCAACAACTACTGAAAATTATGCTGCTGAAGGATTTGAGTGTTTATCAAAGCTGATCTCTTCTTCGTCTATATTGATCTTTTTTATACCGTTCAATTCACAAAAGCCAGGAAAAGTAAAAACGATTACTAGTTTAAAGTTTCTTTTACTAAAAAGTCTGCAAATATTTGTCGTGTTTTCTTGTTTATAGTGAAGAACATTGTCTTTAAATCTCAGTTTCTAACTAGAATGTTCTAGAAATCCATTTTATCTTCTTGTTGTGAGATGTCAGTGAATATATATCCGAAAACTCTTGCATAACTAGTTGGTAGTATAAGTAAGATATCAAAGGTATTTTCTGCTTGAGAAAATGTTCAAACACATGGAAGTCTAAAGATAAATCTCGTTCTAGATTGGTTGTAAAATTCTTGCAAGGCAGAAAATTTCCAAATTTACCACGGCGAATGATATTTAGTCCGCTGTTCTTCAGTATCGGAGTCTCTGGTTTGACCCCCGCTGTTGATATAGGTGTTCGAAATCAGCTTTAATTAGAAGATCTGTCTCGATTAGCCCTCATGTAACAAAACAGTAAGTCTCAGTGCCCCTACCACCAAACGGAAGTCACGTTTCCATTAGGAATAATAGAATCATTTTAGAGTTGTTTTGCATATTCCGAAAAAAAAAAGAGAAAAAAAACGTTTCAGCTCTTTGGACTTCCAGCTAGAACCAGTATGAGGTATTAGGCTATTATTTTGGAGTAATCCAGTGCGAGCCATGTTTTCGGCTTTCTAAGTTTTTTATTCAACATAACAGTTTAGCAACATAAGAAAGGACTGACAACGGAAATACATGTAAATTCTTTCAACTTCTAAAACGCGCACACAGCGCCATCTATTGAGATGAAATTATTAGATTGCTTGGTTGGAAGTCACACATCCAGCTATGTACATATTCTTGCCAGCTTCAGAGACGGGTAGTATAGACATGGTGGCATAGTCCATAAATACATCTAATCTCCTGAAAGAAAAGGTGAAAAGTCATAGAATCACAATAAAATTAAATCTGTCCATTGCCTGAAACGTTAGTTTCCTTAACTACATGAAAATGAATTAATAAGGTAAAGCTCGTCTAGACAGGCTTCTTTTTTTACTTACTCGAGAAGTTGGAGCCAACCTAATTAAAGGTGTTAAGATGTTGAGCACATTTAAAAAAATAAGTATGTACAAAAATATATCATTGGTTGCACGTGCGGGATTTCAGATAAGCAGCGGGATAAGCAGAGTCGAAACCTGAATAGAGAAAAAGTTAATGTATTTAGTTTGTAAATAAAATATGCTATAGAGTTTCTACGAGATATAAGGTCAGTTTGGCTCTTTTATGGTGATTGGAGTAGTTTGAATTGAGTTTTTTTTTATAGGTAAATTTTTCTCTAGATCGTGGTGGTGGTGGGGGATCGAAGTTAGTCATCAAAGGACAGTCGTACATATAATATGTAGGGTTACCTCGATTCCCGTGTATACAATCAGAGCTATTATGTTAAATCTTATTAATAAGTTGGAAATAGGTCATGATCTGTTAAATCAGATTATATAAATGGGCGGATCGAAATAATAGAGTTGGGAGAAAGACGATATGGAGATAGTGGTTATTGGTTTAATTTGGAGAGCTCTGGTCTACTTTTTAGCAACACGAGGGCTAATGAGACCGGGACTTGCTGCTTAAAGTCGATTCTGAACGGCTGCGAATATCCATGCCACAATGAGAATTTAAACCACGAACTCTGTCATCAAAGATCAACACCGTAACCATCCTTCAACACGACCCAGAGGTAGTGTTGAAGATCCCGATTTGTAGTAATATTATTTCAATACAGAGGATTGTCCAGATGACAAGTTTAAATTCAAATTAGATTTTGACTGTTGTTGCCGTAAGAGATAAGATTATTTCTATTAGTCTTTTAGAAGTTTCTTTAGCTAATTTATCTGTGAAATCGGTAACTTTGTGGCCAGTGTGAGCTTGATTCACTTGAGAGTCTATTTGGAATTAACTATCTGTTGTCTAAAAGATTGATTAGTTATCACTGTATATTGTCATTGATTTATATAGATTTTTGTTATTTTTAATCATATCAAAGCTTCTTAAATTTCTTTTAGTTCTACTTGTAAAACCAATTTTTAATTGTACTACTCGGGGGGAAAAACTAATTAGTTCGGAAAAGTGTAAACCTTAAACTTCTTAGCATGAAAGAAATTTTAAGCCAACATATTCATGGTTTCTACCCTAGTTTAGCATAAAACTAAGGAAAATTACTTGCGACATTTATCCAGTCATCTTCACTAATAAACAAAAGAAGATAATAAAAGAATCATCTAAAAATAATTATACTGGGAAAAATTGAAATCCAGGTTATCGGGATAAAACAAAGCTATTTTGTTACCCCACAAAACTAGGTAAATCATGTTTTATGTGGTAGTTTATGTGTGAGATTTCTTCTGTACAGATGTATAAAATACAGAGAAAAAGGAATGGGAATTTAAAATTACTTTTCTAGTAAAGTGCACTTCCATATAAATCAACCTCTGTTTTTAGAAAACTTAAAAAAAAATGAACAAAAGAATTCTATTCTTTTAACCACTTTGTTTCCCTTCCCATAAAGAACCTTCGAGAACAGCTTTTAATTCTTTACGATGCCGTCATTGTCTGGTATATATCTTTTTAATGGCTTTTAAATGCATGCTGTCTGGTCAATATGTGATCGTAAATTATGGTAAATGCTAGACTGACTGAGTAATGGACTTTTTATGACTAACCTGAAAGTTTCTAAGTACAACCAAAACATCAGCGTTTTGTCTTTTAACCATCCGTAAAAAGATTTAAAGAAGGCTTTGTTTTGAAATAAAATTGGAAAAGAGAAAATTTAAAAGAATTAATTTTAAATTATGTCTGCTTTATGGTAAAAAACTTCGTTGAACGTATTAATTTTGAAGTATGATGTTCGGATACAGACTTGCTCTTAATCTCTTATCGATCGCTAATAAAAACACAAATTCCAAGGGTTTAATCTTTAATGGCTGTGTCTACTGGCTAACAACTCACTTCTATCCTATTTTAAGTGATTGGATACTGGCTACATTGGATTATTAGAGTTCTGTGTTAACTTATAAAATTGTTCTACTTCTGAGTTGTTTGCATTTAAAGATTTATTTAAAAAAAATTATAGTATGACACTGAGGACAGTTCTATAGGTTTTGCGTGAATATAGTGCTATCCTATATGGATGCATGAATTATGATGAAATTTTTCATGGTGATTCAGTAAACGCTAGGAAGGATTTTGTGGGGCAATTCATTCAAGGCCATTGTAGAAAGAAAGTGCTTTAGTGCTGTTGTGCGCAAACTAGGGGTCGCGACCCCTGTGGGGGTCGCCAGAAGTTTTTGGGGGGTCACCAAATTTTTATGAAATGCATTATCCCTGCATGCTGCATACCATACAGTGTACATATAAAGAGTGAAGCGCCATCACTGAAAAGTTAAAGAAAAATTTTTCGAGAAGAGTCGAGGATTTTCCTGAAAACGATCTTGGATTCGTGATCCATTTTCCTTTGACATATGCAGTTCAACTCTTCAAATTAGTGAAAAAGAGCAATTGATAGATCTAATTAGTGATTATACTCTTCGAAATGAATTTAAGACTCAACCTTGCCAAATATTTTGGCTATCCGTGTAAAAACAATATCCCGTTTTATGCAAGAATGCCATCAGAGTGTTATTACAATTTGTATCAACGTATTTATATGAAACTGGATTTAGCAAACTAGTTATCAATAAAAACTAAATACCGCTCGCGTTTAAACCCTGAAGATGATATGCGAATTACAATTAGCAACATACATCCAAGCATCGATGAGATAATTAGAAACTTGCAGCCACATACTCATTAAAGGGCAATTTACTGATTTTTGTGTTATACGAAAAGTATTTTCTTAAAATTATAAATAAAATTAATATGAGTCAAATATGATGATGTTTTTATTCGATGAAACGAAAGAAATGCGCGAAGTATACATCGTATTTGTGAACATTTATCTGTAGGGGTCGCCAAAAATTTTCTCTCTACAAAAGGGGTCACAGTCGAAAAAAGTATGCGCACCACTGCTTTAGTGGATACATTCGTTGTCACCACCCCAGTTATTCTCTAGAATAATTATCTTTTTAACTGTAATATAATTTTTTCATTCCATTCCCGTATCATAACTTACTTGCTGTAGTTTTAGTTTGCTCAAACCTTAATAACCTAACTCGCTGCAATTCGCTTTGCAGTAGCTTGAATAGTCTTTTGCAGATATCTAAGCTGAAAACTTAAATTTTAGGCAGCGCACTGCTACTCACAGCTTTGATGGGAGAACGAACTTATACCTCGAAATATTTATTGATCAAGCTTGGATCCATAAGTTATATGAGAGCACAAAATTTTCTCCTTTGGAAAACCTACTCTTTGAAATTCTGTATTATATGTTCGTTCTTCCTTTATTTTCTGGTGTTATGGTGGTGTATTTTACATCACCAAATTTTAAATTTGGCCTTGACTTAGCTATTCATTTTACAATGCACATTAATGCCTAAAATCCCATCTAGGTTGAGTTTAAAAGTAGTTTGTAGAACTTTTAGTTTTTCTCTGGAACGAGTTTTCCTTTTCAGGTAAGGTAGCTAGAAGCCCTGTAAATAATCTTCCAAGTTTTAGAGTACATAACCGTTAGTTTGTTATTTGTTATATATTGTTTGTCGTTAGGATTGACATTTTAAGATTTTTCGAGCCTTGCAGATAAATTTACTTCTTTTGGCTGGTGCATTGCTGAAATCATGACGAATAGCTTTATATATTGTGCTTCACTTGAAAGTATGGTAATCTTATGTGATAGAAGACAAATTTCTTACCATGAACTTTTTTAATGAACATCCTATAATGATTAAAAGAGAGCTGATCAGTAATGAATACTGGTTGTAATATTCAAAGTTGGTTAAATATTCAAAGTTGTATGTTTCATTCTGTACAGTAAAAAACAAATCATATTTAATATATTCACCAATATATATTCAACAGAAATTACATGAGCAGGAATTCGTTAAAACCAAAGTTGTGCTAAATATTAGGACAATAACTAGGACAATAGATCTTAAATATAACAAAATTCGAACGAAAATAGTAAACGGTTTTTTGTCCTGAAAGTCAAGATAGGCATTTATTTCATTATTAAATTTTTTAATTGAATGATTATAATACTTTACAAAAATCCAACTTTTATTGGAGATCTCTATTTTTTAATTTCAAAATCCTATTTTATAGTTTGAATTGTTTTTTGTATCGAATTTGTTACTTCAAAATATTCCAGGTAAATATTTTTTTGTTGTAGTCTCAAATTTTTAAATATTATATATAAATGTTCTCATATAAACTGATAAAAAATGATACATTTTATGACTGAAAAAAAATATATAGGTATAGAATAAATTATTTTTTGCAATTTTAGATCTGGGGGAGGGGGTGACTACAGTGGAAAAAGAGTTAAAAGTTATAAAAAAAATTGTTACTCAAACAAAGTGTAAATAATGTGATTGCATGTTTATTTTGAATTTTGCCCGTGTCAGACACGGGCAAATGCTTTAAGGGGTTAAGACATTTTCTCAAATTACAGTATGTGACATAACTGGGGATTTAAATACCGCGAAACAGTGTGAAGCAATGTGTTTTAATTGTTAAAACATTCTAGAATTTAAATTGTCTTACAATAATTGTATTTAACTTGAGTGAAAATCAGTACTCAGATTTTTGTCTATATAAAATCTAAACATACGGTGGGAAAGTTTATGGAGATCCCTGTTATGGATCGACGATTTTTAAAGAAGTATCCGCAGAGATCATATCATATATAAAACTATTCTCTGAAGGGATTCACACGGTGCAGTTAAATAAAACAACTATATCTAGACACAGGCATTTATTTAAGATAGTATAATGATGAATGACGTAGAGCTCTGGATATCAAACTGAACCAACGTTACAGAAGTTTAAAATACCGAAAGTACATACACGTTACATAAACATCAACACCTTCGATGCCTCCGAGCCTTTGCTACTGTCACACTGACTCTTATATAGGCAGACAACATATACATACATATATATATATATATATATATATATATATATTTGCATATTTAAAAAGATGCTGTGTTACCACAAATAAAAATACGATAATTATAAAAACAAATATCAATACAGATCGATGAATTCATGTTACAATAATATGTGAAAATACATTACAATATTTATAATATATACAAGACACTATTTACAAAGACTGAACATTACGTCAAGGGCCTTAATCAGAAATGATACATATGACGTCAATCTTCCAATCAAAACGAGGCAACGACTTTAGTTGTTA
This sequence comes from Pardosa pseudoannulata, assembly GCA_032207245.1. Lineage (NCBI taxonomy): Eukaryota > Metazoa > Arthropoda > Arachnida > Araneae > Lycosidae > Pardosa > Pardosa pseudoannulata. The sequence continues at coordinate 37,919,229 of CM063501.1, read as the reverse complement.
TTGCCATTTCTTGAATCACCACAAGTTATAGTAATTCGTTAAAATGGAGTGCACTAGACACATTTTAGTGAAATTTTTGGGATGGATCAATTTTTATGAAAATGTCTTGTAAATAATAAGCAGGTCTTAATGTCTTATACGTTTTACATGACAAAATTACTTATGCTCATAAGTGAAAAAAAGAGATTTAATGTTGATTGTTTTTTAATTAACTATTTTTCTTAACCTGGTGTAGGCATAAAATAATTATAATTATGCATCATGAATTTATTCATGTATTTGCAAATTAACCCTCCGAGTGGAACACACCGAAGAAAAAAAGTCTCCAAAAAATACGCTAAAGTTTCATTGTGTCAGTGACCAAAGTGTTCTATGATTTTTTACTTCACCCTTTGTCGACTAGATTGAAATACGGGAAACCCACCCTCGTTACTGTCTCTTTATTTCCGGTTAGATATATAAATAGACATTACAGATTGTTAATTTTTAATCCGCATAAAGATCGTCAAGTCTCGAAGATCATCCCATAAGAAATAATAAGTTATAAAAGTACAAATAAAAATATTCTTTAAGAGAATGATTTATATCTTTTTTACGAAAGTCATCCAAGCTATTTAAGTGGTGCAATTAGAGATACACCTGTTACCGCAAACGAAATACTTCGAAATAGAGATTTACAAAGCCATAAAAAGCTATCAGCGTCTTTGTGCCTCAGAGAGTAGGTGTGCAGTTCCTAAACAATCGACCTGACCCTCCTACCTCAAAACTCCATAGGGAGAAACACTGGCAGAAATGTACATTACATCCATTTTCGGAACGTTTTTGGAAGTCCAAAATTGTACGTGACAACCGCTTTGAAGAGATCATCGGTTTGGTGGAATTGTACGTGCGAACCGCTTAGAGGGTTAATGCTTTGCGTTGTTTGAGAAAATGCTAAAGGAGTGATTATTTTCTTTAAATATGTTTAAGGAAAATTAAGATGTAAGGTGTATATTAATTAATAAGGAAAAATCAGTAATTTACATCCTTAAGTTTAAATCTTAACCTTTCGCCAACTATTATATTTTAGTCTTAAGTAAAAGGAACTACTTTAGGGACATTAATAACAAATTTAATTGTACATTCCACCTTCTATGAGTGGATATGTCCAATATATTTAAAAGTTCGATAGCATTGTGAATCATACCAAACTTATGTCTACCTCCAGAATTTTCGAAAATAAACAGCTCTGAGTTAAGCACCTCGCAAATTTATCTTTTACTCTGATCGCCAAACTTTTCTCAGAAGAACCGGAAGCAATATTACTGCAGGCTTCGACAAACAGTTGAAAGTTATATTTGGCCGCTAGGAATACGAGGTTAATGGACGAATCGATTACGGTGCCTTTCGAATATGGGAGATGTTGTTGTTGCCAGCTGGCTAACTGCAATTAATAAGTTCCATAAATTTATCAAAGTTGTGACTCTCCGCATAATTTATTGGGCGCTGGTAAAAGTAATACCCAATATACCGCTTGGTGGAAGCGCAAAAGTGTTATACTTTTCACTTTACTAATTTAAAAAGTTTGTTATTGTTAAAAAAAAATAGTTCGAGCTATGCAATAATTAATTTGCTTATGAAAAGGAATATGTTAAAGGAAAATGTCCTATTTAAAATCCAGTTATGCCCATCGATCATTTTTACCGAACTAAAAATTAGTTTGTGGAATTTTTCTTTTCTCGGAACACTTTCCTTTTCAACACAGATGGATAGCAATCCTATAAACAATCTACCATATTTTCGAGTAATCGTTATTATTTATGAAATAGCATGTAGCCCGTCATATGAAGGGATCAGTAAAATTTTAATTTTCCAGAATTGTAAAGTACCCTATGAGGCAAGTAAAAAAAAAATGGTTTGTTTTTTGGCTGAGAATTTGTGCATCTTCACTGACCGCATGTTAGTTGCCAACTTTAATTTATCTCGTCATATTACGTGATAGAATGGACAGCAGTGGTTTTAATATTGACAGTGATTATTTGGCGTGTATATGAATGATGTCCAAAATTTAGTGAATCGATTGCAAACCGTGTGGTTATGTATAAAAAACAAACACACAAACAAACTTCTTAATTTTCAATGATATAACTTAAACGCTAGATATTTACTAGTCTGCTAAATAGACTCCTAGACTTTAATGAAATGAGTTTGTTAATACCCGTGATAAAATTTTCATTGCAGCAAAAAATAATCGTTGATTAAATTTAAAATTATCACATATGTACCTAATCTATTATTTAAACCAAATATCTTGATCAGGAAAAGAAAATTGTTTGCGTAATTTTGTAAGTTCAGTGATAAGATGCTTGAAAATAATGCAGACGATATTTAAATAATTTAAAATAAGAAATTATTAAATTAGATGGTTAAAGGAATGACGTCATAATGCTAAAAAAATGTTTTTTTAATCTACTTGTAATGGGATAAATTGATGAATTTAATCACCTGCTCTTAACCAGGGAAAATAGGGCTTGAAATAATGTCATTAAACGATCGAAAAGGGTGGGGAAGGGGATTTCAAACATTTTCGAACAAGCTTTGAACCCTAACTCCCAAAAGAATCCGGTTATAACCGCAACCTAACTAAAGGTTCTGAATTAATCAAAATTAAGTTTATTTAAGCAGAAATAGTAAAATTATACTTCTAATATTCTAAAAAAATAAAAACATACAGTGTTAATTTTCGAAATTTACTTGTTCTTACTGTCCGTTAATGTCTTAAATATAAATGATTCGTTATATGATGGAATGTTCATTAAGAAGTAACGTTACTTCTAATAAAACATAATGGTCATTGCCTCGAGATCTCAGGAGAATTTTTTTAAAAAATAACAAAAAGTACATAAAACTATGGGGAGAAAGACCATAGAGAGAAATGGATGAAATGTTAAAATTAAAACTTTTCAACTGATTTCTTTAGGTTCAGGTGAAAATTTGGTAAGGCATTTAATTGATTTAGAACTTTTCATTACAATAAGGAAAATCCGCACATTCTTCATCAGGAAAATGGATTGTATACCAAAATCGTTGCTTTTGCAACGCGTATAGGTCGGTGTGGCATAAGGTCTTTTAGAATTTATTTCTCAAAGACACCTAAAAGCCGAACAATAGCCGAATGGTTAGAGCACTGATATTCGGTACCTTAATTCAAGGGTTTGATTCCCACGGTGGCATGGATGTCCGTAGCTGTTTAGAATCGGTTTTAAGCAGTAGGTCCCGGTCTCATTAGTCCCTGTGTTGCAAAAAATAGACCATAGCGCTCCAAACCAGACACCCATACTTATCTGGAAAAGATTGGATCATTAAAGATCATTAAAGATGGATTTTTGTTCGAATTAAAAACAAAATACGAATCCAAAAGGGTTAAAGAGGCAAAAGGGTTAAAGCACCTATCGGAAAGTAAGTTTCCATAGGTAAATGGAAATTTCCCAACTTTTCTAACCATTAAAAATCATTGTAAAAATCCATTTTAACCCCTTCCGGTAAAATGACGAGTCTAGCTCGTCATTAGTTTTTCATTCCATACCTCACAATGACGAGCTACACTCGTCATGCGATTAAAGTTACTGTTAAATATGATAATTAATTTAGTTTAAAATTTCTAGTGTACTGAATTTGGCAACACTTTTATCACTTGTGAAAATCACAAGTCACTATTGCATATTGTTTACTTGGTACAAGTCATTGCCAAATTAATGAGTCAGAATAAAAGAAAACCTACTAAGAAATGCCGTGTGTGTTACAAGAATCAAATTAAAAGTGAGACTACTTGGCGATGTAGACAATTAAGAATTCTTTTGCACTTTGTTTTTAAAAGTACCACTAGTTTGAAGACTATTATCTGTATACCTTATTAATGTTTTGCTTTGATATTTTCTTAATTTTACTGTTTCTGATATTATTTAACACTATGTAAAAAGTGGATTTTAATTAAGAATATGTAAGAATTGTAAAATGAAACAAGTTTTTTAAATAAAAATTAAATGGTTATTTCATGCACAGTTTTTCATTATTAAATCATACCGGAAAGAGTTAACTGCTTAAAATGGATTTTTACACCTACATGCACTACAAGTATCTAATTTACACAAGAGCATAAGTTGCTTTTTTTTCTACGCTAATTATATCTGCTACCGATAATTTCTTTCGGAAAATCATCATTGGTCTCTTAATCAAAATACTATAATTCAAAGTTAAACTTTTGTATGAAATTATTCACCCATGTTTCGTTCTCCTCTTGACGCCGGCGGCGTATTAAACTATACTGAAATCTTTCCCCGGGGATTGACGGAAACACGAGCTGTGTGCTCTGTAGTTAATTTCTGGAAAAGTTTGTTTTCGTTAGATACCTAACTAGGCGCAGAGTAACGTGAAACCCGGATGCTTTGGGGTAAGACAAATAGTATCCACCTGATGGCAATAATTGGCTAAAGAGAAATGAGACTAATGGATGAATTGATTTCCTAACTTTAAACATGAAGGTCGTAGGAAAAATATAAAATATTAAATTATAATATAAAGTGTTAAATATTAAAGGTTTAATACATTATACATTTTAAAAGTTATATTTTAACCTATAAATTATTTTTAAGGTTTTTAAATTGTGCAGGGTATTTTTGTATTCATATATTAAAATAAAAGACATATATTTCAATTCAATTCTTCAGTTCTTTGAGAATCATATTCTTGCGTAATACGGGTTCGAATTTAAAATGATCATAATTCACCAGTAGTAAGCTATTTTATTTTAAAACTTTTTTGAATACATACAACAGTTTAGCAGATATTTAAATATTATAAAGTACAAATAACCACAAAAACATATTCGGCTTATGCCGATATCGATTGAAAGACAAGCCCGCTCTTATAGCATTCGGAAAGGTGTGAAAATAATGTTACATTGGCCTAGTGTTTGAGAAAGAAGAAATTAAAACTCGTCAAAAACACATGGACAAATATGTCTTGGTTAAATAATTTTATGTAATTAGATGTCCAAGGAATACAACTGGAATACAACTTATCATTTGTAGATATGAAAGACACCTCTGGATTCGGCGTCGGTCTAGCAAATATGGCGACGCTTTTCCCTTTTCTCGTGTAGCTCCAAAAAATGTCTATTCCACAAGCAGCGGATACCAGCAGCGTTCACCCTCTTCTCTCCTATAGTAACAACCTTGTCCTCTAAAAAATTCCAACTGCCCAGAAGAGAAAAAACAGGGGTCCACTCCCGAACGAGGAGGTCAGAATCCCCCAAAACGAACGGGCCCCTTCTATTGGTTGGGTTTGGTTTGGTTTGGAGTGCTACGGTCTACTTTTTGCAACACGAGGGCTAATGAGACCGGGACCTACAGCTTAAAGACGATTCCGAACTGCCACGAACATCCATGCAACTGTGGGATTCGAACCCACGAAATCCGGTACCGAAGGCCAGCACCCTAACCAATCGTCCATTGTTCGGCTCTATTGGTTGGGAGAAGTCTGAAGTTTCTTCTAGCTCAAACCGGTCCTGTTTTGCATGTCTGTGTCAAGGCTCACAGAAAGAGGTAATAAAAAAAAGCTGAACCGAATGTAACTTATTGTTACAGAAAGTAATTGTATACATAGTAGAAAATACAGCTTTCTACAGCTTTCTCGAAGTTTTTTGGCATATGTTTTAATTTCTTATTTCGTATTTTTGTCTTAAAGGTACTATATAGTTGATAATTAACCAAGCATGTTGGTTCCTCTGCTGACTTAAAGCATTTGGATAATTAAAATAACTCTTTCTTTTAAACACACAGTTTGTTATAATATATTCACGCATATGTCTTTAAATCAGCACCATAAAAATAAAAAAGCACACTCAATAAAAAGGAAATATGCTGTAAAATATCAAAGAGAGATAAGATTTAAAAATGCATGAAGTTCTCTCGTCCTTTTCCCATTGAAATACGACATTTTGAAATGCTTTCCTGTCTCGATTTAAAGCTGTTGAAAGGGTTTTGTTTCGACTTAATTTGTTTGTTTAGGTATGGAAAAATTATCTTTTTCCGTTGTATTACGTGTCAATGACTTATACCAGGCCTGCTGAGATAACACAAGGAATAAGACACCCGATACAAATGAGCGAAGACTTACCATTTTGCTTTTAATTTTTAATGAAGAACTAACTATTGACACAAATACAACAAATTAGTATCAATATGGAGTATCCTATACTGCTGGAATTGTTGGAGCAACTCCCTGTCTCTGATGACGCTATCCTTTTGTATATAAAAAAATGGTGGAGCTCTCCCCCTGCCTCTGATGAAGTTATCCGTTCGCTCCGTCTTGGCCTGCTTTTTCTCTAAAGGGGCCTTCCAATCTTCCGGGGAAAATCCAATGACTACTATTGCCAGGGCGCAAAGACGACTAACCCGCGTTATCAACCCCTCCTGTCCAATAGGGTCGCAGGGGGGGTCACTGACATCGCTCTCGTCCTTGTCCTTCGGTCAGTCTCCCGTACTGGCGTTTTCCAGTAGTGTAACTCATTTTTACACGTTGAATATATTAAAAGACGTTATTTCTGTCACGATAAGCGCAAAATGAGTTTGAACTAAAGAGATGAAATATATCACATGTGTAAAACATGGCACTCAGTCACATTAAAACAAAGATAACATTGGCTAGAATGCAACAACAAATTGTTGTTAAATCGGATCAAAATCAACAAATATTTCCTTAGAATCCAAAGAGCTGTAAGAGTGCTACCATATTGCGGTTGATATGTCACAGGCGACTTTCGCACCATAATGTTGTCAGAAATCACCAGAGATGGGAATTTGGTACTATTTTAGTACTAAACCTGACACTATATCTTTAAGCCTTTTCCGATCAGTGACGAATTCCATAACAGCAGTGGGATTTAAACCTATAATTATATGTTTTGTTAAAGTCAGTGAAATTCAATATCATAAAGGTATAATAATACTTTAACTTCAAAATAGGCATATTAAGAAGATTAATGTAAAGTATATATCATTTTACTTACACCTAACCAAAGTTTCTTACTACAAATTTTATGGATAGAGGATGGTCAATTTGGTATGACGAGGTATTTTATTTCCTGAGTCTACAGGTTCGAATTCGATACTTGACATGAATCTCGTTTCTGCGTACTTTCACTTAATATTTGTGTTTTACTGATGCTGGCCTTGCAATCTGTGATACATTCAAACAAAAATTTTACCTTCATGTGGTTAGACACAAGAACAGGGTACTCCCGCCAACTTGTCGACAAAGCTCTAATCATGATAGCCTAACATAGTCTCCTGATCTCCCATGTCCACACAATCTCATCCATATTTTTAATGGTATTATATTGGTATCCAACTCTCCTTGAGAAACCCCTTTGTTATACATTAAATTAAATAATTTAGATATAGTGAACCACTAATAGTTTGTTTAGTTCAATTTTTTTTTTAGTAAACATCGACAATAATTTCCCCAGATTTGTCAAGGAGTACCCTATTAAGTATTACTCCTTCATGTATGTTCTTAGCCGTTCAGTATCGG